>JAWWTY010000037.1:18328238-18341989 GCA_035222235.1 Margarornis squamiger
CAGTGGATGTTTAGGATTGTATGGAGGCAGCACTGATGGAAGCGCTCGAGGAGTCACAGGTGGTGGCGGTAGATGACTCATGATTCAGACCCATATAGAAGAGTAGACAGTGCGATGGCTCTGTAGACACTAATCTTTGTACTTTTCTTCAGGTGTTTATTGTGCCAGACTCTTGAAAATTAATGTCCTAAGTAAACATAGGATACTTTGTTTTATCAGGGTTCTTGATTGGGCAGATAGTGGCTCATGTTCTATGTTTAAGTGAATTATAAAATTAGTGATTTTACATTCTTCTCATATTTGCATGAGAAATTACGTGATCCAATAACTTGCATGTCCCCAAAATACGAAAAAACTTGAATTAAAGGACTGTGCATATTCACACAAGTAAAATCTCTAATGTGTTATAGATTAGTTTTTGCTATTTTGAAATATCTTGATGTTTTTGTTTTCTGTTACAGGTTTTGTAAGTTAGTCAAGACTAAATCTAAATGAAAAGTAATTGTATAATTATAAATTTGATCACATTGCATAAGCTTACCACCAGCACTTGGCATAATCAAAAGGTAACTAATATTAACTTCTAGTTAAGATATTCAGTAATGGATTTTTTTTTTTTTTTTTTTTTTAAATTTCCTCTCTGCTGCATGGTCATGAAATAAAACAGACAGAAACTAAAATATGATGTATCATCACCTAAAGAGATTTTCTATTTTACTCAGCATCTTGCATGTATGTGTCTGCTGAAGGTTAAGAGAAATGGCAATGGTTCAGGAAAAAGAGAACTTTGAAGATCTCAAAACAGAACCCAAAACCCAAGGAAATGAATAATTCTGGAGTGCATTAGTTACTGAAATAAAAAGAGAATTCCATCTGAATTTCTCTTGGTAGGCATGAGGAGGCTGAATGAGGCAGAGCTCCTATCCCATGTCCTGAATCACTTCCGCAGTTTGCACTGATGGCTGAGGAAGGATGACACAATGTAAACCTGCTAAAGAGCTGTGGTTTATAGGTAAAACTGGTATGTGATAGTTGTATGAGCGCACATACTTTATTCAAAACAAACCATTTTAAAGATACATATGGAGGCTACATATGCCACATAAGGAGTGCCATAACTAAAATATACTAGAACATTTCTTTAATAATATTTATATTGGAATTAAAAGTAGTAAAACAGGAATAGACAAGTCTCTGGTACAGCAGAAAAGCTGGCAATATAGTCAAATTTTAGAGGAACTAGGAACAAAGGATAACAGATACTCTGAAAGCTCCAGTCCACTGAAGCCTGTGATAGAGGAAATTGCACAGAAATGAGTCTAGGAAAAAAGTCAGTCAAAGGACACTTCTGCATGGGACATTGTAGGAAGACAGATTCTCATTTAATGCAAGATTTGGGTGAGAAGGACCTGGGCAGTGTGACATCAATCGGAAAATCTTGTTGCTGTTTTATTGAAGCAACACAAGCACACATCTCTGGGTCTTCTCAGAATAAATTATTTCAGGATCAGCAATACACTGATGCTATGATGGCCTTCATCACACTGACTGTTTTTCAACTCTCTGCAATTTACCATTCAGACACAGACAAAGGCTAGTTTCACACATTTTTTTCTAAGAATCAGACTGGACAGGGCAAAACCACAGGAAAACCTATATCTTCGACTCTGTTTTGTTACATTAGAATGGCAGTCTGACACAGAAATGTATGCAAAAAGATTGTAAGGTGAAAAAGTGCATGCACTCTAGCTGGTGCGATCAGGTATTTGAAATGCAATTCTCTCTTCTGTGGGGACAATGCCTGATTCTAAACAGAAATAACTTCAAATATGAATAACAATTAAACATATGACTCTTTTCATTGGACCAAAGAAAACCTCCACTCTTTTTACCAGTTCTCAAAATAATAGAGTTATCTTCAATCTTGAGTCCAGAGCAGAAAGTTTTGCTTGGTTAAATGGGGAGTAAGTTGAGGACTTTTATTCTTAAAAGTGTCTATTTTTTTTTTTTTTGGTGTGTTTTCTTTCTTTCTTTCTTTGACTGAGCTATCAGGTGTCTTTAAGCATTTATCTATAGTTTCACTTTTTATAGTTTTTCATCCATGTTTTACTATTTCATGCACAGTTCTAGGAGTTTGCAGCATAACAAAAAAATGCAAATAATTTATTTGAACAGATTCATTGGATTAATTACTCATGATGAAAAATTGACCTTATGTTTTGGAAGTGCATATTTTCTAAGCATTTATAAAAGCTTAGAAATAGGCAAAATTCGACTGAAAAATACAGCATGCGTTTGCCAAGTTGGACAGAAGAATATGATAGAAAGAAGGAAAGAAAGAAAAGAATACACAGCTACACTTGCTGCAATCCTCCCTTAAAGTAAATACTTACTATACCTATATCTAATCACGTAAACCTGGACTGTATGCAAATCTGCCTCAGTGCAATTAATGTGAATCATCTAGCTGAGTAATAAAAGAAAGCTATTAATCATTTAATCCCAGTTTTCAGCCTCTAGCGACTGCAAATGTAGCTATCTTCAGCTGGAATCCTCAACTAAACACAGATGTTGAGAAGCCAAACATTGCTCAGGAGGTTACTTTCAGCAAGTGATCTTTCATTGCCTGATATATATTACTTTGTAAGAAAATCTGCTACCAGATGTGCCCATAAGTATGGCAAGCTCTCCCTCCTGATGACTGTACAGATGTATGCTATGAGCTCAGTAGCTCCCATACTCCTTCCTCTCCTTCATACACTGCTTATAGTAAAAGGGTCCTATGTTAAATGCAAGCCATCATGTCACTTATTACTTTAAATATTCTGAGAAATTAATCTGGATTCGAAATACAGGGAACAAAAAAATATGTATTTAAATATAACTATTTACACTACACAGGTCTTGAAACAGCCCTGTGAGGTTGTAACACCTGTATCTTAACCAAAGGCAAAACGCAAGAACTTTTTACCTGCCGGCATACTGCTTGAAATAAAGGTCAGTCTCCCTTTCAAAACAAGATTGATGCAGCAGACAGAGAGTTTATGGACTCATCTTGTTTTCCTAGTCTTAACTACATACTTATATACCACATTTACAAAAAAAAACTTTTACTTCCCTAGAACTGAGAAATAAAAGAATGCAAAAAGGTGCAGTGTTACCTGACACTCCTGTAAGTATCACCAAAAGTAACCCAAGGCAAGATTGTGTTCCACAGAAAAAACACATGATTCAGAGGAGGAAACCCAGTTTGTCTTTCCCTGTGATTTTCAAAGTGCACCTCATGGCCAAGACAGGAAAGAACAGCCTTCCCTACCTGATATAATGAATTGTAAAAACAGAATTATAATTTTATTGACTTTCAGATAAAAAAACCCTCATAGTCTTTAATGTTTTCTCCATCAGATACCTGGGACATCTAGCTCACTGCTAACAAACATTGTGCTAGTAAGTACACAGGTTTTTCAGCTGCATCTTTCAACTTTGAAGACGAGTTGTCAACAGAAAGTGTGTAATTTCACCACAGTGAAAAGCTGGACTGGTTTTACCTGTTCTGGCAAAGAAGCAACCTTAACCAGTCATAGATTTACTTGGGAGGGAGGATAACAGTGTTGTAGGAAAGTGAGAGAAAGAAATGTAAGCAAAACTGCCTACTGCTTGCATTTCTACTTCACAGTCATGTCACACTGCTTTCTGTTCCTTTCTCAGTTCATAACACCAGGCCTTATCTGAACATTTATAGGGTAGTTTTTCAGCCTATTCACCAAAAGGGAAACTAACACTAAGGAGTCATTCTAATGATTGTGTAGATTTGTTGTCATTTGTTTCTAGGCTAATCTGGCAAAGTCAGGAGCAGTTAAAGACCCGTTCCTGGGAATTAAGATATAAGTGCTTTAACTCCCCAGAAAGAAAGAACTGAAGCTCTCTCTCCTGTATCCTTAAACCATGAAATTATTGTGTGAATGTGGTCACCCTTCCTTCCTTTGAGCTTTGAATAAAAGCAGAGGGACCTCAAGATATTTGATTCTGTCCCTAGAGGAATATGAAAAGATGTCCTAAGAGCGGGTTCCTCAACATGAATAAGCATGGAAAACCTTCTCTGTGGATCCTAGATGTGAAATATATAGAAAGCTGTTAGATCTGATAAAAGTGAAGTAGTTCTGGAAAACTGTAGAAGGGATTAGTTATTTAGTGGGTATAGTGATAAAAGCTAGGATATTTACAGACTTTTCCTACCTAGAGGTTTTGGGAGATAATTTTATTACAGCAGTGATAAACTTAAAATGCTTAAATTATATGAACTTGTCCCTTGGTCCCTTCAAGAAGATTCCTTTAAGTTTTCTTCAATATGACCCAGAAACAGATTTTTAAATATGTTGGCATAGGACTGTTTAAGGGTTGGGGTTTTTTTCAATTCGGTTTTGCAAGCACTATTTGATGAACAATGTATTTGCCAGATTTTGTCCATATTTGTCAAATAAATTATTCAACAAATCATTTTTGCTTTATTTGATCAACCATAACAGCCTTTCTGACTCTTCTGCAACCTAGATATCTTTTAAATAAATAAGTATGCTTGTCTCCAGAGACTTCAGGAGTTGAACAGCTGGTCTCCATCACCATGGTAAAAGCCTCGAGGGTGATTCTGGGTGAATACCATTATTTTTCCCTGGTATAGGACTGTGTGTAAAAAGAACTGCAGAAACTGTTTGTATTTTAGGTACACAAGAATGTTAGAAAAAAGTGAGCTCTCAATTGGCCTTTGCTTGGAAAGAGGCAAGATCCTGAATCCTGGTTTAATAAAAAGCAGGTAGGTAACATCAGGGTGCCTCATTTCTTAAAATGAATGAGGTGTGGGGTGGCAGGCAGACCTGAAAAGTCAAGCATTGGAAACTGAGTCTGAAGGACAGTCAAGACAGGTGAAACCAATCACTGAAGGAAGGAAATAAGCTGTTAAAGGTACTCATGATTTCTTTTTTAATGAGAAACATAAAACTTTTATAAAGAACCATGAACAACCTTTTTTAATGAAGTATCTTCAATCTTAACAATCCACTTCACTATTCTTTTACTGGATAAATGATAAAATTATGCAGCTCTGATTCCTAAACATTGATGTTCAGAGTTATTTAAGCTCAGGATGCCATGTCCAGACTGCTATTGTTGCTTACAAATGCTCACCACAGCAAGGTCAAGGAAGCAGATGGCTGCAAACAAGAATATCATCATCTTCAAGTCCTAGAGGAGACGTTGTAATAATAAAGGCTTGTAATTTTTTTAACCTGACTTACAATTAAAATATCGTTTTTCTTAATAGAAAATTTGGTTTAATAGGGGAGAAAATCTGTTGAAGGATTCTTCATGGTTATCATCAGCCTCAGGGTTGTACTTTACACTAAAGGTAAATGCATACATAATTTATTTAGGGTTCATTAATTATTAATAATAGTTTCAAGTGTGTTACAGGTGTAGATGGTATGTGCCATGGATGATTATGAACACCTCAGTAAAATGTATTATATTCACTTGCTATCTATAACTACAAATGATAAATTTACTTGTCTGCAGTCATTTCTTTAAAATAATAATTTATTAACCATGTGCTAAGTATGTATTAGATGTTGATCAGTTATTTAGAAATTTATCTTTAAAATAAAGTTTATGCCCAGTTAGCAGCTGGACAAATGTCATGTGAAGATACACAACATTACTATATTTTACTGATTCTTTCTTTGAAAAATGCATTTATTTGGGATTAACATATAATGCAATAATTATCTTTTTGAAGTATACGTGCTTCATTTTGCAGTAAAATTTGTACTGGTAAGTAGAACACTGCTAGACAGAAGATCTGGTTGTGGTTATTTTCTGCTTCAGTGTTTCCTTACACACTGCTAGACGAATTGCAAAACTTGAGCACTGTGAAGACAAGGAACAAATATGTGCATGCTAACTGAAACAGTGTGAGTTCCAATCTTACTGAATCCTTTTGGATAAAGCAAAGACATTTAGATTTATGAGAAAAGCGTGTGTTTTCCTACAGTCAATAATGAAAAGGAGACATCTTCTGAAGGAATCCTTTTCTAGATAGGTCTTTTTCCAAAACAATATGGTTTGATAATAGGTTTGTGACATATGTGCCTGCATGCATATATAGATGCAAAGTGCCATGTGGTTGCAGCTGTCAATTCTTCAACTCAAAAGTAAGAGTATGCTATTGAGGACAAAAGGCTGGGAACCTCTTACAAACAGATGAACTTTAGAACTATAAAAGCAATATTTATATCACAGATAACAATGGCTTTAAGCAAAATTTTTATGATTGTTTTGGGTCATTATCAGCTGGAAATGATGAAAAAAGGAAGACAAGTCGTGACAGTAGATGATGGAAACTCATGTTTAGATGAAAGGTATTGTAGACAGATCTGACTTTTGGATGCACAAGGTGAGATATTTCCTTGTGAGATCAACATAGGTCCACTACCAGAAGTGAAATGATCACTCTTCACAGTCATGAAGAGTTAAAAAACAAAAGGAACAGCCCTGACTGTCTTAAACTGCATGGTAACTGTTCAAAATTATTTTTCCCCTGAAGTAGATTCAGATTTATGAAGACTTTCTTCATGAATTTGTAATACCACATGCAGATGTTGACATTGTCAATGCCTGAACCTGATGTCATCACCTTAGAGCACTTTTATAGCAAATAAAGAAAAATTGCTGCTTTGAGCAGGAAATAGATTTGCCTTATTTTAGATCTGTATTTAAAATTAGTTGAACCCTACAGAAAGGAATGGAGAGACCTTGACCACTGGTTTGGTAACTTACCTAGAAGACATCTCTCCCAGTTTTAATGCCCTTTTTGCCTGACTAAGGCAAGCATTACCTTGGCTCTACCACATCCTGAATCAGTGTTCTAAACATCCTGCTAATGATTCTTGTAGAGAATCCTTTCTAGTTTTGCTGGCCAGGACTTCTTCCATCCGAGTGAAGGGTAGTCACAGATGAAGGCAGCTACTCTTTGAGAATCACAGAATGGGTCAGGTTAGAAGGAACCAGAGTGGGTTATCTGGTTCAACCTTCCTGCTCAAGCAATGTCATCCAAGAGCAAATTGCACAGGATTTCATCCACACAGTTCTTGAATATGTCCAGTGAGGGAGACTCCATAACCTCTCTGGGTAACCTGTTCCTGCGTGCAGGCACCTGCACAGTAAAGAAGTTCTTTCTCATATTCAGGTGGAACTTCCGGTGCATCAGTTTCTGCCCATTGCCTCTTGTCCTATTGCTTGGAACCACCACGAAGAGCCTGTCTCAATCCTCTTGACACACTCCTTTCAGATACTTACAGACATTGATGAGGTCCCCTTTTTGTCATGTCTTCTCAAGGTTAAACAGTTATAGCCACCTCAGCCTTTCCTCATAACAGATATGCTTCAGTCCCTTAATCACCTTTTTTGTCCTCCACTGAACGAGCTCCCGGAGCTCCATGTTTCTCTCGTACTGTGGAGCCCAGAACTGGACCCAGTCCTTCAGGGCTGAGTAGAGGGGCAGGATCTCCTTCCTCAACCTGTTGGCAATGCTCTTCCTAATTCACCCCAGGATATATTTGGCTTTTTTGGCCACAAGGGCACACTGCTGTTTCATGAATAACTTGTTGTCCACCGAGACCCTCAGTCCCTTCTCTGCAGCGTGGCTTTCCAGCAGGTCAGCCCCCACCCTGTAGTGGTGCCTGGGGTTATTCTTCCCCAGATACAGGACCCTGCATTTGCCTTTGTTGAATTTCAGATAGTTCTTCGCTGCCCATGTCACCAATCTGTTGAGGTCTTTCTGAAGGGCTGCACATTGACAAGACCATCTCTCAGGAACCTCTGACCCAGGAGACTAGGGTAAAGGAATGTCGGAAGGAAGAAATTCCTTTGGTCAGGGAGGTTTGGGATAGAGAACACTTGGGCAAACTAGACATCTGCAAGTCCATAGGCCCTGATGGGATGCATCCATGAATGGTAAGAGAGTTGGTGGTCACCATAGTGAGGCCACTCACAATCATCTTTGAAAGGTTGTGGTGATCAGGAGAGGTGCAGGAGGATTGTAAGAAAGAAAATGTCTTCAAAGAGGCCAAGAAGGAGGACCCAGGCAACTACCAGCCAGTCAGCCTCACCTCAATGCCTTGAAAGGTCATGGAGGGCCTCATTCTGGAGGCCATCTCTATCCACATGGCAGACAAGAAGGTGATCAAGAGGAGTCAGTATGGATTCACTAAAGGAAAATTATGCTTGACCAACCTGATTGCCTTCTACAATGAAATAACTGCCTGGATGGGTGAGAGGAGAACAGTAGATATCGTCTACCTTGACTTTAGTGAGGCTTTCAACACTGTCTCACAACATCATCATGGCTGAATGGCAGATCCCAGAGGGTTGTAAACAGTGGCACAGGGTCTAGTTGGAGGCCTGTCACTAGTGGTGCTCCCCAAGGTTCAATCCTGGGCCCAATATTATTTAAGTTATTCATCAATGACTTGGATAAATGGGTAAATGCTTTCTCTTCAAGTTTGCTTATGACACAAAGCTGTGGGCTCTTCCAGGATGCTGAGAGACCCATAGACTGGTCTGCACATAGGACTCAGTAGAACACACAGTAAATTCCTGGTTACATTTTAAATAGATTTTTATGATATCTGTCTCACAACCTTCATCTCCCTGCTTCTCTGCGGTGAATATTAGCTTCAAATGGGTTAGGGATCCTTTAAACAATTAAACATCTAAGGGCCCTTCATCATATAGTTCATTCTTGACCTTCCAATCTGATTAAACATGGCACTGAAGTTGGTATCAGTTTGAATTATAAAAGGAACACTAGCATTGTCTGTCAGTAGAACTGTCATAGTGGCTCCAAATTGATTATTGTGAGGTAGATTATTTTTATATATTTTTTTTTAATTTGTTATGGGATATCATAGTTGTATAAATGTACAAAAAATAATACTAAACAGAGTAAAAATCCACAACCATTGTTATGGATTTTGAAAATAACTGAAAAGGCACTTCAGTAAAATATGACCTCTGTTAACAACCTATCATAAAGCAGTTGTCCTGCAGATGATTTTGTGTGTACTGAATTCAGGACTTCATCCTGTAGTGGAATTCAGTGCTTGCCTATGGTACATAAAACTTCAAATCTAATAGGTGTGTAGGTTCTGAGTGATGAAGAAGAAGCAGGGGAAGCACCTTGTGGAAATTCTAGACAGAGAAAAGTCAATAGTTTTTTTCAATTTAATGTGCAAGTGACGCATAATTTAACCCAGACTTTAAAGCAATTAAAAAAAAAAAAAAAAAAAGAAAAAGAAAATGTGTCATGCTCTCTGTGATTTTTAGATAAAATAATCCTGAAGTGTTTCTCTAAGGTATAGATTGCATAAATGTACTTCCTCATCAATCTGTTCTTTGTTCATTTAGATAAAGTAGTACACCATTTAAATGTCAAACAATTCCTGTTTATAAATAAATCTACAATGAGATACACTTGTCCACAGTACATGAAATATTGGAGAGAAATGTCAATAAATTGACAATATTAAATTTCAATCAACTTACTCTGATTGCATAATTAAGGGAGGGGAAACACCAGCAGTTCCAAAGGGTGCTAACAATTGCACATAAAACCCCCATAATGTACAAAAAATGTGCCCAAGAACAACAAAAAATGAAACACTACCTTTATGATATAACATCAGTATTATTGTTGAGTTTAATAACAAGAAAAGGAGGCAATCAGTTTGTGTATTTATGAAGCACTTACATTAAAGCATTGCAATGAGAATAAGTAATATTGCTTTACATTAGATCCATTTTGTTTGGAATTGTGTTTCACAGGTTCATATCAACAACTTTTGAGAAAGAGAAAACAGTCACTGCAATAGGCACTTGTAAAAAACTGTCCAAAGAGAAAGTTTTTATCTAATCATTACTCTAAAAGTGGTTAGATTAGTCACTGGAGGAAAATGTATATCTATTCTGTTTTGGAGGTGTTTTGATTATTCAGACACTTTCCTTCATCTTTCTGTTTATGATATTTAAAAGGTAGAAGTATCTTTGTATTGTACAAAATGTTTTTCTTCATCTGAAACCATGTATAAATTTTGAGAAAATGGATAAGCATTTTTTTTTTTTTTTTTTTTTTTAGTTTTCCACTGTTTGCTTTTGCACAGAAGCTGTTATTAACAAAGAGTCACTTTGTTCCTTGTCTTCCTATCTCTTACAGAAGTATTTCCTGGAAACCACATACTGATTTCTGAACAGAGGTTTTTGAAAAAGAAAAGACATCTAGGTGTTTGATATTTCTTTGTTCAAAGATTGTTGATTAGATTCACAGGATAAATTTGGGATTATTTTTCTGAGACTACAGAGAAATTAAAAGATGAAGATACTCTTCCAACTGTGTTCTTTGTCATGTTTCTGTAATACAGAAAGTAATGCTGGCTGATGATAAATTAAACAGTATCACTTAAAAAAAAAAAAAAAAAAAGAAAAAAAGAGGAAAAAATAAAAATAAAAAACCACAAATGTATAGTAGAAGTAATGATGGAACAAGCCAGTCTTTGGTTATCAAACCCTGAAGGTACCCCTTAGTTAATATTCAGATATTTACAATAAGAATATATATTTGCACGTTTTATATATTTTTTTTAAAGTATCTTAGTAGTGTCATTTTTAATACAGCTGACTGAAAAATAAAGAGATCTGGCTGAGTAGCACTAAATAGTCTATGTTTCACTTAAGCATTTATTAGGCTACTGCTAATTAGACTGGAGGTTTTTAACTATAATGGCACATGTTCCACTTTATTATACAATTAAGGATGCCATATGAATATTTCATGCTTTCATTAGCTTTGCTGTATACAGAAAGGATTGCATCTCCTACAAGCAACAAAATCAAAAGATACCAAATGTCCAACAGGGAAAAATCAAGTTTACATCTGTATTAATGCTGATTGAAGATCTGTTGAAGAAAATGCTGGGAACCAAAAAAAAATTTATTTTATGCCAATGTTTCCATATGTACAATGCAAATAAACATAAAGAAGGGGAGAAATTAGAAAGAAAATGAAGTGAAACAAGCAATACAGACATAAGCTGGGGAGAAGGAAAGCAGGGAATATTCAATTTTCATCCTTTTTGGCAGCCCCAAAATTTATTTCTTTGCTTTCTTTGCAGGTGTCAGGTCACAGGTAAGGCAGATTTGAAGACATTATAGCTCAGGAAGGTAGATGGTCTTGGCCTACGATGGTGCCTAAAAGTCAACTTGTCTGGTAGCTCAGGCAGGAAGCAGCAAGATGCTATCAAGCAAGCAAGCAAACACCAGATTAAATTTACATTTAATATATATGGCACTTTGCCACTGGGTACCACAAAAAAAAAAAAAAAAATAAAATTAGCAGGCATGAAAGAAAAAATGTTCATAGAAAACTGTGAAACAATGTAAAAAGGGATTCTGTTCACTTTTTAAGTTTCATTTGCAAAACAAAATAATAAAGGAAATGTTGCCCAATACTGATAAATGTGTGGACTTCAAAACATACCCGTGGTCTAAAACTGCCACAGGTTTAGAATTAATACATGCAAGATACAGTGAAAAATACTATAGGAATCGCCTTATAGCTGGCACTCTCACTCTCTTCCCATATTCTTCTTCCTTTTACTCTGTCCTCATCCTTTATTGCACCTCCAGTTTACCATCTCTACTTTCAGTCTCATATTCCTTCCTTCATGTCAGCTTGCACTCTTACATGGTTGCTCATGTGCCAATTCATGTACCCCTGCCTGCTACTCAGAAATAGTTAATTTGTAGTGTGATCAGGTGAGCTTAATGTAAGCAGCAGAAACTTGCAAAAGGTTAAGAATGGGAAGAAGGCCTCCTTTCTGTAATTATGAAGTAGGTATTCAGGTACAGCTGCCTCCTGAGCACACAGCCTTGGAGGTACAATTGTTCTGAGATTGTCTGAAATCGAAACTTTATCCCAGTCTCTGTGCTCTTATTAATTACCACTTTTGGTAATCAATTCTATTTCAATGCTCTTCTGTTTGATTCCTCAAAACAGGTTTTTTAGCTTGCCTAGGAAGTACACAAATTACTTTCTGACAGTGACCCTGAGGCCACCCTAAAAGCCAGACTGGAAGGATGTGGAAAGTAATTAGCATGCCATCAGTCACAGCCCAATAGATGGCCAGCAGTGAATCTGCAGGATCACTGACAGTGAGCCTGGGTGTGCAAGGAACAACGCTACCATGTGTACTTGGTTTGGAGACAGCTTTCCAAACAATACAGGTCTATCCAAACAGTCTAAGGGAAACCTGTGTTTCCTTTCTCACTCATGTGTGAAGATGACTGAAATCCAGAGAGCCATTATCGTTGTCTAGAATAAGTAGGAAGAACTTCCCATACCCCAAAGCCTGTCTATGATTTTGGGGTACAGATTTCCATAGCAAGTGTTGTGATACATATTTTCCCACTGATTTAATTGTGCTTCTTCCACGTGATGCTTTTTTCTCTCCCTGCCATTTTTTTTTTTTTAGTGTTGTTTTTGTAACCTTACTAAATACTCTGTCATGAGTTCAGTGATAAAAATATCCAAGAATATCTTCCTAATAGAGAAGTTTCCCTCTTGAGTGAAAAAGACTTCCTGAGGAGTGGGGAGAGATGGTATGACACAGGGAGGGACATGGAGAAATACCCTTTCTTTTGGGGACAGGTGAAAAATGTTTGTCCCTCAGATTTCTCAAGACTCTGCCATTTATAAAGTAATTACTACAAATGAGGTAGAAAATGATACTCAGAGGGGAAAGAAGCTGGCTACCATCTTATTATTATTATTTATATATCTAATGGGCTTGATTTTTTTAGCTCATCTGTCATTTAAAGAGTAGGTAAATATCCTCTTTGTATATTTGCTATCCATACAAAATAATTCCTGGGCCCCTTCTTCCCTTCTCCTTTTACGTGTGACAATTAAGGAAACATTCTTAGGTGTTGGAGAACAGAAAATTTCTGAAGCAGTCTCCAGCTGCAGCCACTGAGTTACATAGTCTTGCTGCTTCTAAGATGGAGATGGATGCACTTGTGGCAGAGATTGTCATCCAGTGGTATCCAAAACTGATGGTGTCTAGATTTAATGAGGAGAAAGTTTAGGCCCTTTTTACTTTTCCCATCTTCTTTTATGAATTATGTTGATCAGGTCTGCATAGAATACTGCGGTATTTTCTCACCTTGTATTTGCTTTAGATCTGTTGACTTTTACAAGTTAAAAATTATCCAAAATTAAGTTAAAAGAAAGTGTTTAAATGTTTGCCCAAATGGAGGCACAAGAGAAAGCTTGTGAGGGTCAGGAAAGACAGAAAATTGGGAAACCAAGTGATCCAAGGTAAGTTTTTTCCTGTTTTAAAGAAAAGAGTCCTTCCAAATCGAATATTGTCGAGGTCCTTCCGAGGATAAAAGGAAATGGTCCACTCTTGTGGGGTAAGAACAGGAATGAACCACTTTATTGGGGTGCATGGGACTCTTATAGGGTCGGGATGGAGGGTTCTGGAACTGGGAAGGAGTTGAGGACAGATCATGACATGAAAGGAAAAGGGAAGGAGGGTTTACAACCAATATGGGGAAACTAGGGGTGGCTACCCTTATATGGGGGTACTGCATTGCACCACCGGCAAGCCAATGAGGTTTTAGGGGTACATGAACCAATCAGGGGCAGA
>JAWWTY010000037.1:18342089-18440127 GCA_035222235.1 Margarornis squamiger
ACAGCTCCATCCATTCATTAAAATCATCTTCCTCTGATGCTGGATTCGAGGTCCTGGGTCTGCCGTCCCCCACAGGTACAGGTGCTTCTCCCACAGAATGTTACCTACCCATATTTTGAGTGCTATGTTATTTTATCTGTTTTATTTATTTATGGCAATCATGCTTTGTGTTAAACAACAAGAATTGTTTTGGTTTTTTACTGCAATAAGTGTGAGAATTAAGAAGGAAAGGAAATATTCACTTCTTACACCTTCAAGTATTCTCCTTTGACACATCTCTAAATATTGAGATGCTACTGTAATACAGTGTGACTCTATAGTTATATCATAAATTCTAAGAAAGCACACTATTAATTAATTAGAACCATGGAAAGAGGGGGGTCAGTACAGATTCTTCAAAGAAGAACACATATTGATGTTACCAGGGGTAACTGATCCCTCATGCTCAGTTTCCATTAGAACAGTCAAGTAAAGGATTTTTCATATATGGTCTTATCTCAAATCTCATCTTACAATTTTTAGCAGAAATAGTCTGGAGCACATATAATCACTCTATTATTAGTAAGATAAGATGTCCCCATTCTGTCATATGAAATCATCTCATTAGTATACTGTCATCAGTAAAGGTGCTTTCACATGTTTGGAGCTGTTGTGAGCTGTTCACCAGTACTACCATCTTCTGACAGAAGAAAACACTGATGGGATAAAATTCATCCCCTAGTCATATATGTTTAGTATCTTACCAAAAGATAAAGTGTAAAATAGTGGTAGGGAGACTGTAATAACCGTGAACCCTAGCTGTTGGTGTCTGCTCCTGGGCCAGCCTGTTCACAAATTCATCCCAGTTTGGGTGACACCGCCCAGCCTCCACAGGTAAGCTTTCCTCATAACTGCAGAAGTCACTGGAGGAGCCGCCAGCCAGGCAGGAGCTGGCAGTGTCCCCGCACCATGTGCTCTGTGTCAGTGCCCAGTCAGTGCTGGCTGCAGGCTCCCTGAGGGGAGGCCAGGGCTGCCCCAGGACAGACACAAGTGATTCCAGCCAGCTCCAACCCACCCATTGCAGGGCACAGCTGAGCCCCTCGACCAAGGTGGCAGTGCCTCTGGGAAAGGATAAAGCGCAGGATGACCTTGAGTGAGAAAAACTCATGTAAACAGACTGGTTTAAGGCAAAATAGTTTTGAGACAGTGTGCAACTGAGAGCAAAATGAGAAAAACAGTTGATTGTTAAAAGCTTTGGTTTATTTCAATGACATTATTTTAATTTTCTTAAAATGATTTTTTTCTGTAGAAATTATTTTCTTCTTTTCTTTTTATTAGTATTGTTCATAGATACGGATTTCCATAGAATCACACAGAATATTCTGAGTTGGAAGGGACCCACAAGGACCACTAAGTCCAAAGTCTTAAGTGAAACGGCCCATACAGGGATCTAACAACCTTGGTGTGTTCGAACCAACAGAGCTAATCTCAGGGTTTCAGACTAGAATAAATGATTTCATGATTAACAGAAATGTACTTGAAGTTGATGAAGAAGCATTTCAAAAAATATGCTGCATGTAACACAGTATATTGACTTCTAACACCAGCAGAAACACCGGATTTGTACAACTAGATTTGACAAGCAATGAATGTATTTGTGCTGCAAAACTGACCCTGCCTTAAGCACACAGCTTAGGCAAGTAGTCCTGTGCCTGTACTGATGCTTCGTCTGCTATCTCCCAGCATAATCAGCATTGCAGTGGTAGACTATATGTCTCAAATTCTCAATTTAGGGACCATGCTCTAATGTACATAATGTAGATGAGATTATGACAATGTCTTTTGCTCTCTGGAAACGTTGTCTCAGGAATATCTGCTTCAGCTGTCTTGGACAGAAAAAAGTTAAAATGGTTTCAGCATTTTCAGGTGTGTGAATCCTTCCTGGGTCATGCAGTGGTTCCATCTCTTTCTTGACGTGATGACAACCACTTCCTCACTGGAGTTAAACATATCTGATCAAGTGGTGAAAAAAAAGCAAAACAAAAAGGAAGCAGTCATGCATCTAAAACATTATTCTCACAGTTGTGTTCCTCTGAAGTGAGTTCTTGTTCACGGTCATCAAGCATCAGCCAGGTGTTCATCAGACATGTAAACAACATGATTAGTGGGAGATTTCACTCTGTGTCCATTACTAGAGCATCCAAGCCAGACTCCAAATAGTTTCCTGGCTGAACTTATGCTGTTTTTTTTTTTGTTTTGTTTTTGGGGTTTTTTTTTGTTTTGTTTTGGTTTTTTGTTTTTGTTTTTGTGGGGTTTTTGGTTTTTTTGTTTTGTTTTGTTTTGTTTTGTTTTGTTGTTTTTTAAAGTTTTGGGGTTCAGATAACTGGATATACATCTAGTCTCAGGGGAAGAAGGTTTGGTCTTACTTTGCCCCTTAGTCTAGATCTCTGTCTGCTTCTACTTGATTTGTAGACTGGATGGAGAGAGATAAGATATGGCATACAGTTTACCTTCTTTTACCTGTCATGTGCCATCTCAGCCCTGCAGAGACTTCATGGGTGGTATAAGTTAGCTCTGACTAACTTCCCAAGCACACAGAAGGATCCTGTTCAGGCTGTCTAGATAGCGGGAAGGCCTCATGCAGAAAGGAGACAGTAGTTTCATCTACTGTTCACTGAAATAGCTTGTGGTCTTTTAGGAAGTCTAGACAACCATGACTTTGAGTCTAACCTGTGAGAGAAAATGAAACTTCCTAGAATTCAAGTAGTCTAATAAATACACATTATAGGAGGAACTCAACAGTCAGAGAGAAAAGCAATTGAACCCAGCAAACAGCTATGAATCATATCAAAACCCGCTCTCTTCTACATGCACGGTTTAGTTGACATGATGGTGGCTGTTCAGTCAAATGCTGGACTCAGTGATCCTGGAGGTCTTTTCCAATCTTAAAGATTCTATGTTCTAAGTGACAAAATAAGGAGACAAGTTATTACTCTCCTTAATGACAAATGGTCTGAATGATACACAGCTTTTTGTTATTTAAGTATTTCTTTCTCTTCCTCTCTTAGTCTTACTTCTTATGGTGTGTGACTTACTCTTTATAAGGTTTAAAATGTGACACAATTCATTATTATAATAGCCATAAAGATCTAAGTTGCATTGCTTTTTTAACCACTGTCTTAACCTATTGATTTTATGGGGAACAATATAAAATATATAATATATATAAAACTATATTAAATATATAATATATATAAAACCCATAGCAGCATCTTGATTTCACATAGTGGCAATTTTTCCTGACATCTGTTAGCATTCCTTTTTGTGCTGCTGTGGACAATGAGCACTACAGGGACTCTATAGACTCTATTCTCCTAATCCTTATGCTAAATATTGAGTGAGTTTATCCTAAAGGTGAATATTGTTTCTTATTGTATGTTCATTGCAAAGTTTTGGTAGTGGGAGTTGCAGAGGTGGCCTCTATGAGGAGAGGCTGGGACTGTCCCATGCAGGACCCAGTTCCAGCCTCTGCACAGCAGAGAGGAGTGATGGAAAAAAAGTGTGAGAAACAGCCCTGGAAACATCAAGGGCAAAAAAGTAGGAGAGGTAAGAGGTGTCCCATGTGCTGTAGTTGAGATTCCCTTGCAGCCTGTGGAGGAGACCATGGTGGAAAAGGTATCTGCACTGGAGTCTGTGTAGGACCTAATTTCTGAACAGGAGGATATTACCTGCAGGGATTGCACCACATGGAGAGGACTTGCGAGAGTGAAAAAGCAGCAGAGAGGAATTGTTATAAAAGTGCCATAATGAGTTATAACTACTGTTATGGATTGACTATGGACAAGGTGTAATGGCTTTAAACTGAAAGAGAGTAAGATTATATTAGACAATAAGATAATTAGATAAAATATTCTTTACTATGAGGGTGGTGAGGCACTGGAACAGGTTGCCCAGAGAAGTAGTGAATGTCCCATCTCTGGAAGTGTTCAAGGTCAAACAGGGCTTTGAACAACCTGTTCTAGCGAAAGGTGTCTCTGGCCGTGTCTGGGGTGTGGAACTAGATGATCTATAGGGTCCCTTCCAACCCAAACCATTCTGTGATCCCACCATGATCACAAACCATAATTCCCCATCTGCCCTGCACCACTCAAGGAGAACAAGGTAGAGGAGTTGGGAATGAAGTACTGAAGTTGATCTTGGAAAAAAGGAGGTAGGTGGGATGAAGATGTTTTAGCTTTTGTCTTCGTTTTCACAATATCCATCTCTGTTATTAATTTTCAATAAATAAAATTAATTTTCCCCAATTTTTGTCTGTTTTGTCTGTCATGGTAGCTGATGATGATCTTCCTGTCTTCATCCTGACCTACAAGTTTTTCATCCTATTTTCTCCACCGGTCCTGTTGAGGAGGGGGAGTGAATGAGTGGCTGGGTTGGTGTCGGGCAGCTGGTTAAGGATAACTTTCTCCATACTTTTAGAAACCAAGTATTTTAGAGAGGTTATATAGTTTGTTGGGACTGAAAGTTCAAGGAAGCTAGGTCAGAGGCCATCTGCAAATTATTTTCAGCAAGATATATTGTATTCTCTCAAATTTACCTGACTGTTAAGCATATATTTCTGTGTCTTAAACAAATGATCTCATTCATATCAAATATGTCTTATTAATGGATTTAACATGTTGCACATATAGTAATTGACAAACACATGAGCTGAAAATAATTTCTGAATACCAAGTGTTGAACTGTGTTCAAATGATATATTTGTCAAAGAGTGAAAAATCAGAACAATAACACCAACACATTGAATTTCAAAATCTGTGCATGCAGAATATGCCAATGGCAAAACGGACGAAATGCACCTAAAGAAAGATAAAATCACTCTAGAGGGTTTTTAAATTGATAACTTCCCCCCCACACACACACATTTTGGCAAATAGCAGATAAAAAGAATTTAGAACAGCTTACAAATTAATATGCACATTTAGTCTGAAAATTACTGAAATTCTGTGTAACTAAAATAACGCCTGAAGAGCAAAGGAAACCCCCAAAGAAAACGCTAATTCAGAATGAGGCATTTATTGTGCAACTTTTATGTTCTTTCAAGAGCAATTGGGTGACTAAGGTTTCAGAGTCCTCTTCATCATCTATCTATGAATGAAAGAAAATGTATGTAATTTGTGTGTCACTATCAGTATCCAGCTGAAAATCAGTTATTCAATGTTCCATTCTAGTGCAGATGTGCATTTTCCCTTCTGTGACACCATAGGATTTCACTGCAAACCTTGTCCATCAGTATTCACTTCATAATATGGCAGTAGCACCGAGTGACTGAGAAAAAGTTTTGGAACATGTTTTTATGAAAGTTTGTATTGAGGTTTAGGGAAACCTTAAATTTCCTAGGGCTCTGCAGACTTTTTTAAAGGCTCTCTGTTAGAGAGGAGCAATCTGGGACTTCACATAGACAAGCCAGCTCTTTTCTATTGCTGGTCTAGTCTCAGTTAAACTATTGACTATTGTATAAGGGGGTTTAGTTCAATATTCTGATTATGATGATGTCATTAAACTCTAAATCCATGTTCATTGCTACCTAGCTGTCTAATGTTTTATTATGAAAGTTCAATATAGACTTTGCATTTCAAAACCTTCACCCAAGATTTTAAAATGACAATTTTCAGCGTTAAACTAAGATTGATTTCTAAATTGCTTGTCAAATATTTTATGGTTCCAACCATAAGGTCCTATCATAGTTAAATCTCCTGTTGACTTAATGGAAGTCTGAAGTACCACAGCTGAAGGTACAATTTTTATTGTCACTTCATCCTCAAATACAAAGTGAGACAAGATTCATCTCTGCATATACTTCTTTTTCTAGAAGCTGCTTTGCTAATTGTTAATTATTATTCTGAAAGAAAAATTACTACTAGACAAGGCAAACAGATGTGTCTGGCAATGGTGTGGACTTCAGAGCTCTCTTTGAATTATGGGAATCTTAACTCACCTGCATGACGGGAGTCCTTCTTGAACCAATCTGTGGAGACATATTGTGAGTGGGATGTCTGTGATCCATTTTTGGTACAGATGGGAAGGAAAGGCTTCACTTAACCCTAGTCATGAATGGGGTAAACTACAGTCATCCTCCTGTAGATTCTGGTGTGTTGATGGAACAAAGATATTTTTCAGACTAGCTCTTCAATGTAGAAGTCTTTTCCCAACCTCTTGAAAACTTCATCAGGGAAAAATACTCAATACATTTAATATCACATACTTTCTGGTTGTTATGCTTCGTGTTAACTACAATTAAATAGAATTAAATAACGAACAAGAGCATTGTTGCATTGCAGTCTCTCAACAGATAGTTGTTCCAATGGGAGAGGACAGTAAGACCTTTCAGCAGCTGCAAGGAAAAAAAGCTGACAACCTTTGTTGGGTGTAAATGTGAAATGTACATTCAGTGTACTTGCTTTATCTTTTGTTCTAACATCTGTGACTTAGTCTATATGCCACCAGCAATTACTTGTAGAATTCTGGTAAAGAAAATAAAATATGATTGCAAGAAGGAAAGCAAATATGATGAGTTATCATGGCCATTATAGAACAAGAATACTGATCTGGCACTCTTCAAATTGCTTAACTGCACTGCAAATGCAATCAATCAGCTTTATTTGTGTAATATATTAACTCCTTTTAAATATTTTTTTTTTTAAATCTTCTAACAAAATATGTCCTTTATTATATCAATTCTCATTGTGTGCCTCTCTTTTTTGGTGTCTCTGGTTCTCACTCTCTCTCAAAGCCTTGTTCCTAGGAGAGCTCTCATATCAAAAATGTTGCCCCAAGCTGTTACCACTTCATGGTTCATCTGGCAGGAAATAGAACTTCAATTGGAAGGGAGAATATAGGTTTTCACTAATGCCTTTCACAACTGAGTATCAAAATTATTTATTCTGTACTGATTTTCAGGGTGATTAAACTGGGTCAAAGACTGAGAAGTATTTGGGTGGCTATTTTCAAATTGCATTGTTGCAAAGATGTCTTATGGTAGAGTCTCTATGTTTAGTAGCATGTGCAATAACCTTTTCTCCTCCTGTAATTGCTCTCACTCTTTAATTATCTCTCTCTACTGCTCCAAATGTCAGGTTTCTAATGAAAGATGCTCTTGCTAAAGAAGCAATAAAAAAAAATAAGTAAGCGGGATTTTCCACATTGATGTGTGATTCACTAAAGAAAGGTAGAAAAGAGATTGAGTTTCAGATGAATGAACAATTGCCCTGAACAAAGCATGCTTGTAGTCACCTGAAGTGTGGATTTTTCAATTAAAAAAATGTCTCTAATATGTTAATAATTTTACACTTCACACAGCAACAGTATTCTATTTTTTATACTTTTTCATTGGTTGGGTTCATTACTAATTTCAGTAAAAGTGATCTCTGCACAAAAATTGTTTTCTGTAACATGTTCTTTCCCTGATTTACTTGTGTAACCCAGAGATTGACTTATAGTCATATTTTGTTACAAAAGCATCTTTCTAAGTGGAGTTAGTTTTGAGACATCAAGAGTAAACATGAGACAATAAACTTTTAATCCAATGGAAGATTGTGTTTCCTTTTACACTATTGATGTCTGTCACGTCTGTGAGCTAACATTACTGAGTCAAGAGTTAAAGAAAGAGAGCTACTGATACTATGAAAGAGGTTAATTATTGTTCATTAGACTTTAATTCTGTTGTTCAATATACACCAAAAAGTAGTTCTTTGTAATCTTTTCCCTACTAATATTAAAACCATAAGGATGTAATCTACTTCAACCATAAGAATCCAGGATGTGCTGGTGCAGGTGTTATCCTTTTTATGTCAGTGGTGTTGTAGCAGATTGAAAGAGAAATCTATGTGACATTTTTTACAGAGAGAGTAGTCACACATTGGAATAGCCTGCCTAGAGAGGTTTTTAAGGTGGGACGGGATGTGGCACTTAGTGCCATGATCTAGTAATCACAGTGGTGTTGGATCAAGGCTTGGACTCAATGATCTCAGAAGTCTCTTCCAACCCAGCTGATTCTATGATTTGACATAATCAGAATTCTCTGACATAAATATTCCATCCACAATGGCCTGATCATGTCACCATTATTCACAGAGCTTATTACTAAAAATAATTCAACAAGTAATACCAATGATATAAAAGAAAGTCAGAAACAACAAAAATACTGACAAGTCTCCATTAGGCTATGCTGACTTTCATCAGATAAATTCATTAGGGATTTAATAATTCTTTTTCACCCAGATATAATGCAAATATCAACAAAATAAAATTTATTGCATATTGTACTGAGATGTCCTGTGGCTGCGATGATCTTGGTTTCTGACACCATAAAGGTGCAGTTATCGTGTGACCCCAGTGACAGTTCATTTTGTAAAGACCTCAAATTTCATTACCTTGTAAAAGAGCTGAGGATAACTTGAAGCTTCCTGAAAAGAGAAAACTCCCCAGAAAGGCTTATGTATTTTGTGTGTGTGGAAAACAAAACCCTGACACTGAAGGATATAGGAAGAATAGGTCTGGTATGATTGAAAACTGGTTGGTCAAGAGAGAAGGAGAATGGATTCTAATGAGGATCCTTTTACACCATGCTTCAAACAGACCTGTTTAGTGAAGGAAAACTGAAGGAAGAGTTTAATGTCTAAATTTTCCCAGAGGACAGCCAGACAGCGTATATTCATACTGCAGCTGAGGTTTTCAGAGAACTGATATTAGATCTAGCATAGAATTGCAAGATGTCACAAAGTTCAAATCCCTGCACTACGACACCCCTTAATCTGCAACTATCTCTAGAATAACACGATAACTTTTTTTCTCTTGACTTCTTAAAACCACAAATGAGTTAGAGATTGTAATCTCTAGAAAGCTCTAAGATCTTTTTTTCCCCCTGTAACTACATATAACACCTTTAAGCCATGGGCTTACTTACCTTCTGACAGCATCTCCATCCAGCATTATGTGCAAGAAAAATAGGTGATGGATAGAATGGGTGCATATACATTAGCACTCAGTGCACAGGGAGTGTTCCTCTTTTTGGTATATATTTTCTTTATATATACAACCAAGTCTTGAGATATGTCCCTGAGAACACCACTGCCACGCGTCAAGTGTTTTCCTCCATTTTGGATACAAAGTTCAAGACACAAAGTAGAATAGCAGTTAGTGGGAGCACCACCCTTGCTACGAATGCAAGACCCTTTTACAGTTCATGTTCTTTGCGTGGAATGTGGGGACCTAGTACCAGCAACTGGTGGGAACTTCAATGCCAGTGAAGACATGAAGTGGACATATGGTCCTAGAACAGCAAGAGACCACAGTGAATCAAATCCTGCTTCTTCCTTGGTTGTACTACATTACCCAGTAATGTAGGCATACCCTTTAAGTCAGCTGCCGGTTAAGCATATAGTTTTGTGGCAAACCAAATATTTATTTCAGATTTCCCCCTGATTTTTATTTATTTGCATCACAGCATTTGTGTTGCAGTACCAGTTACAAGACATTAAACAGATAGCTTTAAAGGCAAATATTACATGTATCACAGTGCTTACCCATTACAATGCCGAAGAAGGAACTATGGGAGTAGATTGCCATTTCAAGTGTCTACTACATGAAGCCGTATTGCATAGGAAGAAAAAAATAAATATGTCACATAGCTATACCTTTCTTTGTATGCAAGAGGAGTCTAGCCAATGACCTATCCAGAGGAACACAGAGACATTCTTGGTTTAGTAGCTTAAGCTCAGCATCTACCTACTACTGTACTCCATTTCACTTTCCCTTCATGTTTGCTCTATTTCGGGGAGGAAAAACTGATCTTCTCTTGATACAATCTCTTCATGCACTAGAGACTGCCTCACTATTAGTGTTGGACAGCTGCAGTGGCCCAATGATAACAAGATATCAGTAGCTTCCGTGGTTTGCTAGATCTCTATTAATGCAGAAGTTTTTTCTTCAGCCTACAGCTTTCTCAAGCCTGCTGAATGCTATATGATTTAATTATATCTCTAGCTTTCATGGAACTAGGTATATAAACATAAAAAATCAAAACTATGCACCCATTTGTTTCTCTTCTTGTTTTTTTTTTTTTTTTTCACTCAGTGACTCTAGCAGTGGAAGCTAAAGTACACTTCATGAGAATTTATTATATATTTCATCCAAACAAAAAACACATGCAGAGGTTTTTTGATCCATCCTTAGACTTGCATTTGATTTGATCTAAATCTGAAATATGGGCAAGTACAGAAGTAGAACTTTAAGCAGATATGTTTTTCATTCTGAATAATAACTTTATAAGAAAGGCACAATAATTTCCCAGCAATTATAATTATTTAAAAATAGGAAGTCTAGATAAAAGGAGGTCATGACAGAAGGACCTGTCAGAATATACAAGTTGAAATTTACTTCTATTTGGACATGTAGCATAACAATAATTTGCTAAAGAATATGTCTGTCCTATATGAAATTACTTTGTGGCTAAGAAGATAAAAGAGGATCTAGCACTTCTCCACATGTGTGTCTCTATAGTTTCATTACATATCAAAACTGAAGGAAGATCTTTTCAAGTTCTCAGAAACTTTTTCCAGACTGCAAAACCTGAAAATCATTCTGTCAGTAGAAAACTTAATGAAGAGGTGGAAGAGTAAGGGTAATCAGGAAACAAGGAGGTCCAGGTCCAATATAAGGACAATAAGCTAAAATTTTCAAGGGCAGAATGATTAATAAGGCTTTGAAATTCAAGTGGCAGTCCTCTAATTCCTTACTATTCATGTTGGTATAAGTGCCCTTTCTTCTGGCCATCTGCATGATGAGAATCTTTGCCTAAGATACAGGTGAATACATGTTCCTGCTTGTATTTACTTTTTTCTTTTTTTTTTTTTTTTTTTAACTGGTTAGATACAGACTTTTACACTGCAGTGTGATGCTTCAGCAAAAAGTTGATAAGGAAAGAAAATTCAAAGTCTGCAGAATACGTGGAGTCCCAAATAGAGTTGATACTTTTTTTTTTTATCAGCTACCCCTTTTGGCCTAAATACAGGAACAGAAATAGGGTGTTTCCAAAATCACAATATATCTATGTGCTACTGAGCTGAAGCTTTTGAGACATTTCAGACTTCAAAGATGATTTTGAAGTGCTTTCTTTCACTGTAGAGTTCTAACTGACTTTATCTGCTTACTTCCAGAAATCGCACTGTGGCACGGATCATCCACTGTGTCTGGAGCCTGGGAATCTGTATGCCTCAGAAGGCATAAGCACATGAGACACACTTAAGCTACTTTGAAGTAGCTGCCATGTCTTTAAGACACAATACAGTTCTCTGAAGAGGGTCCCAGGAGTGATACAGTTATGTTAGCACAGTGCTGTGCCACTTGAATTTTCTTCCAGTTCTCAGTAGCTGGGAAGATTATTTTAGGCTGTTTCCCTGACATAGCTATATTATTTCTACTTGTGAGTTAAACTCATTCCAAGCATGGTACTTCACGTATCCTGTCTGAAATACAACTGTAGTCAATGTCTTCTGTTGGCAAGTTAAGGTCCTTCATCTGAGAAATGTGGAGCCCCGGTTGGTGTTCTACATGCAATCCCTGCTGGAGCATCATCAGTGTCTTGATCCAATCTACTAACCCTAAAGTAGAACAACTTGACTGACAGTGGTTTTCAGAGCAGCAAACAGTTGTTAGTAGCCAGGAACATGAAGGTACTGTGAAGATTAAGTATGTGCCTTTTATCAACAGTAATTTTCTCATGCCAGCAACAGGAGTGTGGCTGATAAGAGCTATTCCACAAGATCTCCATGCCAGAGTGGGAACAGTGTCCTTCACCTGGCTGTTTCTACTGAAAAGCGACATTTGTGCTTCTGACATTCCTTTTCCATTGCTGTTTGTTTGTAAGAAAGAATCTTCTGAAATGTTCAGTAGGAGAATTCATGCCAGTATAGAATGGCAAGAGCACTGACTCCTGAAAAACAGCAGTTGTAAAATGCAAAATCTGGATTATATATGGATTTTATGGGAAGCAAGACATTTATAAGAATTAAATGAAAGAAGGAAGCAGGTAAAGGGGCTTAGCAAACTAATGCTTTTATCGGGAATACACTTCAGGCAATGTGGTGCTACCAGTTTTTCATAGGATGAAAGAGAATATCTAAATCTTAAAAAAGGAATGAATACAGAGTATAAAGTTTAAGTAGTAGAAAACATGCATTCAAATAAATCAGAAAAGCTAATTCAAAAGCTTCTCTTATTACAGAGGAAAATACAACAATGATTTGCCTTAGAGTCCTCCAAGCCTACCGTGTAAGTAGAGCTATTACTGTTTACTCTCAATTTTCATTTGCTGTATAGGCACAAAGGATGTCATGGTATAATATGCAACTTGGTTGATAAAAAGTAGTGAATGCTTCAGACACACCCCGGCTTTCAATCTGCAATTGAGCTTTTGACATTTGTACTTCCCCTGATTTGTTCAGTCTGGTGTTAACAAATATGGTTGGGATGACAACATACTGTAGACAAATCATAGGCTTCGGATCACATGCAAAGGTTTGGTTTGCAAATAAACACACAAAGTTTCCAGTTAATAAAGTTCTGCATCACTGAGTTTCCCTCCAGGAAGTTGGCAAGGCACTGACAGGGATATGGGAGCAAAGTCTCATTAGTAAACACTTGTGTCTGTTGCTATTTGCATTAGAGTAAAATAACGATAATGGATTTAAGAATAGACCACACCTAGGTAGTGCATAGTATATTTGCACAGCAATAACAATCTCTGTGTCCTGAAATAGAACTCTGGGTCGTATCTGAGAATTCACATATATAAAAACAGGAAAAACTTATGGGATTTTCTGTAGGGTTTGGTTTCGACTATCTGTAATTCAATGCTTCTGTTACACCAGATGTATAATGGATGACATTCGGGGCCAAATGCCTTTATGGAAGTCCCCAGACTATTAGCAGTTTCTACACAGATTGGATTCTTGTGTTGATGGCTTGCCAGAAGTAATTTAGGATTTGGGATGTTGCTATCTTCAGCCTTGGGATAGATTAATGGAACTTCATTTGATTTTGTTCCCCACTCTAGGAGGTATTTATTGAGCCAGGCTATAAATGCACACATTCCTTTCACCAAGCTATTTCACAGACCAATAACTTGAACTCCTCTTTCCATGACTTCTGACCAACTCCAGGCAATTACGTGAATAAGAGTGATTGTTTATAAAGACTTCATATTGTTGCTCCAGAACAACGTTTCGGTATCACAGGAGAAAATATGTTAATCCATTTTCTCGCAGATATTTTTAGTGGTGAGATAATTACAGGACAATGGACAAAGTTTCTAAAGAACAAAAAGGAAAACCTGCTTTGAAGAAGAATGTTTTCAGAACTCAACTTCTGCATTAAATTTCAGTTCTGAAAAATCCACATCTTATTAGGTTGCCACTGATTACTGGACAGGAATAGAACCACTTACGGTTTTTGGCCACTATCCACTTTTTTTCTTTCATGAAGCACACAATTACTGAATTATAGTAATGAATATTTAAGGGATAGATGTAGCATTCTGATCAGATTTATAGTCACAGAGGTGGTACTTGACTAGGTTTGCAGACCTGATTTGTGTTAGTATTAAAATGAACATACCCAGGATCATGGAAATTGTGCTACACACCTCATGCAAAGTACATTTCCTATGAATCTTCTGGTATTCTGGCTTAAGTCTGTGGTGGAAATACTACAAACACAGTAACATTTTTTTTTTTTTTTTTACTTTTTTACTTTTTTCACTTTTCTTTTTAGGCTTCACTTTCTTCCTCCATTCCCAGCTGTATACATTCATCTTAACTGAATAGGGTGAATCTCCACCATGACACGCTATATAATAAGATAATAAGTCATGGTGTTTGGAATTTGGTTTTACCACAAGGAAGAACCATTCAAAACACTGTGACTGTACTGAAAACTGGCTTTTTCCCACAGTATTTGTTTCAGACACTTACTTCCTCTTCCTTCCTCTTCCCTATCTGCTATTATATTCCTTATATGCAGGGTGGATCTCACTTGTTCCAGCAAGTCAGCAAACTTTCAACATCCCACTAATATGCTGCAACTAACCATCACATCACAGGATGAAATATGCAGCCTATAGTTTTACACCTATCAAGCAGACTGGCCTCACTGGAGACACAAATTAAGTCAGAATTCTGTGTGAATTTTTCACTTTTTTCAGTCCTAACTCGGCAGCGTATAAAGTTACACAAATTCTGAATGATTGCTGTTTCCAAGGGAATCTACCAGATGTCCTGTAGTTGGGCAAAAGCCTCACACTAGTGGGGTTATTCCATGCTTCAGGTTCTGTGGGACAGCAGCACTTAGCTTTCTGTTACAGACTGAAGTAACTACTATCACAAAAAGGAAATGTCAACTCCCCAAACATCCACAGCTGCAAGGCTGGCCCTTCTGAACCCCCACTCAATTGTGCAGCTTACCCAGAGCTGTCACTGGGTGACAACTCCAGTGAAGTCCCAGTGTTTTACAGGATTGAGAAATGGGTGTGTCCCATCCTACATGCCTCAGCTCTAGGTATTTGGGAGTGTGATCAGGAAGGAAACTAGTGAGTTCCAGTGGGTTCACCAGGCAATCCTTGCAAGGAATCAAGCTACATTTTAGCCACAGAGAATCCAAACATAACCTGCATCATTAAAAACTGAGGAGCACTAGCTAAATCATAAGATTTTTTTTTTTTTTTAAATTGTCTCTAGGTCACCATTTTATTATCCTTGCATCATATTATTCCTGACAAAACAGTCTTTGCTTCTAAATGTTTGAACTGGATAAAGTCAGCATAAAAGTACTTGGAATAGGTTCTGATATATGCTGAAAACAAACAGCGTCTCTCAGAGTTACTGCTGCAGCAGTATGATTTAATCACCTGTCTTTCCATTGACACCTAGTAATTTTTATACCCTCTCTAGTTATTTGTGGAAATGTACACAGACACCAATCTGTTAACAATTCATCATTCACTTAACTCAAAGGGCCAACACCCCCAAAAGCAAAAGAACTGACTTAGAAGATGTGCATGTATCCTTCATTGCAGCATTTTCTGGGGTCCATGGTTTGCCCGGTGAACAAAATGAGCAGGGGTTACAATCCTCTGTGTTTTAACTCCTAAGAAACCATAGAAATAGAGGGGACTTCTGGTCTCTGTTTTACACACAGCTCTCCTGGCTCTTCTCTTGGTAGAAAGTCAGGGAGAGAACATAGTATAATCAGTTTTTATAGCAACAAAGAAAGATTCAACCTTGCAATTGATTCTTCATGAGTCTGATGTGCAGCAACTCAGCAGACAGCTGCTGACAGCCTTATTGCGTTCTCCTCCAGTGAAAAGGGCTTATTGGAGAGTTTACAATTAATATGAAGTCATAAATCCCTTCTCTTTATCTCCTCTTTTTTTTTTTTTTTTTTCCTTTTTCATTACAGTCTATTCACGATAAAGTACTTTGTCCAGGCCCGGGAAAGCAGATGGGAGCCTTTTAGTTGATTTTCATGAGGTGTGTTGTGGTTTGCTGGAGATGTACAAGAATCATGCAACACGGTGTGGTTTTTTACTTACAGTGGGTTCTTGAGGGCTTGGTAGTTTTTAGCAGCCCACTAACACTGCTTATTAGAGCTCTGTTTTCAAAAGATAAAGTGGTCTTTTCAGATCAGCCCGTTGGGTTTGGTTTTGCTGGAATTTCAGGAATTTTTTCTGCAATGCGATATCCTTCGAAAGAGGAAAAAAAGTCAGTAGAGATATATTCAGCTGAATGCTTAGCCAAAGAGAAGTAGATATTTTCTCTGTATGTTATTTAACTACTCAGTAGAAAGTACTATAGCATGGTGTTTCCTTAGGCTTCAACCTTTCAAAGATTTTTTAAGAATATTGAAGTTAACTCTACAAATATCCAGATAAGGTTTAAGAGGGAGATCTTACAAAATAAATTATGTTTCAATGTTTTGTATTTTAATCAAATATATTAAATTTTCACATGGCTGAAGATCTTTCACATTTATTTCTTAAAAAAAAAATGTCCTTAAGCTAATTTTGTTATCATCTAAACCAAAAGACCAGTGAGGTAATTTTGATGGAGTTAAAATGTCTTATAAAATTGTAACATCAAAACCATATCTGAAATAATAATTTTCACTAATAATGAATTTATCAAGGTTTTTCCCTTTGCGACTTTCAATTAAGCATGAACAACATGTTCCTCAGATGTCTCTCTTGTATAATATGTATTATATAAATGTAACTTTATTATGTAGTTCCAAAGAATAATTATTAGGCTTTAAATTGTGACAAATTGCCTTTTAAGAAAAAACAAAATTGTTGTCTTTGTCTGAACAGATACTCAGGTGTGTTTCACTGTCCAGTTAAAGCACACAACATGTTCTTCTAGCCTTTTATAGCAAAGAACATTGTATATTGAGAGACCAGGTTCTGTTCCTTCTCTACATCTTAAATGGCAACCAACAGATAAATTAATGTTGGGTAGTGCCATTGTGGTTTTTTCCTAGGCACTTTTGCTGTATTATCAAATTGCTGGCTACTCAGTGGGTGGTATTCTGTAATGGTCTATTATTATTATTAACTTAACTGCTATTAGCAGGCTTTTCCCCTCTTTCATAGATAAAGGTAGTTTGTTTTTTTTCCTTATGCATACTTTTGCTTTCTAGGGGAAATCCTCCTCTGATCTAAAAGAGTTTGTGTTTACAGTACGAGGAAGCAGACATCCTCTGTTTGCAATATTGCGCACAGGGTATTCAGTGAACTAGTCCCACATTCACCTACTCCAGGGCTGTAGCTAATATTACAGCACCTGTGGAGCTTTGGAACTATGTTTTTTGGGGGAGAAAAAAAAAAAAGGGATCATTTACTCAAGTCAACAACGCAGGAGAAAGCACTTGGGAGAATCACAATTCTTTCTTCTAAGGAAGGAATAGGCTGGATCATGGTTAACCACTGAACTTCTGCACTGCTCTGAGTGCCCTTGCAAGTGGCTCACATTACTTTTCCATTTCAGTAAACATTATTTCAGATAAGTGTCCCTTTTACCCCAAATTGCACCAAACAAATGAAGCTCTTTATAAATGGACAGGACTTATTTTTAACACATAAAATTTTACTTTAATACCATTCCTGCTTAGAATGCAAATTAAGGACTGGAAGTTACGAGACAAGCCACTGGGGCTGGTAAATCATAGGAAAGAAAAGGGACGAAATAAAAATTATTTTTAGCTGAAAAGGTGTTACATAAGGAACAGTACACATTTTAGTTATTCACAAATTATTATTAACTTAAAATTATAAAGGTACTTTTAAAAATACATTTAGAAAATTCTTCCAGAATTCATAGTTTTGCCAAATATACTAGGTATAGAAGCTCAGCTAACTCTGTTCTGAAGTCAATGGACAATTTAGTTATGATTTCTAACTGAAAGCCTGCTGCGGGAAGCTCAAATAAATTCAAATAGGTTTGCAATATACATTTCCTGATTGTATCTTTAATACTCTTACAGTTTTTTTCCTCATATTGTTCACTAAAAATAGTATAAGAACAATGAAATATGATACATTTTCAACTGGATTGATAATAAATTTCACCCTATTCTATTCTATATAGACAAATGTATAGAATTAATGAGAGCTGTTAGCTCTACCCAATGACAGCTCCCAGTAACCTGCTCCTACCAGGATCGTAATCTCACAATGTGATTATTATTTTCATTCTTTTGCAGACAACTCTTCAGGGAATTTCTTTGAGAACTAAAGGGAGCCTAAAGGAGAAAGACTGAACTGTTAAGGTCAGGCACAAGTCATGTACCACTCAAATTCAAGTGCTCTTTAAAGGACTGGACATTCATGGTGACCTTCTATGTAGGATCAGACAACTGGTTTTTTTTCAAACTGTTGCTTAATTTACTCTAGGTCTCAAAATAGCTTGTGTAAAGGAGTCCAATGTCTTCAGAAAATTCACCTCTATAATAATATATGTCAACAAGAAAGCACATGTGCATGCACACACATACAGTGGACTCAATTTCAGCTCGTCTGGGATATTTTCATACTCTGTAATAAAAGTTACATTTTCAAAGGACTTCCGCCCTTTTTTGTTCTAATGGCAGATGGTTTGAGTGGAGCAGTCTATAAATGAATTGGTGTTGACCAACACTGGGCACCATTTATTTACTTTCTGTTTATAAACTTTAATGTTTGTTTTCCATGCATTCTGCTCCATGAAGATGATCACTAAGTGCAAGAGTTCCTTTAAATCAGCAGTGACTGTGGTTTGGCTTTTCTTAACAATGTAAGTTTATAGCTTGGTTGAAGACATTCCAGACTCTACTGCCTAGTTCTTTTCTCTTTCCTTTTTTTTTTTTTTTTTAAATTCCTTTTATGTGTGTGTATCTTTATATAACCAATGTTGAGTATCTGACTTCAAAAGCAAGGCGCAGTAAGAGAAAACAAAGAAACGTTAGGGTTTATGTGGTTTCTTATATTCAGCATACAAAAAGTGAGTAAAAAGCAATCACACTATAAAGGAAGTCTCATTTGATCTGATGATCACCTTCTGGTCTCTATATGATAGTTTTCAACAACTATGTCTACAAAAGTATAAAGGCAGAAAAGTATGACAATTCTGAACATATGTTCAGCCCATCAAATTTCAATTCTGGCCTCTCTTGCTGTCAGCACACTCTGACCTCTAAATAATCTGTCTGGAATCACCCTAAATAATCTTTGTCAGCCCAATAGGTGACTTAACAGTAAGACAATGCTATACATGTTCTGGAATAATTCTTAACAGCAGGAAGAGAGGTTGAAATTTCATAGGTGATGTTTAGACCTTTGTTGATGAGGAACAGAAAATGTGAATACTGCTGGAAGACAACATAAGACAACCTAGGAAGACAGTGACTCAGAGATGCTCAGTGAAGGAGTCAATTTATGAAGATTTAGTATTTATGAAGATTTAGAAGGATTTATATGATCACTTTTGCCACTGTTTCTTTTTGTAGACGATAGTGATTTTTTTTAAAATAAATATCATAGAGGAATGGAAGAGAATTCAGCCTTTGATAGTTGGGTTATTATAACCTGTGTAAGTGTCCCACTTGGAGCTTCTGCCAGGGATATACCTGGTTTCCAGGGTATTTGCATGCCATGTGACTGCCTTAGGAAAGAAGAAGTGTTCAAGGCAGCAGCATTCAGATTCTCCAAAGCTAGATGAGAAGTCATCAGTGAGTTTCCGTCAGCAAGTTACAGGATTCCAGCTTGGAGAGGGTTTTCAGGCCAGAAACAGATTTTTGCCCCAACTTGCCACTCTAGCATAATCTCACTGAATGTGAACCCCTATATGTTATGCTTCTCAGGAGGCAGACACAAAAAGAAACAAGTGGGGCCCATTTTGTCATTCAGCTGATTTTCCTATTTCAACATTTTAGTTGAAGTGGGAAAAAATTATCTTGGTTTTAAATTACCCTCTTTCTGTGGAAGGAGATACTGGCTCATAATTTCGTGGACTGCTGTAGCCCAGGGAAATGTACATCAAGTTTACCTGCTGCACTCTGAGTGTTTATTGGATGATGACTTTAAGTTCAGACTAGACTGACTGCTCTATGCACCTAAAAAACAGTTAGCTAGTGTGTATTAGCCCAGTAGCAGAAGCATGGCCTTGTGTTAGTCTTTAGCTTTTGGGGCTCTTGTCTCAACTCTCATTTTTTACAAATTACTTCAGCAGCAAAGCAACCACTGATACTGGGCAGCAAAACATTGCAGCCACAATTGTCTAATTTGAATGCCTCTGCAAACATAAGACATACAAACAAGCAAACATAAGGTAACGAGTATCAGCTGACTTACAGTCACTGTTTACAAGTACACTCTTAGCCTCTGGCAAACACAAGGTAGTACAAGTGATGCCAGTTCATTTATTTGACTATTTTAAATGAAGCCCCAAGATCTGCCTCATCTTCTTAGAAGAAAACTGTGAGTGCCATCTGAAAATGCTAAAAAGCACATTGTTCTGCTGTTCTTACTCAGAAGTACTAACTGCTAGCTAAAATAGTAGGTTTTAGGTGCTTAGCATTTTGTGGCATTTCCAGTGCTGAATCAAGTACTTCAGCTGTTTATATCATGTCTGTGGTCAATTCGTCACTTAAAAGTGGGAACCATAACATTCAGGACGCTAACACAGCTGCTTACACAACCTACAGTGAAGTATCTTAATCCTCCAGCTACAAAGATGTCTCTAAGTCTGAGGAGCAGGGAAATGCCTCTCTCCACTTAATATTCACGTTTTTTTTTTTTTTTTCCTTGAGCTAGGAACCAAAGCCAGTCCTTTCTCACCACACTTGGTCAGACAAAGAAGAAGTTCACTCGACCTATGTCAACATGAGCAACTCGAGTAGTGCAGTGGATTTGTATGGGGAAACAGCTGTAGCTGAAGGCCTCACAACTATGTCAAACATGTGTCAGGGGTTTACTTTGGCTTGGCTGTTGCCTGGCCCTGGGTGCTGAGTGCCTATTACTGGCAGCAATGTGATGGGTATGCCTCTGAGGCTCTGCATACAATTTAGTTTCATCTGAAAGAATCCATATTGTGGGTTTTAAGAGACTTTCACAATGTGTGCAAAAGTATGGTGAGGGTGATTAAGAGGTTCACTTCAAGTCCACACCTCTGACCTCAAACACAAAGCTAAGGCTTGTGTAACCTCAGTACCTTAGGGGTTAGAGAGCTGAGTTCTAGAAGCTCATATTGAGTTTTAGGTGAACATTTGAAAAAACCTATACCATCCAGAATTCATTTTCTAGCTGGTTAATTCACTGGAACTCAATACACAGATGCATATTTTCCAGTTTCTTTCCAGTTCACCAGAATTTCATTTTCCCAAGTATGTAACTGACCTTTGTTTAATAAATGGGCCTTTGACCCCCATGAATGTATGATTCCCTTTTGATAAAAACAGGACATGCCACTCTGTTTTTCAGCTGAGGTCCAAGACTCAGCTTGTTGATAATTCTGTCTTAGAATTAAATATACATAATTTTTTGCATGGACAACTTTTCTTTTTCATGATTCTTTGGTTTTCATTGCATAAGGCTGTGCCAGAGATTGCTACCTTGTGCACATTCCCGAAGTTAGAACAAAATTACTGTTTACAGTTGCACAGAGTATTTCATAAACCAGCCAGTGTATTTGTGAACACTAACTTTTCTGTTTCCAGTGGGTTTCAGAGGAACAGGGATACCACTGTGCTTCTGAACCGTGTTACAAAGAGGAGAGAATCTCTGCAAAGACTCCTGTACTGGACTATCGCCTGCTGTCATAGTGGAACCCTTTATTGCTCACACAATTATCAGTGGAAGCTCAAAGGCACTTCAGCAGTTACAGTATTTGTGCTTTAACTCCTAAAAGAATAGACTGTAAATTGCAATCACCTACAACCAAATCCCTCATTATTTGATGTCTTTCTCTTCTTCCTTTCTTCCCAACCTTTTATATGTCTCTTACTTGAGGAGATGGACAGGACCAAAGTCTGGGAGAGCTCTTGGCTGGCTAGAAGCTTGAAAACAACATTAGTCACCAGATCCACCCATATCATTACCTACAAGAAAGTCTAGCCAAACCAGAAAGGGACAAATGTAACCTGAAAGTACTTTATGTAAATCTATGGAGGTTTGTTTATTTGTTTGTTTTTCTCCTTTAAAAGGTTGTCACTTTCAAACATCCCCAAACATAAGCTTCTGTAAACAAAATACAATACTTTTCCCAGTATTTTACAGTACCAATTTTACCAGGTGTACACTTCTTATTTATTTGAAAAGTCTGACACCAGCCTTATATTTTTATTTTTATTTCTGATTTTTTTTTTTTTTTTTTAAGGAGAGAGCAAAAAAGAAAGGTAGGTACAATGAATAACAGATTTAGTGAAATTAAATGTTTAATAGGGCAGTATCTGCACATTTTTTTCAAGTTTGTAATGTTTTTTTCCAATGTACTAATAAACAAGTATTCTACTAAGCTGATTAAGTGTGGAACCATCTCTCAGTATTTATGATTCTACTTGAGAAGATTTCTTGTATTTTTATTGTAAAACTTGTCATGAAATTAGTAGTGAGGCCAGGTCTCTGTGAATGAATGCACAAAGTCTGAGACACCCTGCTTTGGTGGTGTACGACTATATGAAATTTTAACTTAAACAATTTTCTGAGATGCAAGTCTTGGTTTCCTAGAGGACTGGCTCGAGTGGGGTTCTTCACTTATGTGTACATGGGAATCGCATGTATACATATGTAATTAAAGGAGGAGTTCTTGGCAATTTAGCACTCATCGTGCTGTTTTGCAGACTAACATTGGATATGCTAGACATAAACATATGTTGAAAAAATGTCAGTATGCAGTCCAAAGTTAAAATATGCAGCTCTTAATTTTTTGACAAATTGCTGCTCAGTATAGAAAGGAAAGTCAAGCTCCCACCATGATCCTGATATTCTGTGAATAAGAACATGTCAATTTATCCACTCTGTGGATGACTCTGTGGCAGCATGACATGTGAAGGAATATATTCAAAATTTCCCCACAGATCATCTATCAAGCATGCTGTAATGCTGATTTCTAGGAAAAATTAAGTATAGGTCTCAGTTTCAACCCTGAGGCCTCCCCACTGCCAAGGAAAGGGGGTATATGACAACCAGTCTAAAATCTCAGGTTTTTTGTTCTGCCTAGATTATTGGTTGAGATACATCATTTGTTGTGCTGAGAAGATGTAAATCAATCTTTTCCAAGTACTGACTCCATTCTGTCCCCTCATTTTCACTGGCATGATCAAGGCTGTACACATCCTGTGATACACTTCTGCCTGTGATGTTAGCAGTTGGCACACTCACCGCTCTTTGGTGTTATGTCTAGAGAAGGTATAAGACTTTGTGGGTTTTTAAGAAGTATTATAAAGAAAGTCATTATTTTACTCACCATATAATTTACACATGAAATCTGAGGTAAGTTACTATGACGGCTAATATTTCCCCTCCACGATTTCAACTCTTATTTAGGAAATAAAAAAAATGGAAAAAAGTTATCATAAGAAGAAATGGAAAAATAGCGGTTGAAGTGGCACTATTACAGGCACTACTTGTCTTAATGTTGAGGGGTACAGGAAGGGATTTTCATTCTATGTATAGAACATTCTAGTAAACACATTTCAGGGATCATGCCTGTCCTTGAAGCATCTGGGATTTAATATCAGGAGGATACAGAACTAGAGAGAGCATCCAGACACAACATGTGGTGACTGGTAGCTAGAGTATTCCAGCAGATGCTCATATGCTATCATAATATAACTGGGTAGGTTCTATTAGAATTCATACCCTATGAATGCCTTACAAACAAACAAACAAACGGGGAAGAATAAGGTGAATGGCTTTCCACCAGGAAGAACTTTAAATACAAATGAATTATAAACATTTTTGTACTCTTCCCTCCTGTGTTTGACCAGACACAGTGACATATCTTTCTTTCCACCCCTGACAGGTTTCATTGCAATAAGTGCCAATAACAATTATGCTGAGTTTGGCTGAATGCAAATTCAGTCTGAATTCCTGCAGCTCTTCAGACTTTGACAACACTATCAGTTCATAACAGACCACCTGTTTGTTTTGTAGTGCCTGCCAAAACACATAAGTGTTAATGAGGAAGGGAGATACTACTTAATATGTGTGTATATTTATATAATATGCTTATATTCATACACAGTTAATGTACACATTTCTTTCCACTGAGGCAGAGAGAAGATACATAATTTGATTGCAAAGTGAAGCTGAGGTTTTTTTGTTTGTTTTGGTTTGTTGTTTGGTTTTTTTTTTTTCCCCTTTAGTTGTCTTAATGAGTTTATTTAGCATCAGGGTGCAATGTGGAGAGGGAGAAGTGTTATAAACCCTTTAATGCAAAAATTCCAAAGGACTTCAGTATCTTTCCTGATTTCAAACTCACAACTCCATGATGTAGACAGTAGACATCACAGTTATCCACAGATTGTATATCCTGAAGTCAGTGGAACTGTGTTATTTACAGCAGCTGTGTTATTTTCACCATGTACCAATTATATGCAAACAAGCATGCACATGGCATCATTACGAAAAAAAAATAAACCAGTAGAGAACAGGTTCTTTTGCTCTCAAAACATTACAAAGAGTACTAAAATTTTCAGTCTTTCCAAATATCAGACAATGGCATGCATTGAGTGAGCCACATGCCTTCCAACTTCTTTCTCTAGGTTTGCCACATGGCACTACTCCTGCTCAGAATCTATTCATAACCATATATGTTTCATACATGACCTAAAAGACAAGCAAAGAAAGTGAAGACCAAAATTTACAAGAGCTTTTGTCCCAACACAAGATACCAGGTGCTGGATTTTCAGAGGTTCTTAGTAACTTCATCTCTCATCTGAATTCTCATTTGAATTTAAAATTATGAAGACTATTGATTGGAAGAAGTAAACATAAACCAGAGAAATAGAATAGGAATAAAAAAGGAAAAAGAATAAGAGGGGAGAGAAGGTAATTTATTCTGTTTCATCCGTTAAAATTAACACACCCCAGTTCATTTCTTCCATTTGAATTACAGCACTTCAACTGTTTAGAAATACCTTTTTAGACCGTAACAGTAAACACTAAAGTTTTAAATTCTGAATATTATACATTTGAACTTTGGAAATTAGTACCTGGCTTTTCAATTTGTGTTCAAGTTGATGTGTCAAATGGCATTTCAGTCAGGCAATGCTTAAAATCAAATCTGGATTCATGCAGCAGTGCTGTCTATTCTGAAATAGAATCCCACCTATTGTATTCTGAAAAATGTCTGTAATTCAACTGATATGTTTTTAATCAGATTTGGAAGAAACATCTGAGACACGTATAGAAAGTGGCAAAAATTCTGAAAAGACTGAGTGTCCTTGTCCAGGTCATCAAAAAGCAGGAAGAAAACATCTGATCATCTCAACATTCAATGACTATTCACATTTCCTCAATAAATTTTTCTGTAGTGTAAAACCAGATTTCTATATTTTTTATCTCAAGACTTTAAATCTATGTGTCCTAAATCCTCCCTCAACATATTATTATTTATACCCAGAAATTTGAAATTCTAATATAAGCAGTGCTATGCATAGCCTTGAGCTGTTGGCATTTACCAGTCTTCAGACCCTACATCATAACTAGTTCACGCGCTAACAGTATGTCCACCTTTAAAGTATGTGCAGTCAGTATAATCCAAAAGGAGATGAGACACCAGACCTTTGATAATTTGAAGATGCTTTTCTCCCTTTATTAAAATTTATTTCTTTTCTTGCTTGCCTTCATGCATTCTTTTCCAGAATTAAATTAAATTGCACATGTAAGATAAACTGGATTTAAAAATTAATTTTAACAGGTTTTGAAGCAATTTACATTCTTTTTCTCCAGAATAGAGTAAAAAAAGGTTTAGTAAGGAGTAGCTTTTCTGCAGCAGCTATTTCTGAATAACTTCATATTAGACTGAAACTAAAAATAAACTTGCAGAAAGGTCTCAAGATAGTCAAAGTACTTCTTACCTAAAACAATAGTTAAGGCCAGAAGCAAATAATGCTGAATGTTTGTGTTGCTGAGAATGGTAGAACAACCCTGAGTGCTTCCATTCTGTACTGCAGTATGTGGTGCAGACACATTCTCATCATGACCTTGAACTAATCTTTTGCTGTATGTCAGTGTCTCATCTTTAGAAACAAGACTACTGGTATGATAAAGTTCACTAGTGAGTACGAGATGCTCAGGTGGTATTGTGATGAAGTAATAGAACATGGATTATGCCTATGTGTAAGCATTTGCTCATGCAAAAGCAGGAATTAGGAATGATTTAATCTACATCTGAACAGCCAGAGAGGGAACTAGCACAAGGTATTTTTTAAGGAGAAGCTGCACTCTGACAGTGTAATACTCTTGACTGTATTTGGAAAGCAATCTGACATGGATTAAGGAGTTGAGTAAGGAGAAACACCTCTCACCAGCTCACTGAAAGGGCTATAAAAAAAAAATAAAGATTTTGTACTGTAAATTCAAAGACACCACCATTCTCCAGTTTCAGGATTAAATGGCTGGTAAATGGACTAAACTGCTAACGAATCATGAAATCTCGTCCCCTAATTCACATCATAAAGGATGTAATAACTGAGACACTTTTCAAAGAAACACTACATTAAAAATGTGTGCTAAAACAGATAGTAGGTTAAAAGTTCTATGGACAAACTCAACTTTATAGTACAGTGGGCAAAGAAAATGTTGAACTCCAAGAACTGTATTTTTTTGTGTTGTTGGCAAGTAAAAAAAAAGAGAATCAAAATCTAATACTAATCATGTTAGCAAAAGTAAAGTGCTACTGGTATCATTCCTTTAAAAAATAAATCATGCTTGAATCTAAAAAACTGAAGTAAAATGCTAATAAAAAGGAGAAAGACTTGAAAAGTGATAACCCATCACATCCTCTTAAAAACTCTGAATATTACTTTTAGCTTTTGGGAGATACACACAGATATACATATATACTTTCCTCATAAACACAAAAGTGGTTTTCAAAATGTCACATACGGCAGTCTGTGTTCTATATGTTGCAGCAATGCTGTTAACAGCACTCGAGGTATCACATTGGCAATTTATTGGACAAATTCCAAGATCATAAATTAATATTTACTGTCTCCAATGAAATAGCTTGGAAAATGCTGAGGAATGCAAATACTCAATGCAAATAGCTGTGCCTAAGAGTTACTGCATCTCACTAACTGCACAGTGCCAGAGAAGTCATGCTGGAACAATGAATCAGGCAGCAACAGCCCCGAAGACCTATGTCTGGTATCCAACCAGCAATGATGTGGCATATATTTGCATCCAGAGGGAAAGACATAGAAAAGAGGACATTAAGAAAAATGTGACCCTTCTGAAGTGGGAGCACAGAAACATTCACTATTACTCCTATGCTGATTAAAAATGAGTGGTCAATAAAGTTAATTAGTCAAAAGACTTTACTTATCAAAAAAATATGCCAAAAATGGGGCAAATTATATTAAAATAGCTTATGTGAGCTTTTTTCTTGTTTAAGAAAAACAGAGAAAACAAAGCTTTATTCCTTACCCTCAGCTCACAAATGTATTTTGATGAAAGAAAATATTTTACAAGCAAAATTTTATAGGTAAAAAAAAATTGCAGATCTTTGTTTGTAATTAAAGGGGGGGAAATCAATAAGATGGGTAAAATGGCTATTTAAAAGCTTTGTCCATAAACCAGGTTCTGCCATGAATTACTTACCAGCTATTCTGATCAAGAGCACTTCCCTTGAGATACCTGACATTTTCAAGATGACTCTCCTCTCTAATGGGCAAAGCTCAAGACAACACTGGAGAGTGAGATTTGACATTGTAGGGGAAAGGAATTTGTGTCAAAATGCTTTTGAAGGAGTTTCTGAAAATACGATTATTTCACATTTTCCTTTCTTGTGATGCAAGTAGTGTCTTTCATCTTCAATCAGTTTTTTTCATAGTCTACCAAGTTTGAAGGCAGCTTAAGGACCAGGGCACTATGTTGCTAGGACCCCTGCTTGTTAGTGTTTCATGCTAATTCACAATAATTCATAGGCACAGTGGTAGATTTTGCACAGAGCAGGGACCATTCTCAGCACTTTTGAAGGTAAGTGAGATAAAATATTATCACCATGAACCGTGCTTTTTTTGTCAGGTGGCAAGTCTAGAGAACGGGTTCTGCATCATAGGATTTACTACTTCCTAAATAGTGTTAAGCCCCTCTAGTGCTAAAGCATTATGTATTTTCTTTATAGGAGTATTTTCTTCATCACTCATCAGGAAAGCATTTGAACACTTAAAAAATACTATAATTGTACAATGATTCAAGCCTTATGTTGGGTGGGATGAGGTTTGACTGCTGCACATACAATATATAATTCCCATCTTGTTAATGTGTATAGCAGAGAAATGGGACAAAACTGTTTTCCATGAAAGTCTCTTCAGATTTCATATTCTCATGCTGTTGTTCCTTGCAACTTTGCTGTGCAAGACATGTTACAACATTCTGCTGATGCATTCCTAAAACTTAATGGACATCATGGTCAAAGTCTCTCAGGAAGCCTGCGTGTGTCAACGACAGGTGTTTTGCTCTTACAAGTTCTAGTCCAACAGTTTGGCTGACTTTCCTTTCAGCACATCTACCAAAAGCACACTAGTCTTCCTGCTTGTTTGTTGATTGATGGGGAAAGAGCTATCCGAGATATGTTGAAGCACCATTCTCATTGGCAATTGATCTTTTCCCGAAGTGCATGTATTATCCTTAAATATCATTATAATATATAAAAAAATAAATCGTCTATGTGCAGATCATGATTAGTTGCCTGAGAGTATATCTGTGGTCTATACATGGAGTCAAGAGTGCTAAACAGAACAGATGTCATTGGAAATATGTCTCTAAACACACATATGTTGCATGGGCTTTCATTAGAAGGTTGAGTTTTAAAATCTCTGTGTCTCTTCTAGTATCATTTTATTCTATGTTTCGGTCTGGATCATGATGTCCTTGATTGCCTTTGTTCAGCGCAAGATATTTACAAGCTTCATCTGTCTGCTTAATGTAGTAAAGTTATCCACAAAATATTTCTCCCATCTTTTTGTCTAAGGGCATTAGGACTATAATTCTGAGACCCTTTCCATCTGAAGCTGCAAGGTCCACAGGGGAGGGCAACACATACCTGTTCTTCATCTCCTTTTAGTGATTGTTAGGGTTAAATTTACAGAAAGGAGTAATAAAAAAGGGGTTATAAACTGCATTTTATGTGGATTACTGGATGTAATGCTGGAACGTTATTTTAGTCACCTACATTAGGGGACTAGCATGCCTAGGATTCCTTACACACTCAGTGAAGACTCTACCTGAAATCTCTCTTGTGGAGTGTTCAGTTCCTGCTGAACACTTGACAGGATTTAAGCTACTAAGTACCTCAATTAAGGCTTATATCTCACTAAAGAAAGAATTAAGTGAATATCCCTATATCAGGTTCTATGAGGTTGGTGCAGAGACCTGTATGCTAGCTTTGGTTTTACTGTTGCATGTTAGCAGTTCATCACCGTTCTTGTCATAATGGGCTAGTTGGGGACTGGAGCAAAGTCATGCTTGTGAAGTCCTGTGTTACAATTAATAGGAACTAGCTGAGCAGTACAGTTATCCTCTTTTCAAGTGGTTTTGGAATAGTTTGGATATTCACAATCAATATAAACATGATTTATGAATTTGAGAAAAATCAAATACATCCTTAGCATATTCTGGAACCCCAAGGTTTTGTACTATGGTGATAACTGCAATCATTTCCTCCCTCTGTATTTTACATCAAAAAAGCTATCTCAAGGGACATGATGAGGAACAACAGCCTCTTTACAATCCCTTTATTTAGATCATAAAGGTAGGTGATAAGCACCTACCACTGAGTTATTCAAATCTCTATTATATCATTTATTTCTATTGGGAAAATCAGCCACTAAAAATGTGTCCATAACTACAATTACAGTTTAAGGGGTTTTTTGGCACCCTGGAAGTTTTAGTTTGCTTTTTTCCTGTTAGCTATTTTGATACTTGATTTTACTGCATAAAATGTATTAAAATGCATCTGACTCCTCATGAATACCAAACTATGATAAGCTTTTATGATAAATTTTAGAGGGTCATGAAGAGATCTACCCCACCTGACTTAAGACAACCAGGGTTTGATTCATTCACCCACAGAGACAGCAATGACCCTAGGAGATGCCCAAGGAGTTCCAGCAAGTTCATTTGAGGCTTCTGGATAAGACATGGGATGCACCAGGCACTCAAACCATTCTGCACGCTATTATACAGGGTTCAGCTCACAGATCAAGGTACTTAAATGTTTATGTCTACTTTATCAACATTATAGTGTCATTATAGTCTAGAATTTCTTTATAGACAAGAGAAATATATGAAATCGATACAGTTATTGAAACCCAGTGAACTATTCAGTTAATTTAAACATTAGTTGAGTGAGTGTGTTTTATTGTAGAGTATTTTAAATACCTTTGTGGATGCCATTGTATCCACTAAACTCCATCAACTGCATGAATGTTTAGAAATCATTATCACGATAGGGTAGTCTAGTCCTCCTGAGATTCTCTAGGGTAACCTCTCTGGCCTATGGCTGCCACTGGAGAAGACTGCGAGTCACTTGTAGGTCCTTCATCTAAATTATTAACAACACATCAATGTCTCATGAACCTTTGGACATCTCAGCATACACTTCAGAGACTACACTTAGGCAATGGAAACAAACCTCATATTGCTTGCAGTCTCAAACACCGTAGTCACATAATAGCGGGTGTCTGAGCATCCTTTCCTGAGATTTTATAGAATTCCTCTGAGCCTGGGGTAAAGAAAGGTAGATGCTTAGCAGAGAATTGATAGTCAAAAATAATAGCAATTTTTAGAGTATACATACACACACACACACACACACACACACACACACGCACACATACACACACACACATGCAAACTTCTGCCCTCAAGGGAAAAAAGTCAGCCTTACAGCACTTATAAACATAAGACACATAAACATAAGACATCATGGGTGCTAGAATACTTAGACACTTGGTTCCATCAACAATATTATGACTGTATGAATTTTTAAGATATAATTTTTTTTTAACAGATATAATTTTTGCAATGTTATAGTACAGTAGTAATCATAGAATTGCAGTATTCTATTCCTCTCATTGAAGCATAGTATAAGGCAGTTCAAGATTTACAGCAACCAAACTGGCTTAGCATCATTGTGGTGCACAGGATAATCGTATATCAGAGAGAATTTATGTCACTATATAAAAAATAGTGATGCTTTGGGGACAGGAGACACAAAACCTCTGAATTCCACATAATTTCACTTTTTCTCACTCACTTCTAATCCTTTTCACAGCAATAAGGTTCACAAAAAAGTACAGAACCCCCTGAATCTTTCTCTTTATTTACACATAATCATGGCACGGGAGCTTTATCCTGAATGACCTCCACTTTTAAACAAATGGGTCATAGGGAAGTTCTCAATAGTTGAGAGAAAGCCTTGCTTTCCATTTGGCTGATCAACAACTGGAGAAATAAGTACAGATGTGCTCAGGAAATTAGTGATGAAGAACCCTATTTGATAATTTAGCAACAATTCAGATCATGGTATTGACTTTATGTCAGCAAAAACGTAAATTAATTCACCAAAATAAAATGTGTTAGTTGAACATTAGGTAGTAGTAGTCTATGTGCTGCTAAGTTGCAGTACATAGTCTACCATTTATACGATTGATTTATTGATGTCAAGGTGGACAAGGTTGTACGTTTTCTAGAAAATGAGTTTCATTCTGCTAATATTTCATATTTGTTCTTATGAAAAACCTGTTCCATCACATGGAAAAAGAAAAAAAATCCCCATGTTTTCCCAGTACTGATGTATGCAAATGATTTCTGCTGAATTAATGTTCAGACTTATTTTCTACAGTTTCACCTCAGTGCTCGCCAGTATGCAAATTTTTTCTCAATGGGATTACTCGGAACTGTGCTGGTAGAGTTATATTTGTTCATTAATTTAGGTCTCATTAGCCAAGACTAACTCGACAAGGATAAGAACAGATTATGGTCACTGTTCAATGTAGCTTAACAGTTTGTTTATTATGTAAATATAATCATATATTAATGTAATTTGATATTGCACTACTGATATAACCTAAAATTCAAAGTATCCACTAGAAACATTGTATAAAATTAACCCAGAAGTGTCTTAGTCTTGAATGTGGTGCATTGACAGTAATTATGCGCAATGCGTAATATATAATATATGTAGATTCTACTCTCTATTTTGAAATAAGGTAATCATGCAAACTGAATTGGAATATATCTGCTTGGTTAATAATAAAGTACCTTGGAATTATTCATCACTGGAAAAATGTATCTACCAGGGACACCTTTATACAGCTTTATATAAGCTTTATATAGCTTTATACAGCTATACTTTACTGGTTTTAGGTTATTTCAGAAAATAACTGGACTGCTAATGATCAATGAACAGCTGATACATGATCTTTAAAATTTACTCCTTAGAGTCTATTGATTATTTACTTAGGTCCTCTTATGTCATTTTGCTTATTCATGTGCACAATTTACCTGACTGAACAGTGTAACAAGAACTAGCAGATGTAAATAGTTACAAGAAAATATAGGTTGCCGCATTCGTTGTTGTGAATTCCCAAGCATTCGAATACACTGTTGCTCTGACTCTGTGAGCCAGTTCTGAACTCAGGCTGAATTTTTTGAAAAGCTAAGTCAAACTTAACTTTCAAATGTAACCAACTACCAATTCAACCCCTTCCATGTCCTACAGTTTCCTCAGTCACAGGTGAAGATTATTATTTTTAGAGAGGAGCAGAAAGTTTATTCACATCCTCAACTAACTTGGGCTGACCTCAAGCATATAATTATAAAGGTAATTGGGATAAAGCTCATTATTGGGCAACAATATCTTCTTAAGGCACTCCTAAATAATCTCTCCCTATCCTTCTCCACCTTCTTGTTCCTGCTTGTCTATCCAAGCTTGTACCTCCCTGGGTTTTGGCAGCTGAATTCCTGGGGAAAGAGGCAGGTGAAGACATTGCAATACATCCTGGACAGGGGAAAAATATTCTAAAAGTTTGCCCAAGGAAAGTAAGAACTACAAAGAAAGCAGGACAACCAATGAGAGATGGGAAAACGTGCAGAGCAAAGAAGTGGGGAAAGCCTTTTTCCAAAGTAAAATCTACAGAACATAGGCTGAAATTTACAAAAATTAAAGGTCTGTTCAAAAACTTTCAGGAAAAAATTGTGTTGTTTGTTTTGATTTCTGGAGAAGCTCTAAGGAAGGGATGTCCCACGTTCTGTATGGCAGTAATTCAACTTTGGAGACTTTGCCTTGTTCCCTCACACCTGTACACCTGAGAAACATGAAGGAAATATTTTAAGGCCTTTCACAAGACTCATTTTTACTTCAGTCATCTGATAGCCTTTTTTAGAACATGAAAGTTGATCACTTTTTGCCTTATTTAAACAAAATGCTTCCTCAGAGCTATAAACAGAGAGTGAGAAAATTTCTCTTGGCAAAAATACTCGCACTTTTTGCGAGAAACATTTATTTATTTGCTCTTAGCAAATCAATGTAAAACTACTTTCCTGCCAAGGTATCTGTCTCTGCTACATACCTGCGTAGCTGCATCATTTCAGTGGAAGCAGTCTGAACAATGATAAGGCTGTACATAGGGATTCCTTCCAGGAGTAGGTTCCTTAGAAATTGTAAATTGTTTCCTGTATGTGCCAGAAGTACTGTGAGTAGGATGGAAGTGCAGAATACGATCTACCAGACTCTGGAAACAACAGAAAAAAGTCTACATATGTACAGCTGTTTTACATAGTGTAAAGTGAATTCTTAGGGGAGCAAAGCCATACAAACTTTCCCTTCTCAAGTATTTATTCACAGTTTGAGGAATTATAATATTATTTTTGCTTTTAAATACACTCATAAGTACACACCTCAGATAACTGCTGATGACTAATAGCTGCAATACTTCTGTGTGCATGATTGCTCTTTTGCAATATACTGAAAAATGTGAAGCCAGTGCACAGTTTTGATAGTGAGAGCTGTGCAGTGTTTGAATAGTATTGTCAAAGTAGCCTCAGCAGGTGTTTAACAGTTCTGCAGAATTGTCTGGAATGCAAAAGCAAAACTTGCTTCCTTTAATTGCCTCAAGTGCCCTCTGGCAACCTCCTTGCTATCAGAGGGTAGTATAGAGATAGCTCAGACTGACATCAATATCTTTCAACTAGCACTGAGATAATGTTGAATTACAAAGAATTCTTTTGAATGCTATGAAAACAAAAGAGTGTCTTGCTTCATAGGATACATAACAAACTATTGTTACTATTCATGACTTTTCACACATATACCTTCCATCAGCTTTTATATGTGATGTGAATTAGAGGAGAATTCAAATGCAGTTTCTTGAATTTACAGCTTTATAATTCCTCTGGAGTTTTGAACTGAATATCAGCAGCTCTTGGCAACAACTGGGGAAAACGTACTTTATTCCTTTCCGCACTGTAGTAGCATGTGCAACTTGAAAACCAAGCTCACCATGAACATATTGCTATATACTTTTCTGCTCTGATAGTACATACAGTCTAAGTTGGAATAGAGCTTTGTTGTCAGAGAAATAAACAGATAACATTAGGGAGGGTACCTGGTGAGTTGTGTGAAGAGTCTGTCTGTGTTGAATATAAACTGCTAACTGCCCTGTGTTGGTCTGTCTGACACCATGCAACCAACATTAGACAGAAGCGTAGAGGTCAAAAATTAAATAGGAACCTACTTGACAATCTTTTCTCCATTTCCAGAAGATGACACAGTTTGGTCTTTGGTTTGTTTTGTCATGAGTGGATTTTAATTGCTGGTGTAGTCACTTTTCTCAGTATATAACTTATCACAATGACTCTAATGCTTTTATGATAGCCATCATAATTGCTGAAGATATCTTCAGAAGTCATTCACATTCCTCTGAACTGGAAGAATTCCAGAGTTTATATTGTTTTGCCATGAGAATAGCTATAAAAATGTTATCTGCTGGAAACATTTCCTTCTCTGAACTTTAAAATTGTTATCTGATTAGCTTGCTGTAAATTGCAAAGGTAAATTTGACGCAATATGCATAGCACTCTGATCTTTACTGGTCATTAGAATTACAAATGCACACAGTGCTGGCTCCTGACCCTGCTCCCATCAGAGAAATGGCTACTTGCTATTCTGCTTTGCTGATACCCTACACTGATAGGAACCTGGCTGACACATATGAGGAGATTCTTAAACTGCCAGGCCCGTGGTTCAGAAACAGCTGTCTTTTCCCGAAAAGTCATTACTGTTAAAAATAAATGGAGCAGTTTGCTCATTGAATTTGCCTCACTGGTAGGGATCCTATCAGTTGATATTGCCTCATGCTAAGCTTGTAAGTACCTCTTAAAGGGCTTAGAAAGAGTGAATGATCTGGCTAAGGGATATGTAGCTGGCTTAGCTACATGTTTCACAACCCAATTCTCAGTCTGGCCCTGACCTTTTGCAGGAAGGTTTAAACGCCCTTCACATTCCAGCTGTTTCAGCTTACTAATTATGTCAGAGAGCTGACTAATTTTTCACTTACTTTTTATGCTTGCACATTTGGAACCCATGTTGCGCTGCTGGTTTGAAGAGGATTCAAACAACAAAGCTGTCCATGGCTTCATTACCTACGCCTTTCCAAAAGGAACTCCTCAGACAGGGTCACCAATTACTTTATTGGGAAGGCTCTGCAAAACATCAGACAGTTTTGAACCATATTAACTTTCGGATTACTGAGTCCATGTGTTTCCAATAAACTGTATTACCTTCAGGTGACAAAGAAATATTGAAGAGAATATACTCCTACAGACCCTGACCAAGCAGCCTGAAGCAAGTGCCTGTCATGTCCTTCTTGCATCAAGACAGTAGCTGTGCATACAATCTTTTTGTCTATGCAGAGAAACTTCAATGGCAAATTAATTAATACTCCTTTTCTTTTTTATACATCTCATTCTTTCTCCTTTGCTATTCCCAGCATGTGCAAACGAAAAAAGCTCTAATCCTCTAAAGACTGTGCAGTCTTATGCAATGTGAATGATTTGGATGTTCAAACAGCAGATTACAATAATCTGAGAGTGAACAAGCAGGAAAACATATTGACAAGTCATCTTGATGTAGCTACTTATGTCAATAAAAATTTTGACACTGGGAATAGAAAAAACCATTTAACAAGAGCAGAATTTACATTTAAAAGTGGTTCTCAGAAAATTTCTGTGACCAAAACACAAAATTATGCACAAAAAGGTCTAAAAAGGGAAAATGCTATTAAGAGGGAAGCATTCAAATGTTGATAAAAGCAGAGGATTAAGATTGAAATCTTAATGCATTTCCTGGTACATTAAAGCGCTGTCTTTAACAGTTTTCAATTACTCCATCATATAAATTTTCCCCTCATGGGGACTCTGCCTCAATAAGTGCAAAGGATAGATTGTTTTTTTCTAAACGACAAACTATTTCACAATTTGTTTTATTGTTCAGTGGGTGGCCCAATATCCTGCTTCATGCACATTATTCAAACACTGTTCCAAAGGCAGAATATTAATTTTCTCATGAGTTTCCAATCATATTAATATTTCACAAATGGAGAAATTAATCTTGGAAACATTTCAGGAAAAGAAGGGGAACAATTTTATTTGTAGTGCAAAAATTCATTGCTCTGTGTATCACAAGGTTAAATAAGGGTCGAATATTTTCACTAGTTTAGGGTGCCTCATTAAACAGTCTGGGACTTGTTTTTCAGATAAATTAACATTATTAAGAACTCTAAAATGTCAACTTACAACTCCATGTAACTCAGGAAGGAGGTGTTAATGCTCACTATTTCTACAGATCTGTAATAAGGATATTATGGTGGGCACCTGAAGCATGGACTGTATCAAATTAGTCATTGTCTGTTAGAGTCTTGAACATCACATTTTGTTGGAGGCTTGAAGTCCCTAGGGTTCTTGTAATTTAATTCAAGACCACCATGGATCTTCAAATCATATTGTTCTTTATTTAGCAAACAATGAACAAAACAGCTTCTACTTGCAGATCCCTTGACTGCTCACTCTTCAACCTTGATTCACCTCCACAGCCATCCTGAACACTGAATGAGGCTGAAAATAATGACTGTGATATCATTAAGGACTGTCAACATGTATGTACACACAAAAGAAACTAATTCAGATTTCTCAGAAAAAAATATTTTTGATGTTTCTTAATCTTAATTTGCAGTATTTTAAAATAGTGTAATTTTATTTGGCTATGTTTTGAAATAGCAGTCTAATATTGCAGGCTAGAAAAAAGAACAGACATCCCAAAGGACTTTTTATCCAAAAAAACCTCTACTTGGTGACCAAATATTGATGGTCACATTCATCCTTTGTATGTCTGAAAGAATTACATTTGTGAATCTGACTGCTATCATATGAGTAAGGATATTTACTGGAAACAGAAGTTTCAGCAGAAACTGTCCTTTTGGCTTCTATTCCTTGACACAGACATTTAGTGTTTGACCCCTCTGTCCCCTTTTTTTTCCCAGTCTATTCTATCCTATTGTAAGATCTAGTTTTCATTTCTTTCTTCAATCTTACTGTCCTTTCCAGTGACAGAAACTCATTGAGTGTGACATCATCAGTGAGAAAAAATAGTAGGAATTCTAAAATTCCAGTTAAGCCACTAGCATGTTAATTGAGAAAAACAATATTTGGCCTCTTTTATATTTGTATTATGTAGTCCCAGTCATATGTGTTGGTAGCTTTATTCACCTTGACTGCAAAAGGAGTTCCTAAAACTTTGTATGTTACTGAGATTATTTCTGTTTTTTCTAGAGTTGATGTTCCTCTCTTCATCCTGTTGCTGTCATATAGATAGCATTTACACTGCCTGGATAAGAAATGAGATTCCAGTTCTCATTGCATTTTCCTTGGCTTATTTATTAATTGTATGTGTTGGAGCATTCAATAGTAGCTTTTATCAGCTCCAGTTTGCAAGCTTCCTGCAAAGATTTGAGAGAGCAACGTGAATATTGTCTGTATAATTCTAGATCTTGTCCTAACCCTAATGGATCTATCAGGTAGAGTTCACTAACCTGGAGATATGATATTTCAATAAACGAAAATGTAAATAATACTAATCTAAAAGCAGTGTTTTTGAAAACATGAGAATGATTTACAGCCCTAACATTATGGTTCCAACCTCACTGAAGTGCACGGAGTTTAGAATGATATCAGGTGTTCCTCAAAGCTTCCTGGACATTTAGATTCCACATTGGCACATTCTGTAGAATAACTACATTTTTTGCTGAACAGATACATTCAAAGGAAAATAATTCCCTCATATGTGATTAAACTGATGCATGAATAGTCTCTCCCACATGTGTTTCCATCCCCTTTTCCTACTTGCTGGATAGCACACCCTTGTCCTGCTTTGTCAGGTGAGGCCACTGAAAGAAGACTAAAGTTGAACTTCTAAACCCATGATGGGACAGCTGTTTTCTTTCTAGTCTCTTAAGTTCTTCCTCTGCTCTTTCATCACTTGGAATAAAACACAAGCAAGATCTGACATGTAAGAAAAAAATTAAGATATGACTCAAAACCTTGTTAATGCTGACTGAGCCAAATTTTGAACTTCCAGGAAGCTCAGAAAATTCCTGCAACACTTTATGAGGGAGTTCCCCAGATTTTCAAAGACTGTTCTTCCTTGTTATAAACAACATCAGAAGTGCAAAGTTATGAAACTACTCTGGAAAGTGTCTCAATATTTTCGATCACACTAGAAGCAGGAAATTCTTCCAGACATCTCATCAAAGAGAAACAGATAAATATCAAGGCTCACTGGATCATTTGAAGTTCATCCAATACTACTCTAAATTAAAGATTTTCCTCTATTACTTCTTAAAGCCAAGAGATGTATGTAGAGAGGACAGGGAATCAACTGTATGAGGTATAATCTCATCTCTTTGATGTAATGTTGAGAAAGCTTTTTGGCATGATAAATGCAATATCGGCATCACAGAAGTATTGTTATCTAGAGGTGAATGCCTACAGGTGGTGTTCAGTTGCCCTGTCTTTTGCACCCAATTGGAAAACAAAGTATGTTATGATATTTAATGTTGTTTCCAAAGCATCAAATGCCATCTTTGTATGCAAATACTCATCTAAACAATTTGGTGACCTTCTATGATGAAATGACAGCAAAGGTTGACAAGGGAAGGGTGACTGATGTCATCTACCTAGATTTCTGTTAGGCGTTTGACATGATCCCACAAAACTTCCTTATCTCCAAATGCAGATACATAGATTTGAAGGGTGGACTCTTTGGTGGATAAGGAATTGGCTGGGTGGACACAGACAGAGCGTTGTTGTCAATAGTTTATTTCCCACTAGAGGCCAGTGGAGTGGTGTCACTCAGAGACCTTTGTTGCAGCTAGTGCTCTTTAATATCCTTGTCAATGACACAGACAGTGAGCTCAAGCTTACAAATGTGACAGAGTTGAGCAAAGCAGTTGACACAACAGAAGGAAGGTATACCATCCAGGGGGACCTGTACAAACTTCAGAAGTGGGCCATGAGAATCTCATGAAGTTCAACAAGTCCAAGTGCTTTTATTCTCAATCAGATTACAACAGTTAACAGTGATTTATTTGATTTCTTGTATATTTTGTTCCTGGAAATTCTGAACAGTTTTGATAATATTAGTCTTGAACCCACAATTCATTGGACCAGTGATATGTGTTTTTAAACACGTACAGTTATAGACTTTCCAGATCAACTGAAGATCAAATACACAATAGTTGTTAAGTCAATATGCATGTGGAGTAATTATTTATTGACGGCTTTCTTCTGGACAGGCTTCTGCCTGACCAAAGCTGAGGCAAATTTTACACTTCCCTCACAAACAAAATTTTGAGATGGAGAAAGAAAGCATATTTTGGGGAAAAATGGAGTAAGGAAACCCTACCTGTGACATCCTCCCCAAAACCCCATTGTGACTGTTATTGGTTTGGAGAGTGACAGAAATTTGTAAGGGAATCATTTCAATTTTAGCTATTTGTACTCTTATTCTGGTACTTAGAGTGGCATAAAACAGCATCTTAAAATATGGAAAGACAGCATCCCTCCATGACAGGAAAGTTCTAGGGGAATGTGGAGTCTTAAGAGAGCACAGAAAATTGTGACTGATGAAAGAATATAGTTTCACTATGTGGTGTAACTTTAAAATCATAAATGTGTTTCATGTAGAGAAGAATGCATGAATTCATCCTGATCTTCTGAATTAATTTATGTCATTAGCAGAGAGGCAGACAAGCTCCTACAAAAGGATGGTGATGTGGGACTGGGAATAATCGCATAACTGTGACTGAGCGGTGTTTTAACATCAATTCCACAAACATTGAGCCAGATGTATTCAAGGCCTCGCCTGTGGCTTGATGACACATACCCTTTTCACAACAATTGGTGGATTTGTGGTAACAATCAAAAGGCATTTAAAATGCTTGGAATGTGGTTTAGAAACCCGCCTTGGCATCCCGCTTTTCATGTCTTAGCATAAATGCCTCAACTGTTTTTATTGTTCTGCAACTGCTCATTTATTTTGAAAGAAAGAGCTTGGCCTGCAGTATTTGCATTCAACAATACTTAAAACAAGACGTTGAAGTATTTTTTAATTATGCCAGTGAAATATTTCATATGAATAATGCCAACAGCTGGGTCAGACCTTTTGGTTTTGAGTAAGAGTTTATTCCAGGCTTGCTAACTGAGAGGTTCTTTTTTTAGAGAAAAAGTTTCTGATAAACTGCCAGTTTGGAAATATATTACAGTACAGGAATGTCTTTTCAATTTGTGTTGCAGTTGTACCACATTCTTTATGCATTTCTGATTTTTTGCCCTTATGACTCACTCTATTTTATCATAATGAATTGCCACACAACTGATGAAACAACACAGAACTACTTTCAATAAAATAAATAATGAAAAGAACAATGTTAATGTGAAACACATTTAGGAACAAATTACTTCATTTTGGTGGAACAAGACTGAAACAGACTTATAGATCTACAGATAGACAAGGTATTAGTCCATATGTTTAAAAGATAGATCAATTGATCGATCGTTAGATCAGCAGATCAATAGACGGAAGGATGGAAAATCCATCTGCTACTGAACATCTTGTTTAATTTTAAAATTCAAGTACAACATTTTTGGCATTGAAGAAACATCCCATAGGCTTTCTCTACTCTGCGTTGCAATTTATTTGTCAATTAATTATTAAGAATAATTTTCTCGATCTTAGTAAGAAAGAAATCAGTATATCAGATTGGTGAATCCTATCAAGACAAAAGAGGAGTTTTTTGACCTTGGAAGGAAGAAGTCTAGCAGCTAAACTTTATCAAAAACTGTAGTGAATAATTTTTCCCCTATCACAAAACAAACAAGCAAACAAAAAAACAACAACAAAACAAACAAAACTCAGACAGTTTTCAAGTTTTCAGGTCTGAATATTTGAATCCTTATATACAGAGTTGGGATTATCAACTTTTATGAACTTACTAGCCAGTGAAACTCATCTGTTTTTAAATCAGAGGACCAGCGTGGGGAGAACCACCATCACTGTAGTTAATCACTGCACCACTAGGATGTGGAGGCAGCTTTGGAAAAATGGAGCCAGTCACCCAGGGGACAGCCATAGCAGTTCCTGCCACCTAGTGCCAGCTCTGCCTCTCTTGCAGGGGGAAGCCTTCTGCTCATATAACAGCCATTTAGCCCAGCATAATAAGGAAAGTCAAAACAAACACCAGTTCAGGTTACTCAACCAGGCTTTGAAATATCAAGTTCAGCTCTTGCCCTGTGTTTAGTTAGTCTCCGTAATACAGGCAAGAGCTTCTGATGGGAAGGTGAACAGCAGTGAGTGGGTCCAATTGCAACTGTTTCAAGAATCCTGTTTGTGGCTTAGGCATCCCTAACAACCCACAACCCTAAATCTTCAATGACTTTATATATTTAGTTGTTGTGATCAGATCAGGCCAGAGTCAAGGAAATATACGACACCTTTTCATATGTTGTGCTTGGTGTCTCAGCAAAAACCTAGGTCAGAATTCTTGTTATTACCATTGCTATTACTAATCTGAGAGTGTCTTTTGATGTACTAGCAGGAATTTTGCACTGAATGTATCCTGTCCAAAGTCTGCAAGGTGGTTGGAACATATCCAAACAACTTCAGTAAAGTCCAAAGACTATGTAGTCTCCAATTTTTATGTAGTCTCTTCTCTTATTCTTCAAAATAAAAGAAAATGCCTACTTTTTTCCTCATTGGATTATTTAAAGTTCTCTCTTTCCATAATACTTATATTTGTTTTCCCTGAGGCAGAAAATTTCTTTCTAAAAGTATCTTATTCTTTTTGTCTGTTGATGCAGAAGATAATTTTTGAATGAAAAACTGTTGAACTGGTTTCTGAGTCTGCAAAAGAGCACTGATTGTGATATGACCAAAATAATGTATTTCAACTTGAATGTATTCAGCTTGAAGTTATTATGAACACCTTGCATGAAGAAAATGTCTTTTAAGAGTAAAGACTGAAAAAAATAACATGCCTGTTTTATTTTTTTTTTAATTATGTCAGAAATATAGATGATTTCAGAAATAGACTCTATGATCCCTACACCTATTGCTTCAGTACCCTTGTGATAGGAAAAGGAGAAAATTCTGTCTGCATTTCTCCCTTCTTCTGTGCTATCCCTTTATAGCACCTTTTCAGGGCATCAGCGTGGCTCCAAACATCTCTCAAGGGCATTATTCCACATAGTGGAGGGAACTATCTGTAAAAATCATACACTGATGGGAAATTTCATATGGATTAAATTCAATTTTTTTCATAATTGAAGTCATTAATAAGAGATACACCAGGAAATTATGGACCAAAAGAAGTTGTAAATTGAAGATATAATAAATATGATGGAAAATATTGTTGTGTGTAGCAGATAATTTTAGTTGGTTTGAGACTGTGAGGGCTTACAGTTGCCTGAGACTTTTCTCATAGTGTAGAAAGAAGAGTAAGAAAAAAAATAAAATTCTCCTTTTCCTTCTGATCAGCTGATAGATACAAATGCTTTTATTTTAAGGATAAAAACCTTTCTTGATGAGAAATTTGGATCCTTGTTCTTGGAAATTAAAATCTTTCTCATATTTTGATTATCTCATAATCAGTTCAAAGCTGACTCTTTCATTGCACAGAAATGAACTGAACTTAAATGTCTCTTAGTCCTCTGCCATTTTGATTGTACTTTGTGTGGTATCATTAGAGCACTAGGTTTAATGAATGTGTCATTTCATGTTTCATTGTGATAAGCACCAGACCAAAAGAATCACATACCCCAGCTGGCTACACACTGGAAATACCTTTCTGTAATTTCTGACACTGGACTTTTTCTGGGATATCACCAGTGTTGGTGTCTGCTTAGTAACTGTACTTCTGCCAAAGCTTTTCTGTTTTCTTCTTCTCAGGCCAGCTTAAAATACACTTACCTGGCAGGGGAGCCAGCAGGATCAGGCAGTTGATTTTACTATAAATACAGTGGAAAATCATAGCTATCAATGATTTTTCTTCTACATATATGGCTCAATATCTGCTTTGTGCCTCAAAATACCTAATTTTTTTTAAGAACATTGCACTCATATTTATAGAAATAAATATCACTCTGGATGACAAGATTGTCAAAGTTGCATATTAATGCAGTTTTTCTCTGACTAATTGAAGTCCACCATTTCAGGAAAAAAGAAACTTGATCCAAGTTTAAGAAACTTGATTCAAGCACTACAGCGCTTCATAGGAGGTGGAACATGGTTGCCTCTTCTGAAAATCCTATCCTTCATTTGTTTCTAATTTGTAGGTCATATATTTTAACATAAATTAAAGTGTCAATTTATGTAAGTTTTCCTTGAAAATGTAGAACTATCTGGAGGCCTCAGGAGCCCTTGGAAATGGCTATTACTAAAGCTTTAAGTAGCACTCTTCTAGCAATGGCTTTATAGGGAAAGAGTTCAAAGTCAGTCGCACCAGCATAACAGATTTAGATCCTCTTTGTATTTCTCTCTAAATGCTGAAAAATAAAAGAGCAAATACTCTCATATTCCAACAAGCAGTGAGAAATTGCACTTTGACTTGATATTAGGCAGAGAAGTACAACAGTACACTTGATATAAAATACTTGTAAGTTTTAATCTGTGAGTAAAAACGACCTACATAATAGTTCATGTGGCTTTCTTTCCTGCCTCATCTTTGATAAGTACAGACATGCTGTCTACTGCTACCGGAAATGACTCATTTAACAAGATCACTCTTGTCTACTCTCCCTTGCCAAGGATCTAGTTTGGTTTTGACTAATTACTTACATTAATTTTATGCAGGTATCCTGGAATCATAACTTCATCACACAGTGACTACAACTAAAAGTCTATTAAACTACTGGACTAAATTCAGACGTGGGGAGACTTACCCTGATAAAATCTGCAATCACTTCGTGATTCACTTGTCTACCAAATGCAGTTGGTTGTACATGGTTTTCATTTACCAGAAATGTTTTCTGTTTCTAGAAACAGCTGTCATTTCACATCAATTCACAATACTCTTCAAAGTCACAAATAAGTTTATAAGTGCCGAATACTAAAAGAAGAGAGATATGATGTAATTTCTGATTAAAAGACTGGAGATTATACAGAGCAAAATTAACCTGTCATTTTATTGCTGGGGAAATCAAAGGCTCTCTCTTTGTGACAACATTCCAAAATTGCCCCTGAAACATGTATTTCAATGCTAACTCTATGAAGTCTAACATTTTGCTTAGAAGATTTTTAAAAGAAATGTGCTAAATCATCTCTCTTTTATAAAGAGATCAATGAATGATTAATTACTATGTCTCTCCATACAAAATCAACTGAATGTTGATTGTAAACACTAAAATCCAACAATACAAAAGGCTGTCTGACATAAGTAATGTTCTGAAAGGTATTTTCTACCCCCAGTATCTCCATGTGAATTATCCAAACAAGAGTACTTTCAGTGAAAGGATGTGAAAGATTAAGATTTATTCAAGTGTGTAGGCACAGTGCAGTGGCCACATAGTACTGCATACTGACTCATGTGAAAAATGTAGCATCATACCTTTGTGTAGTTCAAGCAGAAAGATTCTACAACTGGTTTTTCACGCTAACATGACAGGGCAACACCTTAAGCAACCTTGCCTTCCTTGACTCACAGGCATTCACTTACCATTTAGCAACATCTGGTATGTCATACTATAATTTGATTTACAATGAAGATATGAGGTTCACATGCTTTCTGAGTCTCTATTACTCTTAAAAAAAAAAAAAAAAAAAAAAGATTTGTGTGTCATAAAGCAGCCTAAGTGCCTCAAGTTTAGCCAGAACTTGCAAAGTCAAAAAACAGGGGATGTCAGTGTTTGCAAACATGAACATGGAGCTCAGGCTCATTGATCTTCAACTGAAAATATTGAACTGAGAAATGAATTAATCAACTAAATTTCAGCCAAGGCTATTCTGATTCACTAACCAGCCTAGAGAAACTAGGACACCACAGACAGCCTTTGTGAGCTTCCCTCCCCCTGAGCTAAGATTGCTATAAAACATACTTGATGTACAGTACAAAAAACAACAAAAAAAAAAAAAACAAAAAAAAAAAACAACAACAACAAAAAATCAAATCGCTTCAAGATTCTTTCTTTGTCTTCAGGGATAATTGGTAATTTTGCCTCTGACTGTCAAAAGCTGGGAAATACCCATATTATGGTGAATTCCTCTCCTATCCTTGCTGACCAGATCATTTTTAAAAGTAGAAAAGACCTTATATGATCAGCTAGTGGTTTCTCAGCCAGAAAACTATTTTGTGTAGGACAGAGGTTATAACTTCTTCAAACACCTCTTATCTGTGAATTACTTTTTATCCAGTGCAAATAGTGAAATCACTATTTTAGTGGATAGATGAAGCACAACTGCTTCAGATCCAACTTCCAATATGTGCTATATGAAAAAAACCCAAAAACACCTTCTTTCTATTGCAGGCCTAGCTTAGTCATTGTAGATATATAAACTGCAGGTCATGTTGAAGCATTTCTTGGCAGTAAGGTGGGGCCCACAGAAAGTTTAAAAGTTAATTTGTGTAGAGAACAGAGTGTAGGTATGTACTCAGTCAAAATCTATATTAAATACATAGAACTTTGGTTTTCTTTTTTTTGTGTGATCCTGTACTTTTTGGAGTTGGTCTTTTTCAGAATCTGCTGTAACATATGAAAATGATAGCTAATTCATAATAATTCCTTTCTGGTTCTGTATAATGAGTACTGTTTTTAAGAGTTAATGGTAGAAGAAATAACTCATTTTCTGCATGAACGTCAGGGGATTTTGTTTACTGCTAGAATAGGAAGAAATCAATGTTAAATTAAATATCAAAACTCTTTTTAATAATATCATAAAATGTATCATCTTGGGTTTCTAGCCTCCAGGAAAACAAACCCAGACGGTAGTGTTATGATGACATTGATTGAATTATACTGATAACCTCAGCACTTCAAATATCTTGTTTTCTTGATTTTTAGAATTTTTTAAATCTGATTATTAAGAGGGGTTTTATTTCACAAGAGTTTTTTATTATTATCACTTGTCTGTATGCTCTTCAGAGTACAGTGTAGGCTAATGATCTTTGGTATTTTTGTTTTTGGTTTAACTTAATATCGGATAATTGAAGACTGCCTAAAGCTAGATGTAGGTTATGGGTAAGTATTCATTTTACCAATAAAACCTTAAACCAGTTTCACATCATGGTGTGATTTGCTTTATGAGCTCTTTTCCATGACTGCCATTCAACCTGAAATGTCTCGATCTTGTGGCCTGTATCATGTTCTCAGGGCACAGTGTGAAAGGAAATGTCTAACACAAGCATCAAAACTCCTTTTCCACTGCTAACTCTTGAAAACTAAGAAGAATAGTGGGAGGAGTTTGATCTAATTTCAGTTCCGCTCTCACACTTCCTCACTTTTTACCGTGCTCCACAGGCTACTAAACCACAGTCATGAACTTAAAGCTTGTCCATTTTCAATCTTTAAATTATTTCAGATCTGGTTCATAGTCTTCTACAAAGACTCTTAAATTCAGCAACATTTAGCAAATCCTGCACATTCAAGATCCTGAAAAATATGTGTGTAATGTGCAGCTCCTGAAAACAGCCCATACTGCCTTCTGTTAGGAGTGCTAACAAAGAGTGACAAAAATTGTTCCTATTTAGGAAGTCATTATTCTGTGCAGTGTTCCAGGCTGAACAATCTCAAATGAAGTAAAATTTTAATTTGTGACACAAAGAGTTGTTCAGCTAAGCTTATTATTATTTTCTTTACAGAACATAGTTAAGTAATACGTATAACTTCTAATTTTAAATTTGAAAGATTAACAACCTTGCAATGAGATCTTTTCTTTGCTCCACATATGAGAAACAAAATAACGTGTTTTGTTAGTAAACACATTAACCAGTTTAGAAGCAAGTGAATTTAGTTCCTAATCAGAAATTCTAAGTATCTGGTGATACCAAGATGCCAATAGGTGATTTGTGGTCTTCCAAATACTCAGGTAAGCAAAAGCAGAAGGGATACATTATTACAAATCACCACTGTCAACATGCACTTAACATCTCTCTGTGCTTTTTCTTTTCTTGTATCCCTCATATTGCTTTTGAGAAATTCTTAGGTAGTACCCTTTTGTAGAAGGAAAATTTGCTGTGGAATCCATTCTCTAAAGAACCCTCAGCATCAATTATACCAGTAAAACTCCTTCAAGACAGGTCAAATTTTTCAAAATAGCAGTTGAGTTTCAATAGGCAGCACATTCAACAAGGGAAATGTGTACATTTTCAAGATCAGATATTACAGACCATTAATTCATGTTGTGAATTTGGCCTTTTGGGTATTTTGGAAAATCTGTTATTTCATTAAAGTTATGAAAGAGTTCCACTGTTCATTCTCTATAAATTCCTATCATGAAAAAGTCATAAGGGATTTCAATACAAAGAGTTAATACGTGTGTATAACCACTCTTTGGGCTTAAAAAACCTAATGGGCTCAAGAAACATTGACCTATAGGCTAAAAAACTTACTGACATAATAGACCTCAAGCCACTAATTTACTCAGATATCTACATGAATTAGCAAGGAGTATCTCTGTAGATTTTCATGCTGAGACATTCATAAAGAGATTTATCATATTATGCATGACAGCAATCCAGTCTTAGATGTCTCTAGGAACAGTAGAGTCTCTAAACAGCAAAAGATCCACTTTGGTCCATTCAGTCAATTTTCATGCACTTGGTTGAGAATACATTCACTCTCTGCCTACACAACTCTCACACAAACAAAAAGTGCAGCTGGCCTTGCAGATTATTTTTGCATCTTGGCAAAGTGAATTGAAAAGAACATAAGTTACCTGTGAAGAGTTTACTAAAGAAGTTTTGGAAGTAAGGATAGAATATGGCATGACAATAAAAAAAAAAGGAATACCAAGAAGAAAGAAGAAAAAAAAGATAATAGTAGCTCATAAGAATAAGCTTGCTTATATTTTTTTGTCATTTGTCATATATATTAAAATATCTATTTCAATCACAACAATTTAACTTCTTAGCATCTCTGTTCTCAAGCATCTCTAAAATACATCTTCTAAGGAATCACAAAAATGAATATACCTTCATGTTTGACTGACGCCAGTAATTCTCTTCTATCAGAGGCAGAGAAGACCAGAATGGTAGCAGACTTTCATGTTCAAGGCAATAGTGAGAGACATATACACACATCACAAATCTCACAAGCAACTAAAAATTAATGTGTCTTAGATAATATTAAATTGTCCTGACCAAGCACACTTGGAAGTTCTGAAGAAATGTTCAGTTTGTAATGTAGAACCTCCTTGATAATCTCAGCAGTGTCAGATCATTCTGGATAGAAACCAAGCTGGAAAAAAGTGCCAATGACTGTTACCTAATAAAACAAAGCAAAAGAGAACAGCAAAAACACACACACTAAACTCTTTAAAAGTCGGATGAAGTCTCAGTCATAACAATTTTCATTATTTACAGCAGAATCGAAATGTTGCAGTTAATAGTTCATTAAAATTTTCTTCATCAAAAAAGAACACAGACTTCATAAGGCTATGATGGAAGATTAGAATAAAGAAGGTCTAGTAAATGTTTACTAGAAGTATAAACGTCGTTCTTCAGGAAAGAAATATCTTGGGTTGGGAAAGATCACAGAGAAAAGCCTGTTAAACTACTAATAGAACTTTTTTAAAATAACTTTAAACATACCTTTATTTTCAGAAAAAAAAAAAGTTCTGAAGAGAAGATGTAGCCTTTTAATATGAATTTCTCACAAACCAGAAGTACAGACCTCTTTGAAGAAAAGTCATGAGATTCCCCACCTGTTGCTCACCTGAAAGGGAAATAAAAGGAAAGTGCCTAGAAAGGGAGAGATCTTAAAGCATCTTCTTTTCATTTAATGCAAGATTCTACAAGAGATTCAAAAGGACGAAAGAGAATATAAAACAGGGAGAAGCAGAAAATTGTCTCACCTAAGGAAAAGTATTTCTATGATTTTCACTGATTTCCCTGTTATGGGTATCATTGTCTATACTGGAATGTTTTATTAAATAGTTTTGAAATGGAATTTGATTTCTTAAATATTTTACTTAATAAGACCAGCTTTGTATGCTATGACTCTCAATAATAAAAATAATAACAACTCTCCCCCCCCCCAAAAAAAAAAACAACAAAAAACCAGGAATCAAAAAATTATATTTCTTTCTCTGAAAAATGAGTTTTTTAAAAGAATTCTTCAATTTCTTAATGTTATGAGTCCCACAGTATTCTAAAGTAGATTCATTTCTGAAAAAAAACCCAAACCCTGTGAAGTAAAGGCATATGCTGAAAGAAACAGAATCTTATGCCAAACGTGCTAACACAGTCCTCCTATACATTGCTCTAGAACCACTCATTCTCATAAGTAACTGCAAATAGCAGTGGTCACATATGCATTGGAACAGAGGTCTCATGCCCATGACTTAAAGGGAAGATATTTGATCTTCTGACATTGTTCACTCCCACAAGATGTAGAAAAAATATATTTAAGCACTAATCCAGGTTAAAAAAACCGTGATGTTTCCAACAGGACATTGCATCCTCAGTTCAGTGAAAGATGACAGAAACATGAGAACCATTGAACTATCACTTTTTAAATATATTTTCACAGAGATAAATATTCTACACATGTACTAAATTCATGAGTATGGTTTCCGTAAGAAATAGTATAGTAAAAAATAAGATATATCAAGATTTAAAAAATTATATATCTTTGGATATATAAACTGAAGTATCTCAAGTGAACCTGAGTTTCGTCTGCATTCTCCTAGTGTGACATGCTACTCCGTTTTGTGTCCAGTGGCCAGAGGGGAAGAAAGATAGATGAATTCAGGTTAATGGCAAAGTGTACACATTTAACAAGACAATTAGCCATTTGAATAACTTATCCAGACTTCTAATGGTTTCACTGATGGTTTTAAAGTCCAGGTGGGTTTCTTGTTCAATATATAATGTAGTTCAAATTAAAATTAGTCCAGAAAACTCTGTATTAGCTTCTGTTAAAAAAAAAAAAAAAAAAAAAAAAAAAGAGAATTAAATAAAGATTGCAATGATGTCTAACCATTTATGTTTTGTTCTTAAAAATGGAATAAATCTAAAGGTGAAAAGGAAATCTCTGATGTATAATTTCTGTTTATGGTACATTTCTTTCTAACAAAGGCTGGGCAATGTGCTGCTTTTTTCAACTGTAGGTTTCTCTTCTTCAAATTTAGATTACTCTTACACAATGATCTTTTTCTTTGGTTGGCAGCATATAACATTTGTTAAGTAATTGTCTTGGTTCTCATATGAACTTTGCTATTCCTGATCTTTCTGGATTCTTCATAAGTTCCTCTGGACCTATTAAAGCTTTATCTGAGTGAATTATTTGATAAAATTGAAATAAGAAGGATAACTTGATCAAACTTCACTTAACAATTATTCATTCCTCCACAAACACAAACACGCTCTAAGGAATAGTGTTTCCCTTCAGCACTTCAGATGTTGTTTGTTTATTTAATAGATCAGTGTTTTGGTGTTTTATTTTTGCTGAAATCTTCTTGATTTTATGAAATTCTAATTCTTGAGTAAGTTGTCAAATCCAAGTGTCTTCTGGTGAAACAACTTTGAGTAAGGCAGATTTAACTGGCACTTTCTATTAGGCATTATTTACTACATAGCCAGACACACTTTCCTGAAATCACAGATTGCTTTACATATTTATTTTAAGCAACTGTTCAGGTTTGACAAAAACAATATGGCATCATCACCATATAAGTTGTTTTTTTTTTTTTGCTGCATTCCTCCAAGTCAGATCCATATGATGAATTCATTGGGTCCTATCTTTTTTACAAAATGTTCCATGGTCCCTGCCAAATGCTAAAGAGATAATGGACATGCCTCGTTCCTCTACGCAATTCAAACATTGATTTAAGCAGCTAGGTTTAGCCTTAAATAAAGACAAATAATCCACTCAAGTACCTGAGGGTAGTCAAGAAATAGAGGTTCTACATAGAATGGGACTTGAAATAGGAAGTTCTGTCCTATTCTAGTAGAGGTGTTCTTAAATTCAGTGAAGGCAGCAGAAAATTATTTATTTTTGATCTGGCAACATGAGGAATTCTTGTATTATTAATTGTTTCATCCTCTGTGAATCTACTTTGAACTGTGTTTAAGACGAAGAAGAATGTGAAATTTAATTTGGATTCTGGTGTCTTTCTACTTTTTTCTTATGATTCACAGGTGATTGGCCCTGTAAAATCGTCATAAGTTCAGGTCAGCAGAGTGTAACAGAATTAAAGTTCCCTCTGAGACATTTCTTTAAACATTCAAGAAAACTCACAAAGGATGTCCACAGGTCCTGGAGATTTACTTCTATTTCACAATTGTTATTGACACTTAGACTTTTTTTTCTTTTAAAAAATCTAAATTATAGCCTGGGAACTGCGTGTCTTTTACAGAGTTTTTTTTGTAACTTTGAGCATGGAATATCTGAAGTACTGCAGCTTTTTTAGCTAAGTGAGAAAAGTAAGGCTTCTTATTTGCAAGCCAAATTTATTGCTTTTAATTGTGAGATAATATGGCCTATTTGACTTTCCCTGGCTTAAAAGTCACTCTTTTATTACTGCTATCTTTTAATGAAATATCTGCTTTGCATGCATGCTATATTTGGAGGTTTAAATTTACGCACATCAGCATGTTCAGTCTCTACCTAACGAAGCTAATTTATGAGGCACTCTTTGATAAATTTGTTTACATTTTTATGTATCTTCCTTTACCTTTTAATCTCTGCTTCTGATTTGATATTTATCTGTGTTCTTCTCTATTCTTTGTCATCAAATAGGAGACTGTGTTATTGACTTTACAGTGATTTCTCTTTATATTGACTTTGAGCAAGATCCAGACTACTTGCTTGACATATTTAATTCAATTTCCCAAAACCTAGATAGGAGGCTCTTGGTCTCTAAAGGGAAATCCCAGACAGCTTAAGTCAATTGCCTCTGTTTTTCCCTATGTTTTGCTTGTTTATTCTTCTGTGGTCGATTTCTTTTTTGTGTGTTTGTTGTTGCTGTTGGTTTATTTTTTGGGGTTGTTTTTTGAGGGGAGAGGGAAATTTCTGTTTTTCATTCCCCTGAAAGTCAAGTCTTTTTAATTGGATATTTACTGATAAGAAATGGATAAAATTGAATTATTTTTTTAAAAAAATAAATAATTATTTTCCTCAAATTGTTGTTAATTTTCAAGACATTTTAGCTTTGCTTTGTTTTTTGTTTTTCATTGGGAGAATATAGAGAGGTCATAGTTATTAGTTGCCTAATAGGGGAGTGAAACACAAAACTTCTTCCCCACATATGAATGGCAGTTGCAAGTCTGGGTAGAGATCCCAAACTGGTTCTCGTAACCACAATTTATTAACAGAATGGACCACCTCACCAGTTTTAGCTCTACTAATTAAAGTATCCAAGATCTAACTGGTCTTTGCATTGCCTTTTGTTAAACACCACCTACAGAAAAAATAAAGCTCCTCACTGACTCTGAGTGAAAGATTAGAGTGAAATGGGCCCTGATTTAGGAATGTAGTCTTACTTAATCACCTTTCAAAATTAAAGCTCTGAAGTAAATGGGATTAAAGTTCATGTTTAAATTCTTTCTGGAAAGAATTTAATTCAAAAAGAGCAAGGTATACAAATGAAGAGAAATAAAAAGAATCTAATTTCTCATCCTACTAAGCAAACAGCATAGTCTACATGAATTAAGACGATTTGCTAAATGAGGACCGGACATGCCACACAAGACTTTGTCAGCTTTGAAAAAGAATTATTCAGACAGTATGGAACTATAAAATTAGCTTATGCCACATTAATTTAGTCAATGATTTTTTCTGTCTCCCATGAGTGTTGTGAGACAATAATTGTCTCATTCTCTAGTAGCTGGACATACAGTAATTTAAACTATCCAATTTAACTATCTTTGTTTCTTTGTTAATCATTTAAAATTATAGCCATTAATTAATTTGAATATATCAGATGTGAACTGAAAGCAGTACTTTGGAGTAGTATTTTCTGTGTAATGTTCAGTATGTTGTAATTAAAGCTAGATGAGTTATTTTAAAAGAATTACCTTAATTTGTCATATATGAGCACATGGTGAATTTAATTAATATCAGTAGGATAAAATAAAGCATTTTAAATTGCTAATTTAGGATAAGAGAATATAAGCTAACACAATTCTGAAATGCTCATTCATTTCTAATTGTGCAGTTTGTTTCTGAAGCTTTTCATTTTTTTCAGCACAGAACAATTGAACTTGGAGGATGAAATGGAGAATAACGCTCTAAGACACATTTTCTAATTGTCTGAAAGCATGAGAGTCTTGAATATTTAAGACAGAGATATTATAAGTTGTGTTTAGTAGCTTATAATCAGCTCTCTGTTATCTGGAGAGAGAGAGCACAATCTGCACAATTAGTGCAAATATTGCCACAACAGGGTCCTGTCAGGCTCCCAGCAGTCCTTGCTGCAGCACTTATGCTGATCGGTTTTCCATGGCAAGGCTGGGCCAATCAGAAGGTTTCTGGCATTTCCCCTGCAAGGACAAATAATGTTTTGAACTCTGTCGTCACTTGTCAAGTATCTATGTTTGAGCTCCAGCTTTTCTGGAAACATGAAGAGACATTCTTTGAGTGTGCACCAGGTTAAATTGGGCTAAGTCTGATACAGTTAGATCTGTATTACAGAGTCAAATTAGTTTCATGAGTCTATGATTCTAACACTATATTAACAACTGTACCAAAGCTAAGCTTACTTTTTACAGGACAAGCTCCACTGTCTCATTGTCTTGAAGGAATTATCTATCTGTCAATAGGGTAACACATGGAGAAAAAAACTCTTGGCATTCAAGGGTATGCTGCATGTTTTAATGCATGGTTTCCCCACATTTTCCATAAAGGACCCTCATTTTAAAATACTTCTTTCCTTAATTTTATTTGCAGAAATAATGTTTCTCTGTGGTGGGAGATAAGTAGCCAGGAGTCAGACATGCAAGATGATTGCAGATCATTTCAGCCATTATGTTCAGAAGTGCATAAATTGGTACAACAAATATAAAGAGCTGGCTCACTGGCTGAACACTGCTTATGATACTTGGCTCTGCCAAACCATTAGTGATTTCTCATGGTGTTGCTTAGGGTTTGAAATCTAAAGAGTTAAAGATTACAAGAGTTAAGCACATGAGTCAGGACAGGTCCTTCTTAAATGGTTAACCCGAGGAGAATGCACTCATTATATGTAGTTCTTTCATAAACAGTTTCTAAAACTAGGGTCTGATTTGTTCTGTTTTAACACTGTGAACTTTAATTTTATTTTTTTGGGGTTTTTTTTTTGTTTGTTTGGGTTTTTTTGTTGTTGTTTTTGTTTTTGTTTTTTTTGTTTCCAGAACCCTGTTAATTTCTTTCAACTGAAACTTTCTGGGTTTTCACTGTTGTGTTACAAATTGAATGGCTGAAATTTCCAACTCACTGATAATTGCATTTCAGTAGTGTGTACATTTAGCTCTAAGATTGTTGAGAAACTATTGGAGTGAGTAGTGGTATATAATGGAGATAATATTATTATCATTATTTCTGGAAAATCACTGCAATCCTCACTTAAAACATTTCAGCCAGATCAGTCAACTTCTGATCCACAAAATTGAAAACGTGATTTGCAAAAAGCAAAACCGACAGCTGGTCTATTTTTCCCTTGTAATCAGAAGCCTCTGTGATAAATAATTTCATTTAAATCAATTTATGGGATTAAGATTTTTGCAACAGAGAAAATGATGCATTACATTGTTATCTTCTGGTTATTTAGCTTTTTTCACAAGATGAGAGAAAAGATTAATGTTATACAAGGGCCAAATAAGGATAAGGCTTTCTAGCATTTCTCTTCTGGCAGAGTATCTTCCAGAATTATGTTAAAAGTTAGCATTTATTTTGGTATCTGTCATGACAATTAGCACTGTCATTTCCTGGACATGACCCATTAATATGACATACCCTACACCTTCTCCCTCTCCACAGCTGTATGGGATCCACAAAGATTTCTCTGACAAGGTAACTATGTTATCTTTGAGAATGTGTGGCTTTAGTTGAAGACCTTGTGATAGGAATACAAAGGAAAGTAATTTTAGTGGGAAAAACACATAGACAATAAGAAATCAGACACTAGTTATGGGCATGACAGTTTTCTGTCTCCTCTCTTCCATCAAGCCAGAAATGCTATGTTTGCTCTCTCTGACACTTAGTGTAATTTATCCAGCTAAACAGAAATAGAGGCATCATAAATTCCCCCATAAGCAGTTCTTGCAATAGTTCAACCGAGTTTTACAGTTGAAAACATTTTGATTAAAGACAAGGAAAACATTCCTATTTAAGTATTCAGCTGACCTAAATCTCCCAAACTTTTGAAGTTCCTTCAGCTTACAAAAAATAAAACATTTGTATAGAATACAACAACAGAATTCAAAGAGACCCATTGTATTTCAGATGTAATTTCCTTCCAGGCAGCAACAATGATCTTTTCAGAGACTAAGATAAATAAGAAATTGATTTGTAGATTTTTTTATTTCCTTTACACAGATTTTATAGCAAGTGAAATGAAATATTTCATGTTCATGTACTCACTCATTCCTTGTGGAAAAATCATGTTATAAATTACCAGTTTGGTTTTGTGGTGGAAACAGAGTAGCTTTTACAAATGGGTTTTTCTTAGCTTCGCCTAAGAGCAGTCTGAAGATTTTGGGGTTTTTAAACCCTGAAAAACTTTAGTGTGGACATCTATTTTAGTAGCTCATTTTTGATATCTATTACACTCTTCAGTTAACAATTTAAGGCAAACCAGTTTAGATCTTTGTCCATAGTCAATGAAGTACTAATATCTCACATTCTTGATTTTTACTAGATTTTATATTAGATTACTTCAATATGCCATCCTAATATCATTACAATCAACAAAAATGCTTCCAAATGTCTAAGAAGGAGGGATATGCTACTGTTATAGCAGAGCCTAGACAACTGTGCAAGAGTGAGGTGGAGTTAAAAATGTGCCAAATCCATTCTAACATTAAGTATCCAGAAACACCTTCTGATGGTAACAGGCCTTTGTGCTTGAATTGCTTATAAGGGGAAAAAAAAGCCATGAAGTCACTATTTTTTACATGGTTCTGCACTCACTGCCCTTCCTGTGTCATGACAAGACATAGTGTAAATTTGACAAGTTTTACTGCAGACTCAATTTGAGCTGAGTTTGTCCATCTTCAGTTTGCCATATTTAGGCAGTGTTAAAAAGTAATAATCAGGTTTCAGGCATGGTAAAAAATAGAATTACTTACTTTATTTAGTTCTAAGTCTGATGCTTTGTACATTGATCAACTTCCTGACAATTATTCCTTTTTTTCTCTAAGTAATGCTGTTTCATCAAGAAAATTATCTGATTTTCAGTTAGAATGGGAATAAATACAAAAAGCAAACATAATTTTTACTTTCAAGACAAACTATCTGGTTATTCAGAATGTGGCATGTCCAAAACTGCTGAAATAATTTAAAAATATTTATGCTCCCCAAATGGCAAGAGCAAAGCGCAGTCTGTGTGAGGTGGAGTACAGAATGAGGTGGACTCTATGAATCTTTGGCCAAGAGCCAAAGTCTCATTTTGAATATAATTTCTAGATTTGCTGTGATACAATATGCTGATTTGATTTTGAATGTTTAAAAAACTCATTGGATTTCATTATCACTACATACTACCTGGCATGGAATTAGTAGAGTAAAAAGTATATAACTGACTATGCCATAATATTCCATGAACACGAGGAAAAAAAAAAGGGATCACAGTGAGTGATGGGTTGAAGTGGTACATCAAGGCTGCTACAGAATCAGACTTTTTTGCTTGCTTATTTTTAGATCACATCTTCATTTATTCCACCTCCAAAATGAAAAACTTCAGTTAATATTGCCCCAAGAGATAAGTCATCAAGGCAGCAAGAAATCTTTAAGATCAATATCAGAAATGTATTAAAGTCATTGTGAAAATGTCTCAATTTGGGAAAAAAAAAGTATTAAATTATAGGCCTGCTAGTTTGCTGTTGGAAGGCAGTCCTGTGGAGTTGCACCTCATTGCAAACCAAGAGGAAGTTAGAAGAAAGATATGAAAGATTTTAGTGTTAATTATCAGCCACAGGAAAAATACTCCACTGACAGAAAGAGATCTGGAAAAGAAAGGACAAAATTACATTTATAGAGATGTGGGCCAATAGACTAGTAACATTATCATTTTATGAAAAAAATGTATGCTTCAGTATATTCTCCCTTTTGATGTAATACAAGGGAATACATTAAAGAACACTCAGTGACATTAATATGACTGACTAAAAGATCCAATAAAAGAGAAAAATAGTTTTAACTCTGAAGGTTTTTAACAGTGGTTTGAATTATCTGAGAAGTTGATTTTTTTTATTAATTAAAAAACATTGTTTTCAGCTGAAAATCAACATTTTTTTAGGGAGAGGTGAGGGAAAAAACCCTCCATAGTACTTCATTTCTGCCTTATCAATTACCAGTAGCATTGGGACTGTCTTCTCATTTTATCTTTCCTCTCAGTCAGTCTTAGCAAAGAGGTTCATTTCCAAAGAGTCATTGTTGCCATGTGGCTGTTAGGCTTCACCTCTCAAGAATGGAAAATTATCATGAAGTAAAGAAAATGGAACATGAAAAGAAGGACAATATAAGAGATTCAATTTACACTTTCACTCAGCAGCACTATGGTTTGACATTTGATTGAAAATATCCTTCTAGGCAGACATTTCTATCATTTCTGCAAAAATAAGATTAAATAAAATGTATATTCTAATTTATCCTAAATAATATTAGCAGCCTCATTTTGGTGATCTTAGAATACACAGGTTGTAATTTATCCTTGGAGATAATCTACTCCTTCTCCCCACTCAAAACCTACTAGATCAGTTTGGGCATGATCTTGTCCAGCAGTATCTGAATATCTGCAAAGAAGGAGACTTTGGAGTCCCTCTGCCAATGTGTTCCTATGTTTGACCACCACCACCACCACTATATTGACATTAACTGGAACCCTTAACGTTGCAAGAGCTATTACAGTAATATGTCACTTGAACATTTCTTCACATGTTTGTGCATATATGTTTCTATGCATATGCATGTCAGACTTATATTTATGAACTCTAAATACCTAGACTTTTTCCTATAACTATTATTCATAAAAAAACCCCAATTTCCTACTGACAAAATAAATGTTTCATTTATGAAAAAAGTGGACTGAAAGTAAGAAAACTGCACATTATTATAGCTTTATAGCACATCTGCACTGTTGTGTTTTCTGCTGTTTTGGCCAGCAGTTCACAAAATGAGATTTTCAGCACTGTTCCAGTTTCATTCTTAGCTCTGTAGACACGTAGTATATCTGTGATTTTTCAAATAGCCTGAGGCTTAAAATAGATTAACATTTTACCAATGCTACCATTTCCTAGAAAGTTTATTTTCTTTGTAACTGGGTTTGAAGGCAATGAAAGGCTCAAGGGCTCGCAAGAATACCTGCAGTATATCAGATGAGATACTTTTTTTTGACTGAAGAGAATTATACCATAATTTTAAAAACACTTAATTCCAAGGTATGACAGCAAATATTAGAATGTCAAGTATATTAGAATATTATTAATACTGATCTTGAAATATTACCAAGAATGAATTTATTTTGCATGAATGGAATGCTCTCCACTTTGATAAATTGTGCAGTAAGCTTTTGGACTATTATCAGTATGCAATTCATGCTCAGCCCATGGTACTGTTCCCTGATGTGCTTCAATGCAGGTGCAAAACAGGGTAAAGAGGGGAAGAGGCAGGAAGTACAGAGCATTAGCAACCCACTAGTAGACATCCAAAGAACTTCTGGTTAGTTTCTTGGACAGCTGATAGCCAAGCTACACCAGACTGCCAGACACTGAAATGCCTTGGTAAGTGGTCACTGTGAATTAATTTCTTATGTATGTGTTGTGACTTTTGCTGGTGCATATAAAGAATCACTGACTTGATCTGAATACATTCACACCTACTATGTAAGCACAGCGTTGGAGGCCATACACATTCCAGAGAGCAGAAGATCCAGTTTGCTCAGAACTCACAGGCATGATGAGAATTCAGTGTAAATCTGTGCCACGGTGTGTTCAAAACCTGCTCAAAATTTTGAAACAGTTTTGTATCTTTACACCAGCAGCAGGCGAAATCAAATGAGGGAAGGACCAAAATCTGCCATGGCTCTAGGACCAAATCTCTGTATTCTGTCTCAACCATCAATGAAGTTCACACTATTTGTACCTAAGCATTTACCACATTGCTACACATAGCCAATGGAAACTACATTTTTACATATAGATAACCTTGTCATTACAAACAGAAATCATCTCATGCATAAAGAGCAAGCTGGTGAAGAAATATGGATGTGATGTGCTCTTCTTCTGAGAAAGTTACTGCAAATAGAGCCCTCTAGAAGGTAACTTCAACTTTACTTCTACCAGGAGGGAACCTGGTGAGAGGGCACCACTTGTGTGCTTAGGCTCCAAGTTTTAATGTCAAGCAAAATTGGACCAAGAAGTTTGCAATGCATGAAGTTGTTAATGAAGATGTATTCAATATTTATTCTATATGTATTTATAAATATTTTTGTACTTTTTTTTCTACAAATTAAAGTTTTTCTAGTTGCATTTCCTAGACAGAAATATATAAAAACTCTGTGCATGTGATTGAACCAGAATATATCAGGGTCTGTGGTACAAACATCCCTTGCATTTCCATAAAGTGAATAATTTCTTTTACTTGTAGGAGGGTATTCAGGAACCAGATAATGGCTGGACATTCAAATATACTTCTTAGAATAACTGGAGAATTCAGTACATGATGTATTTTAATAATTATATGTGGTCTCAATAATATGCACACTGAGCTACTCTCATTCCAAAAATGGTGCCATGGTGCAACACAGAAATATCTAACACTGTTGTTGAATTACAAAACTAAACTGAAACAATGACTTGGCTAGCTCTCACTTCTCCTAGAGACCACTAAAAATCTGTGACTAAGTTCAGCATCTTTAGGCAAGATGTTCAATCCCTAGCATAGCACATGTAATCTATACCCTATGTTTTATAATAATAATAATGGGAACATCTTCTAGCCTGCTGCATGGACAGTATTTCATACTTTTTCAGTATGATGTTTGTGCCTGACATCTTGAAATTTAAATTGGAACTGAAGACATATATTAAAGGCAATGTTAATTGCCATTGTTGTTATCACCACCACACAGTTGGATTCAAATGTTTAAGGATATGAAGCTGAAGGAAAACATTTAGATTGGCTAAGGGGGGGGAAGAATACCAAAAACTCCAACTAATAAGTGATCTTTACTGTAGAAAGGTAGAATAAGGGCCACTGTAAAGAAAAAGGTGTCTTTTATGTTGGGAATGTGATGTGACATCACTTGCAGAAGACAAATTAAAATCATGTGCAAAACTGTGGTCCATAAGTTCCAGGCAGAAACTTTTAGGTTTTAGGAAAATCATGTCTCTGACTTCATCATCACTGAATATAGACAACTTACTCAGTTTTCAAGTTTAATTGGTTTCAAAAACACTACATACTGAGAATAATTTGGTTTAGTACAAACCTTCCCCATGATGACTGACTGCAGATTTTCCAGACTGAGGTTTCTTTTTCTTCCAGTGGTCTTCCTATGGCTTTGGAAAATGAGAAAAAGTAGGCTTGTTCAAGTATGAGGGCTGAAAAACCAAAACATAGATCGAAACAATGAGAATGATAGTACCAGAAACACGAGAAAGGAAAAAAAATAGCATTTTGGGCAAAAATAACTTAAATTGGGAGTGCTAACAGGTGGCATGCAATTGAGAACATCTGCGTGTAGGGGTGAATGCATGACTGAACTTCTGAACTCTAAAGAAAAAATCTGCTACCTGCTGTGTGCCACTACTGCCAGCTGGTTGTAAGTTTTGGTAACACCTAGACAAAACAAGAGAAGCATATTCTGAATTCCGATACTAATAAAAAAAAATATGAGGTGGATCCACCCCTTAGGAAGATGATGTGCTGTGCTTCGGTGCATACATTATTTAGGTGGGAAAAAATAATTCCTGAAAAAAGATCTGGATGCCAAAAAGAAGGGTTCCTGACAAGTAGTCTCAGAAACTAAAAGAGGGCCTGAAGAACAAAAGATGATCAACCTGACTGAAAGAAATATCTTTCAAGTCAAGGAGGATTCTGAAAATCTGGTATCTGCTGGGAAATGCCTAGGGACCCAGACAGATAACATCTGGGACAGGTAGCTGCAAGCAACCCCACAGCATGAACTGGCACAACATTCTGCCCAACCTTCCAGGTCCAGCAGGAACCTCCAAGCAAAGTGGAGACCTAGTGAACACAGCACTGTAGGGGAGCAAGTAAGTGCAATAACCAAACAGGGTAGAATCTTGTTGGTTCTTACATAAATCCCAGAACACAGCTCCATTATGGGTTATCACATCGCTTTGTGTCACTGACAGACAGGCAAGGAGGATAGGACAGAGAACTAAAAGAGGGAACAGAAAAAGGATAAGAGTTTTTGCTCCCTATTAATCCTAAAGCAATACAGAAGCAAATGTGATGAGTCAGGAGGATTCTGCTTTAAGATTTCTGTCTTTCCAGCCATCTGTGAAAGGTATGGTAAAGGAATATCACAAGCGTTACAAAACTGAGGAGATGGCAACACATGAGAGTTAACATTGCTGACACAATTTGAATTTACCCTCTGCAGTGTAAATACACATTATATTAAATGTCTATGACACAGCTCAGTATTTGAATCACCATACACCTTAGATGCAATGGAAGCAGTTCACCATGAAGGTCCTACAGATGTTAAGCAGAAGGCAGACAATGGTGTAAGGGATTGTTAAGCAAGAAAAAGTCTCATATTTATGGGAGCCCTAGAGAAACGCATTTTCTACCATAGTCAAAAAGTTGCTGTGTGGTGCCTTTCAAGTCACTTAAACCAAATTTAGGTCAGCCATTTGGTTTCCTCGACTACAGTAAAAGCTGATGTGAGATACATTTGAATAGATAGAGCTAACATACAGAGCTAAATTTCGTCTACAAATAAAGAATACATGGTTGTCTGAAGCTGCCCATGGAACAGAAATGTTAGACTTGAATCCCTTCCCATATCATATCTCTGTCCTGATGGGAATGACATCATCCTGGGTATCACATAATGCTGAGAAGGCTTCTGTGATGTCTTCCAAAATGATAGTGAAATCAGAAAAGTCTGTGAGGAAATTAATAGTTCTCAATAGGGATCTGGATTGTTAGTGTCTAGTAAATAGCAAATGGGACCACACATGTTGAACAATGAAACAAAACCTGTATTGAGCAGCTGCTCATTAAGTAAGCATCTTCCACTCTGTACTGTGAATGAAACAGAGGCCCCTTGAAAAAAAAAAAAAATTGTTTAATTAAAAATACATTGCAATTCATACAAATCAGAAACTTTAACAAAAGACTGCTGAATTGATAATGCCCACATAAGCCTCCTCCAGCCTTATGCACGATTTTGCTGCTTTAATAGTAATGTAATACTGGGCTTTTCATGTATTGATCATGAGATTTTGTATATTTGTATATTATGTGTAAAGAGAAGTAGATAGATGAATAGGATATTAAATGAAAAGAAATACCCATCTGATGAAGTTCCAGTCTCCATCTTGCCTTCTGGTGTCATTTTCCACAAAAGCTGAGCTCATTTCTTGTTCTGTACTTTTTAACACTTGAACTTCCCTTCAGAGGAAAGTAGGAAGTGAAGGCTGGGATATGGGGATTAGTGCATTTGCTATCTCTCTTCCATCTGTACCATTAAATTATGGAAGTGAATGAATGAAAGGGTGTCTGCTGCAGCTCCACATAAATCCATCGTATCCCTGCTGAACACAGTAGAAGCATATTGTTTTATGCACATATTTTTCCCACCTTAAATTCTGCATCATGTACTTCAAATGTATGCAGCAGTGCTGATCAGATTTCTTATGAAATATCTGTGTAATAACCTACTTCCTTCAATTTCAACAGATTTTTTTTTTTTTTTTCAAAGCAGACTATGACATATGGTACTCATTGTCATTATGAAACAAGTTATTGGATCCTATATAATTTTTCCATGTCATTGTTTTATATCTCGTATTTTGCCTCTTGGAATATAGTAATGTTTGTACTCTATGTGTCACCTATAGTAACTCAGTTCTAACATGCCTATTTCTACATTTATTCTGTCTCTTATTGTACCAAGATAGTATTACAAAATTTTAAAATACTTTTGTTCATGTGGATAGTACCAAGGCAGAGACCCAGGTCAAACTGAAGGAATAAAATCAAAGAAAACTGAACATGGTTTCCATCATAAGTTAAACCCTCTATGCAATGGAGATTGATAAAATTACATCTATGTCAGCAAACTTGTATTTCAATAGTTAAATGTATTTGTTTTAACCAAAAAAGAAAGACAAAAAATCTGCTCTGCCTGACATAACTTCTTACTTTGCTCTCATGTCATTTCTATTTGTTCCTAAAAGCTTTGTTAGTTTATATAAAGTAGATGTAAAAACTACCCAAACTAAACATAACTTTTTCTTCCTGTGAGTTGATTTCAAACTGTGCCTCAGTGCCATGGCAGGTCAGAATTAGGTTTTTATTTAAGTGCATGTGATTAAAATGCTTTGTGATTCAATCCTTCAAAAATTTCTAAACATACAAACTTGACAGAAGTGAAGAGATGCACCCTGATACTTAGGTAAGAAGTCATGCAAGGATAGAGTAAAATTTTGATAATCAAAGAATCTTCATGTAAACAAATCAGTGTTCTCCAGTCACTTTCCAAGGCTTGTTCAGTTTGTTTAGAGTCAGGACAGGTCAATTGATGCAACCTGAATGTTAAGAGTTTCTTCTTTCAGTTTGACTGAGGGGCCTATAGCCTCATGCATGCTTTATAGTGGACTGTATCAAACTTGCTAAGCTGTTATTCAGAGACACTGGGCAGGTCAGGCTTGGTATTTCTGCTGCTCCATCATATTTGCTGACGTTCATCTGAGATGGTCTGCCCATCTGTTTGTGTGCATCTCATAGCATACATGAACTGAGCTAAATGTTCAGGTTGTAAGGGCCTGTGTTTGGCTTTCAAGTCCTTTGATTCAATCTTCAACTGCATTAGTTAAGGTAGGAGCCATCGCAATTACCTCAGCTGACCTGCCACTTAGGTACATACACACTGTTTAATCCACGAACTTTAAGTATAATGATAAATAAGAAGCCTTTCAAATATAATTTGCCAAGAGTGTAGGTGTTAATGTGGTGAGCCATAACTGAAACATAAAGGAACACATAGATACCTGGCAATTAGAGAAAAGTGATATAGCTTATTTATAGGAGTTGCATCTGAATTGTAGTAATGACATACTATAGGTCTTAATCTATTCCCTCCATGGAAACCCCTATAGAGACAAACCAAAGAGATAAATCACAATCCTGTAGCCAATTAAAAAAATAAATAAATAAACATGGACTTCATTAAAAAGAGCCACAGAACTGTTCCATCACAGAAACAGCCTAGTGAGCCATTGTCATCATGCCCTTTCTCCACCTTACAGTTTTAGGGAAGAGGAACACTTTGATGCCTTTTAGGTGAGGGAACCCATTCTAGCCAATGAATATAGTCTGACTGAGGAAAACAAGGTCTGCTATTCACTCCCTTTTTGCTGCTGGGAGTTTCTGTGGGGAAGAACTGTGTCTCAGTTCAGATCACAACTCCACATCTAGAGCAGGGATCCAGCCACAGTCACTGACTTCTTTGTTACTGCACAGACTTTTAATCCTTTGTTCAAGTAAGTTCAAGGCATTAATTTCTTAAATAAATACCTGTAGTAGACAGGCACCTTGAAAATATTGTCGACCTTATTACTAACCAGATATACTTCTCAAAGGTAACTGGTATTTTACTCACTTACAGAGGAGGAAATAATGACATAGACAAGGTTCCTGAAAGAATACATGTAGGAGGAAAATTGGAATATCCCTCCCAGACTAATTTTCAAAGATTAGTTTTGTCACTGGGCCCTTTCCCAAATGCATATCCTCATTCCCACCAGATAATTTTGCAGCCCACATAACAGTAGATTGCTGATCAGTAGTCACTTCTCCTCAGGTGATTGTTTCTATAGTGAGATTATTTCCTTTATAATTTATTAGCTGCTTCACTATTAATTATAGCCTAGGATCTCCTTAACTCAAGAATGACAAAATCTGGGTCAAAGTACCTAGCAGATACACTTCTTTCTACTTCCTGAAGAGCAAGAATGACCCTTAATTTACTCTGGACAAGAACTGAACTTGTGGGGCCCTAATCAACTTGATTAACACCAGTTGTTTCCTTTGCACTATTTTCTTCCTCTCCCAGAGAATTTTTTCTATATATTTCTCTATAGGTGTCACAGGTTCAGTTTGTAAAGTATGTTTGGTATATAAAAACAATTTTTGTGCTGCGTATTAAAATATTAATAAAAGTATCTGTCATCCTTACTCCTTTTGTTTTAAACTGAATATATTATTATTTGGTGAGCAGTAACTGTCTTTCTCACCACGAGTATATTTTGTTTGTTTGGAAAAAATCTTCTACAACAAGTCTAAGAAATCCTTACAGCATCCTAACAAACAACTGAAAATCAGAGCACTGCATGTAAATCTAAAACAAATGTGCCATTCTCAATATCATACACATTTGTTATGTGCTATAATCTATTTGCAGGCTTTCTCCACCCCATTCATCATGATCATCTCCAGGGCAAGACATTTGTCAAACACCCTTCTGAACTCCATATTGGGCCTTTAAAGGTTTATACAAAAATGAATATTTTAAAACTCAGAAGGGCTTAATTTTTAGCATGGTTCTTTCACCTTAAGCACTGGAAGACAGATGCTTTCATGTGAATTATGAATTGCTCATTCAGTTTTGTGTATGTTAAAAAAAACCACTGAAAACAAAAAAACTCATTCTCCATCCAAGTCACATTTTCGCCATAGAAATCATATTGAGGAGTACACCTTGCATTTTTTACTGGAAACCTCTAAGTACTTTATGAAGGAAAAAAGAACTGAGGAACACATGCTACATCTAGAAAAGAAGCTTGTGTTAGCACTCCAAGGGATGTAGAAATGCAAGTCACACAGGCCAGTGCTAACATAGCATCTCTCCATACATGTCACCTGCTAAATCTGTGCTGGCACAGATTTCACCTTAGTTATGTTACGAGCGAATGCAGTCCTTAGTGAATGCTAACTGTTCATGGTGTCTTCTGGTCTGTCCTAATCCTTTGTAGCAAACAGAAGCTTTCTGATTCTAATTACCAGGTTTTGGATCTGGCATGTTTCTCAGGATTTTCTTCTGCTTGATCACACTAGCACTTCCCCATGTAAACAAAGCGCACAGTGGGTGATGATTATGATAGCTGATTAAAATAAGTAAACAGATTGGAGAACATTAAAGTTTTACGCATCCCTGCCATCTGCTTTCTCTTCACACTGTACATATTAATACACATATTGTACACAATTGATTTTGTTTCCACTTCAGTAGCAACAGGCATTGTGGTACACCATCAATGGCTTGAATAATTCACATAAATGACTGCCATGACTCCTCTAGATAGTTAGATGTCTGATATTCTGTTTCTCTTATGATTCTGGCATTAAACTCATCACAATTTATCTGAATGTAGGCATTGAGAGGAAAACCAGAGCAGAAGAGCAGTAACATTTTCCAGTACTGAGAACAACTTGTTTATATTCAAAGTAGACCCATGCATATAAGGACTTAATCCATTTACTGGTGTAAGTTATTAACATGGAATCAGAGCCATAAATGTTTGCTTTTTACCCTTGATTTTGCGTGATTTCTACTCTCTTAAGTTACGCTTACTGGTTAATTCAGATTTTCTATACAGTTTAAGAATTGCAAATGAACAACATACATAAGCTAGATAGCAATATCACTATGTTGAATAGTACCTTGCACATAAAACCACTATAATGAAAGCATTATCCTGCCTGAGGAAAGAAGCACTAGCTAGCCTGAATAAAAGAAATGCAAAAGGAAACTTTATTAAGGGACTGTATCAGAGAAACAAAAGAAACCATCTTCTATGATATTCAGACCTCTTTCATAATATCTAGGAATACTGGATTTCAATTGATCAAAACATAAAATTATTCAAGCATATAAATTGCAAGGGCAAGGACATCATTAGTGTGACCAATTTTCAGGTAAACTAGTTACCAAGATAGTAAAATGGCCAAAAGGCACCAGCATTTCAGTATTTGAATTGTAAATACAGTCTACAAACCTTACCACCCTCCCCCGCCCCCCGCCCCCCAACGCACTGACTTTCAGTCATACAATCACAGAATAACAGCTTGGAAGAGACCTCAAGGATCACCTGGTCCAACCTTTCCTGGTAAAACCATGATCTAGAAAATATGGCTCAGGACCCTGTCCAGCTTAATCTTAAAATTGTGCAATGTTGAGGAATTCATGGCTACTCTGGGGAGATTGATCCAATGGTTGTTCTCATCATGAAAAATTTTGCTCTTGTACCCAATTAAAATCTCCCCAGGAGTAATTTGTACTCGTTACCCCTGGCCTTTACTATGTGTTTCCTTGTAAAAAGGGAATCTCCATCTTCTCTGTAGACACTCTTTAAACACTGGAACGTGGTGATAAGGTCCTCCCTAAGCCTCATCCTCACAGGACCAAACACATACTGTTGTCTCACTCTTTCCTCATTTTTCAGCATTTACATCCAGCCATTTCAGTGGAATGTAAAAGAGAGAAAGGAACTATAATCATGCATTCAGGCACTTGTTTGCTTCTGAAATACCATGAGTTTTCTTAGAAGCTGTTTCTCAGGGAATTTCCTGCATGAATTTAGTCAGTCTGTCACAACTTTCTTTACCAATACAGTGATAATAATATTTTGTCAGATGTTACAGTACAGCTTGTGTCTATTAGGTTCCCAGTATATAACTAATATTGTAAAAAAAAATTCATCCTTCAGGGTTGACCTCATCATGAGGAAGAACCAGGGACTGAGCACTTATGACACCATACCTAATTTAGCCTTTTTAGCCTTCTGCTGTAATCGGTCTTAGTACAGTGGGCACGTGGAGCACAACTAATTGTCAAAAGTTTAAAGTTATCCATTCCTTGGAGAGCAATCTCATGTCAGCAACGGTGGTTTCAGTTCCAAAACATTAAATTCCTTGAAGAGTGAACCATAAATTATAAAAAAGTGAAAAAGATGAAAATATATGATTTTTCCTTTAATAGCAGGAAGTGTCAGTCTCAAATCTTTGTTAGGAAGCTCCAAAACCTCAGTTCGTTAGTTTTACACATGACCATGTGGATGAAAAAGGGTGTACCCTCTAAACTGCATAAATACCTTGAAAGGCAAAAAGTATAATTACTACTCTTTTATGAAATATGGAATGTTAAGAAATAATAAATGAATTTTGTTTTTATAAGGTGGGATATTATTTTTCCCAGTAACATATTTGCAAATTTCTAATTGAAATTATCTACCACACTTGATAAATTAATCAGGTTAATAATTTTAACAAGAGTTTATTAACTAGACATTTATAGCATCTCATTTTTAATCTACTTGAAAGAAAATTAGTCTAATCATAGCTCATCTTTTATGATCCATCAGGTCACTTTCATGCATGAATGAAAACAAATATTTTTTCAGATCATTATTCTACTACACTTTCTTGATACAGATTATTTCTACACTGACAAGTTTCAGTTTATGGACTGCTCGAAAATCTGAATGGCAGCCATTCTAAAAGACAAAGGTCACAATCATCTTTTATTTAAAATATGACTGAGACTTTGGTTCTGGAAGGACTTCAACTGTACATGTGGTAATATCCCAAAACTACAAGGCAAAGACTCAGAATACTGCTTTAGAAAAAAAAAAAAAAAAGTAGATTTTAAAAGATGAACTATTGTAACCTCAGATTATAATAAACATATTCTTTTTATGTGTGTCTAACATCATAGTGGGACTACCACAAAGCAAATTGCTATTAGAACAATCAGGTATTAGCTACCATATTCTGCAGCATATAAAAATATTGCAGAAATTTCAAAGCTTTATTTATGTTAATTGTATACTCATAGGTGTGGGTGTCTCAACAAAGCATTTGAAACTTTTCCAAAAAATAGGCCTGCAAGACATCCTTGGCCTGCAATTATTGGCTAGGATTTGCATACATGGATTTCCTCTGCAGTTTTCAGGACTATTCTTCATTTTGTTCAAACAAAAACAAAATAAACAAACAAACAAAAAAAGACAATATTTTTTCATTCCTTATTATCCAAAATAATTGCTTGAAAATTTACTGGATAAATATTATATATTGCAGAATAGACCAAGTGGTAATGAAGAAAATTACTAGTGTCATGTAATAGTTGTAATTTAGTACTTCTTAGTTTTTCACTGTCATTCTTATTGTGACAAAAAGGGAAAATAAAAAATCCACTTGACCAGAGGCATAGTGGTGAAGTAGTAAATCTACACTTCAAAGCATCAAATGGATTATCTCTTGGGAAGGAAGGAATGTATCAGTGACCATAGTAAATGTGAAGTCTCTTGGTCAGTGGGAACGGAAACATCTCTAATATTTGTTATAGTACAGCTTACAGCACTATTTAATGTTGTTTTTAGGGAGTTGAGGTACTGGGCTTCTAAATGATGGGAGCATGAGCTATGGAGAACAAATACTGAAATTTTAATATTTGCAATCAGCTTTGGGTACTATACTTGTTATAATTCTCTAGAGCTATAGAGACTGCACTTGCTTTCAAAAACCACAAAAACCTAGCCCTACTAAATCTTGTCAGAAGTCAGAGATGTTTGAAATTAAGATATATTTTTTTTGTTAATATTTGTTAACATTAACAGTTGTATTTGAGCAGCATCTTGTTTTCATTTTCACAAGTGACCAGTGTTTGTTTGCTGCATATTCAATCAGGGTTGAAGTGAATTAAACCTTAGCAAGCTAAATTCCTAAAGGCAGACAGTAATACCACTGACATGGAGAATGTGTGGTATGATCCACACAGTCATTAATAAGGTAAGTAAAAGAAAATTCTCCATGGAAGATGCTGGTGGGAGACAACTACTTGGACAGACATGGTGCACAATCCTTGCTTCAAAGACTGAATCTGAAAAACACGAGGAGGATGGATTCAAGGCTACAATCCTCCCATCATCCTGATAAGGTGCACCTCCAGTGCACCTCTCTAAGGGATCAACAGCTAACACCAAGCCTGCATTTACCTAAGTACATTTAGAAAACTGTGAGACGAGCTGTTGCAAGGTTGAAAGGCAGCTGACCACCATATGATAACAATGCCCCGTTTTCTGGAGGGAGAGCAATGCTTCATGTCCTGAGACTCATTAGTTGCACTGAACCTTTAGCACAGGCCTGTGTCCGCAGTGCAGTGTTGACCTCAAAATAAATTGGTTTTGTCCTATCCTGATAGAGCATTTTCCCTAAAATGCTGCTCAGTTTACAGCAAGTGAGGCAGAAGTAGGCACTAAGAAAAGAGCTGAAAAGAGTCTAGTTCAAGAGGAAGCTAACAGCATCTAAAATGCTGGGCATCTTGTCTCCTTTACAGACATCTTTACAGAAATGCTAATCTTTTTTTTCAAATTAAAAGAATCCACAAATGCTGCTACTTGGTTGACTTTCTCTCTCTTCACCTTTCTTGTGGGTGGAGAGGCAACCAACAGAGTGGTTCAGTCTACAAAAGTCTGCTTGTATTTTTACAATTTTTCATCCAAATTACATTTCTGATTTGCTGCCTCATGTTTGGTTTTGGATATACACACCAATTCTGCATTTGCCCATGTTGCTCCAGTGTGTGATTTGGCAGGGATGGCAGTCCAGAGGGTTCACTGTGCTTCCTTGACTTCACCAGTGAGGCAGTAGCGCCATTGCTTATCTAACATGGACACAACAAACAGTAACCAAGAAATGATAGAGTATGAGTGATCTGGTCCCAGTTGCAAACAGCTTTGCTGTTTCCTCTGCAGATTATTAACTGTCCTAATTTTTCTCAATTCTCTTCGGTAACTCACTAAGATACAGGCATGTAACAGAAGTTATTTTTTTCCTTAAGTTACTAGGACCTCACCATTTGGTGACACTTGGACTCAGGAATGTACAAATGAACATATGCTGACCCTGAATTTAAGTGACCTGTTTTTTCAGACCTTGAAGCTTTGTGAAATTGCTTGCAACATGAGACTTGAAATAACCTTGAGTAACTCAAACAACAACATCAAACAACTGTCACTGAACTTAAGTATCCAAAATAGGGTGAGAAGCAAAACTTTTTAGCAGATGATGAAGAGAGTGTACATAAAAGTCAAAAATCACTAAAGCAGATTTATTATCTTCTTGTGATCTTTAAACATTACAAATCAACAAGGATATGCCAGTTCTAGGAATCATACACTGTAATTTGAAGATCAGCATGTCTGCTTCAATTGCATTTTTTAAAATTAAAGGAGAGCAGAGACAAAAAAAAAAAAAAAACAAACCAAACCAAAAAAAACAAACCAATCAAAAACCAAAACAAAACAAAAAAAAATAACTCATTTTATCATAAAGTAAAAGTTCTTTTTGGCTAGATTTTATGTCGGTCTTTGCCTGATTTAACTGCAGTTAGTTTTCCTATTCATAGCCTACATGTATTGAATGGTATGATCAAGTCAGTATTTACATCCTTGTATTCTGAAATGAATAGAGTATATCTTCTGATGTTGCTAAATTCCTCTAGTGGTTGTTTTTTTTGTTTGTTTGTTTGTTTTTTACTTTATTTTATTTTTTTTTGGAGATACTAACTCATAGGAAAGAGTGCCCAGGACAATTCCCCATGAGATAAGGGGAATTGTCACTTTCAGGTGTAATTTTATTACCACTTACATAGACTGTTAGAGAAATACTACATATAGAAGGATGCAATCTTACCACCTTTGCTACCAAGAAACTAAATTGCATGTTTGTCCAGCAGCAGTGTCACTGGCTGCCCAGTCCCACACTTGTGCACACATCACTGGTCTTGCTCAGAGCATCCAAGTTGTCACTTACTATCTACAATCTCTGATTGGCATTTTCAATCAGGAAACAGAACACAAAAAATTAGTGACTTGATTGGGACTGAAAAATAAATCAGTGTCAAGAGCTGAGATTCGAGCTTCTCAAAGTCAGTTCTAACACAGCAAAGAAATATCTGTCTAAGTTTCAGACTTTGTTCCTTCTATATTTCAATTTCTCCAGCATATAACTTTTAATAATACATTTGGTTTTTATTCTAAGGAATTTTCCTTCTTCTCATTTTTTTTTTCTTTGAGACTGTAAATAAATACCATCCACCTCTAAAAAATGAACAAGTGAAAATTCTGAGAAAAAATTGCATTTTATTTTTTATGCTAAAGCACATTTATTTATTTTTATTATCTATAACAAATATAATGGTTTCCTTTTATGTTTTTGCATTCTAATGAAATGTATTGGACTTTTCATTTAAAAGCGTATTAACCAGCAAATTTCATAAAACATAAAATGCATAGAAGTAGTTGAAAGTTTGTGACTCAGATATGTCACATCAGTAGTTCAGAGGAACTACATGTGAAGTGCTGCAGGTTCCAGTGAACACTTCTGTAGGTAGGTTTAAATGGGATTTCCCTCCTGTACTTTTTCTTTTTTGAGGTGGCAAAAAGGTTCTGGAAGCCAAAATCAGATTAACAAGCTGTCAAAGTAATTCTTTCTGCATTAAGCAAATATTTTTCAAGAAACATCAAATTCTGATTTAGAAAAACAACAACAACAGCAAAAAACCCACAAAACCACAAACCAGTTATTTCAATAAAATCAGGAAAGTCAAAGTATCTGGTGATGACACTTGTCTTCCTCCTTTCTCAACTAGGAGTCAGACAATCAGCAATAACCATTCATAGCCCTGGCAGTCTCCTGAGGAGAGGCTTTGTCTTGACATTTGCATGTCTTCATTCCTGTAGCATTTTGAAGGTCATAGCTCATTGAACAAGCAAACAAACATTCATGCTGTCATCTCAAAACAGGCCCAACAGTGCATGATCCTTAACCTTCCCAATCTTCTGTACTTTCAGCTGAAGATTTTCTGATGTTATGACAAATGAATAATCTGATGTGCCTGTCAGCTGTTATACCTTCCTTTCTTTGGTATGTGAATATGTCTGTACTTCTATTTTCTAAATTCAGATGGAGTGTGTTCCAGCAATAAGCTACTGGTCAACTGGAATAAAAATGACAATAGTCTATGCTCCTATACCTTAGCAAAACTATGGAATAGAAAGTGGCTTTGAAATGAAGTCAGCTTCATGAGAAACAGTCCCAGGTGATGCTTTTTGCCTCATATACAAGTTTACCTTGTGCTCACCTCCTACTCTCACTCTGGTCCTCTTCTCATAATCCTAGAACACAGAAAATTACAAACTAAAGTAAGACTCAAGGTTATTTATAGATATCCTATTTGCAGACTACACAGGGACACTAATCCAAGTTACTTAAGAGTCTGCCTTAATCTTGAACATGGCAAAAACAAAAACAAAAAGCCCAAGCATGCTTTCTCCTCTAATCCAACTGAAGTGTAAGTAGCTATTACAATTTTAATTTTTAAAATTACCATAAATTACATTTATAACACCTTCAGCATAAATTTGTCATTTTGAAGACACTGTTCCTGGTTGATTTGTGGTGTTTTCATGAAATCTATAACTGGATAAAGAGTATTTCTTAAAGTGTACCAGGGTCATATACCCTGAAGTAAGTAACTAATCCAATCAATGTTCTCATACAGATGATCTTAGCTAGGTGACTGAAACACAACTTGTTCTAGCAGCCCTGCAAAGAAGGACCTGTGCACTAAATCAAGACAACTAAAATTGGGTCACTTATTCACTTCCTATTATCTGTATATAGAGAGACTGTTTCTCCTGGGACTCTGTGGCATTTCCAGTCTGAACTTTGCACTCTGTGGAGGAGCTTCCATTGTCATTCCTCACCTAGTCAACTGGTTTCATTTTTGTGGCTACAATCCACAACACAGTGTACAACCAGGAAGAACATATGACCCCTGAGTATCAACTATGTCATAACTGCTCCCTTCACCCTGCTCTGATCCCTGCAGTCTGCATTGTCTGGCGAGTCTGATAAAACCTGCAGATGCCAAAGGTTCAGCTCTGTAAAGATCCATTTGCTGGGTATTTAAATGTGACTTAAAACCAGCTACCTCATGACTCATGTTGTTTTTCTGTTCTGCCTGTCCCTTGTCCAAGCTTTTAAGCTTATAGGCAGCTTCTTTTAAGAATCTCTGTGTGTCTGACCAAACTAATCTGGGGATGTTTTGCCCATATACTCCATTCTTCAGGATCTTAATCTTATTAGTTCTAGTTATTTATTTAACTCCTTCATCTTATATAGATATGTGTACAGTGGAAATATCTTGCATATACTTTTTTTGAATGAAGACATGAAATTTTGAATGTAAAAAACCCCTTAATGATAAAAGTGTTTGCTACCTACATTTGATAAGCTGATATCTCATTCCAATACTCTGATAACCTCTCTAAACTACAGCAAGTGAAGAATAATCACAAAATTTTTAAATTTACCATTTGCACATGCTCTATGTATCACTTATGCATTTATTTCATGTGTTTAGTAAATGCGTTTAAAATTTGATTTTGAAAAACAAGTATTTTCTATATAATATTTGCAGATATAAAGTACTTTTCAAGGTCTTTAATTCTTCTGTTATGCTTGATGCAATTTTCTCCGTTTTTTTTTTTTTTTTTGGTTTGGTTTGGTTTTTTTGTTTTTTTTTTTTTTTCATGGCGGCTCTTCTGGGAAACAGTCTATGGTTTAAATAAAGTTTATTTGAAGTTATGATTGAAAGAGTTAGAGAATACAGGAATATTTCTATCATAGACAAACAAGCACAAGGTCATTCTAGATTTCAAAAAAGCTAGTATATTTTTTCCTGTAATTATAATGGAGGTTGAATTTAGTATTTAAAAGTGAAGAACAGAGAAATATCATTGCAGTCTTCAAAGGAGTGAAGCTGTCACAGAAAACAGCTCCCAGGTAATTGAATTTCTTCATACTTAAAAAAATCCTGCCAGTGTATTTCCAGTAAATTGAACAACTTTATTACCTCTCTTTATGTATTTAGCACAAATTACTAAATTGCTAAATTTTCAAACCTGAGTTCAATAGAGAAATCCCACCTTTCCTCCACTTTTAGAAAATGTCCGACTAATACCAGGAAACCTAAAATGTTAGCATCTGACAATAATTCAAATATCTGCAAGTTATCATGCTTTCCCGAATAAGAGACCGAATTTCTTTTAAAGTAAAATAAGCCACCATCTGTAACAAATAGGCAGCCAATGTACCTTTTAAAGTGGTGCACAGGACAAAGTCGATGAAGCAGTAACACAATAATGTGTTGGGGAAGACATTTTAAAAGAGATATTTCAAAGGTACTAATACTACTGGATTGCCATTCAAAATTAAAAAAAAACAACACTTTCAATGTGCCAGGGAGAGCACGGGACTAATTCTGAAGACAGTGATAAGTGACAAGAAAGATAAAGAGGCAAGAAGGAAGAGGAGTCTGGTACCGTATAATTTCCTTTTATGGTCTAAAAACTAATCTTAGCAAACTCCAATTAGTACCAGGCTGTATTTACACTTAAAAAACCTCATATAACATTTTCATATCTGGCCCCAGTCTTAGGAAGTTTAACTTGAAGGAACTACCCCACTGACAGCAACACAATGTTTATTTAAAAATCATTGGTAATTTTTTCATGTATTGTAACAAAAACTTAAAGAACAATTCCATGAAAATATAACCAAATTGTTTGAGAATAAATTATGATTAAGAGTAGCTCATTTTCTAATTCAACATAAACTAACACCAATTACATGCAAACTCCTTAATTCCATCTAATGATCTTTGTTCTCTGGCTTGGTTCCTGTTTTCTTTCCTCTATCATGCTATCTAAGGACACCAGTGACATACTGCAGCACGTCATGAAGCTTTCTGAAAATTCACTGATACTGATGGATTAAAACTAAACCAGAAGAAGCTTGAAAAGTAAATAGACCATGGTAGTGACAATCTGTAAACTAATTAAGATCTAACTATATCACTCAATTACAAAACTGAACTAGTAGTGTGGGTAAAATGTATACTTTATTTATGGTTTGATAAAGTGACTATTTCAGCATTGTAATGACCAAATTTGTGAAGATTATTCCTAACTGAACTTTTGATATGCATAATTCATAAGAAGTAGGGCGTGTAATTCATAGGAACTAGGGCAAATATACTGGGTGTTGAAAATGCTGTCTTCCCTGGATGCTCACCACTGGTTTGCAAATCTGATGCTCAGAGAAGAGCTTTCCCTATGGTAGCTTTCTCAGTAGGTGGCTTAATTAAACTTCAACGCAATGTACCGGCTTGTTGGGCTCAGACTGCATGCTTGGCTTTTCCCAGAAGCTGTGGTAATTCCTGAAATGTCAAAGCAGATTGTTTCAAGCAGGTCATAAAAACATAACTTGTCAGTTCATCTAAAGCTCCAGCTGCTGCTTCAAACTTTCTGCCCACACCGAAGACAGACAATTGTGTTTTGGCTATTGTGTTAGTGGTGATGTATTCCTTGTCCAGCCTTGAGAACCAATGGATACAATATTGGTTATTTACATGTGGGGAAAGAATACTTTGAATAATAGCTTTAAGTAATGGCATAAAAACTTTAATGTGAACTTCTGTTCTTTTTAAGAGTGCCTTACACACTCTCATGCTGAAATGCCCAACCGACTGAACTGAGGGATATCTTGGTATTTGTTTCAATGGCTCCAAACTGTTGAGTGCACATACGGTTAATTAAAGTGCTCCTCAAGGATATAATATCAACGTTACACTTTTGTATCATTTTCATAAACTACTCAGCAAACACTTAAACTCTGCTTTGGAGGCAAGATGTGAAATGGTCCATTTTTTTTAACTGCTTTATAGTTATACTTATTCATTTTAAAATTTTGGCTGTTGACTTGGGTTGCCTGTAAGTACTTTTTTCTGTTTAAGGTAAACGCATAAAAATATAGGGCTATCCGTAAAGTCCTTGTAGCTACCTGTTACAGATGCTTTGCATAGTACAAAATTTGTCTATTAAACTTTCCTAGCTAGAAAGGAAAAGAAAATCAATTTTCATTTTTCTTATTACCCTTGTCACCTTTCCAGGCCACAGTTAGAATAAAGTCACAAATGACAAATTAATTTGATATATATATTAAAAAAAAAAAGTATCTCAAAGATAGAATTGTGAGTTACTCTGACTTCACTTTCTTTGAAAGTAAGAAGAAAAGGAAATAGACCCAAAAATCAAGTCGAAACTTCCTGCCTTTTTTCTTGTCAAAACCTCAGGTGGTTTTGCACAGAAGATTCTGCATTCACAGTAAACAGTGAGACCTCCCAGTATAAAAGTGCTTATTTACTGCAATGTTTTCCTTGGTTAATTTTATCAGCCAACAGAAACAAGTCCCCCATGGTAGGGTGGTTGGAAGTAGATGTCCTTTAAGGTTCCTTCCAACTAAAACCATTCTATGATTCTATGAAATCTTCTCAGCTGGGCAGTTGAGAGTGATTCTACTTTAAGTCACCCTAGTCACTCTCTGGAGAGCTCTATGTCTGCACAGGCCTTAAAAGAAGTACCATCTCTTTCACCTGGCATGGTGCACCATACTAGGTGTGAACTAAGAATTAAGCAATGGAGTGTTTGCTTTCCCCCCATTTTGTTTCCTATAGTAGATGTAGCTATTTGATTCATTCATCTGACTGAATAAGGTGCCTGAAGTCAAAGATGCTCCACATATACTTCTGTTATTAATTTTTTAAATGTTTAATGATTAAATACTCTGCTCTGTCTTTGGTGAGAAATTGCTAGCAGTTATCAACATTACTAAACTGTCCAAAACATCCAAACAAGATAGATGTGTTATGTATAGCAGATAGATATTTCATCTGAACTAATAATTCATCACAGAAAGGTCCAAAATCCAGCAGCAAAAATGTCACCCTTGGAAAAATATAGTTAGCAACAACCCAGCACAAAATTTTGATGGTATTCAATACACTGCAGTAGTGCACAAGAACCTATACCAAGGTAAACCTACCTTGAGAAAAGTTGTTTTGTACTGAAAGACTCAAGCAAAGCCTCAGTAGCCAAGCAGTCAGGAAGTACCTAGTGACATTCTCTGTAAAATTTCCATGTCTCCTGCTACGTTTGACCTTTATATTTGTTCCCTGGAATGAATTTATTCCAGGTGGTCCTCCAAATACCTACCTGTTGCAGTGTCACTGATGTTCTAGTTTCAACAATAATGAAAAAAAACCAAAAACCTTTAAAACTGTTCAAGGTATAAAAAAATGAGTTATATATTTTCACCAACTACTGCCGAGAAGACAAGTTTCCATGTTTTTAGTAAGAGAGTAAAAGACAAGAACTAAAAGTCTTTCAGATAATTGTGCCAGCCTGTTAGGGAAAAAGACAGTGATAGAAGAGGATCTGATATTTATTCATCCAGAGACTGAGATTTACTACAGGGTCCAAGGAAATTTGCTTCACCAATATCTCATTGTGTCTACATGCCTTAAGACGTGCAGGGAGCTCCTGCCTTTCTGTTGCAACCCAGCATCTCTTGCAGGCCAACGGCAGAAGTGCTAAAGAAAGTTGTGCAGTGGTGAGAGATATGGTGTCCTCCCTGCCCACTGCCCAGCAGACCACATTATCAACACTCCAAGCAGGGAAGTAGGTATTAACATCCAATCCAATAGTAAAGTTCAATCAGATATGATCATTCAATGTATAACTCTGAATGTTCTTATTATCCTTCTTACTGAATTATCAGCAGCTGACTCTGAGAATGACAGACATAGGTAGAGAGAACTTGCTTCCCTGGATTCTGGCTGTATGAAATTTTACACTGATATTAGGTTTGAAATGAAAAAAAAACAATCATCCTGTGTATAAGATATTATTATCATTTGTCAAAATGTGTTTAAAGAGTAGATATGCAATTCTGTTAAAAAGAAGTACGCTCTCAGATATTGTGTCTAGGCACTAACATACTGACTCATTTCAGCTTGCACAGAAACACTTGCTAGGAGACAGAGGCTCTTGGGTAGCCAAGACACTAACCGTGGCATGCTTTGCTGGTGAGAATGAGTAGGCAAGAAGCCAACACACTTCCTAGAAAACTGATGCCTTTTATTTAAGATAATCTTATTTGACAGAAATGCAGCTACATTTTGTAAAAGCCTCAAAAGGATATTCTGGACACAGAAGATTTAGAACTATTTTAACAAACCAGAGTTATAAATGCTGGTGTGATGTGATGAGTCCTGCCTTTAAAAGAAATCATAATGAATGCACAGCTCAGTGCAGAGAAAGACTGTCTCAGTTCTAAGTACCACACAATGCAGTTACAAACCATAGAGGAGGGGACAGCACATGAATGTTTGTCCTCCTCATAAATGTGCTCTCTCAAAACCACTTTTTTCATTGGGTCATATTCCTGGAGCCAAAAGGGAACTTTCATCCTCACCTGAATCCTCACTGGCAAGTTCTCATTATTCTGATAATTACACTGGAGAGTTGTGGTGATAGTGAGGAAAACAAGCAAAAAAAGGTCTAGGGATACCTGACCTGACTGCAGCTGGCATTCCTAATGACAAAGTTGAGAAATAATACAGGAGATATCAGTAGCTGCTGCCAAATGCTCTGGTCCTCCATAAGCACTAGAGATACTGGGCCTGTCGGCTTGCTTTTACACTGATGCAGTTTTCTGTTATGCAGCTTGGCTCTCAAGGAAGATGAGAACAAAGTGTTCTGGAAATTATATTGTGCGGTCTGGGCAAGCCAGAGAAAAAACTACTGGAGAATCAAAATCTGGACTACATTTTATGACCTCTCACTTAATTTATTTTTTTTCCCCCTGAAAACTTGAAGGACTTCAACTTGTGGGGTCAATTGTGCCAATATTTTTTCTTTCATGAATAAACCCAAATCTTAGGGAAAGGTAAATATGGATCACGCATGGAAGAAAGGTTGTGATATATACACCTGCTACCACAACAAATGTCTGTTTCTGTTTTAGGAACCCTCAGTCCCAGGAAGGACAGGAAAGTGTATCCATTGACTTTTGTGTTTTACCAAAGTGCAGCTGTTTCCTTTTAGAAATTTCAAGCTAGGTTTAGTCAACTAAAAGGGAGAGGGCATTAAATAGGCCACTTCCTGTACAGTAGACTAAATTAAAGGCTAGAACAGCAGAAGCAGATATTAGTGTCTGAGATTGGTACTTGAAAGCAGTAAAACAAGGAAGTCTGAGTTCACATTCCATCATAATAACATGAGGAAAATCAGATGAGAGGAAGAGTGGCTGGCATAGTCAAGACATAAGGCATTCTAGGACTCTGCTGTGAAATATGACAACAAAAGAAAAAAGCTCACTTCTCTAAGGACTTGCAAATGCCATATATACACTCGAGGGTTGCTTAGTGTTTTTTGTTGTATTCATGGTGTTTGAATACAGCTTCCCACAAAGTGAGATACAGTCTAAGCAATATAGTAACACACACTTAACGACAATTACAGTTATTCAGTTCATTCAAAACATATTCAGATTGCTAAATCACTGTTCCTCTAAGCTTATCCAGAAATCAAGTTTTGATTAAGTCACAATGCAAGAAATACAAAGTTTTGAAAATTAATCTTCACAGTGACCAGCACAGCAAACTCAATCTGTGCATCTAATTTAGAAATGTTCTCATTATATATATATATATATATATATATAAAGCATGCATTTCTGGTATTACAATTGTAATCTACTCATAGGTTTATATATATATATATATGAAAGTGTATGGGGGGAAAAAAAAATAGTATTCTTCAGCAGTCCTATGAGATACTGTAGTTTGTAATTTTGGCAATTAGGAAAAAATTAGGAAAAACTTCTTCATGGAAAGGGTGGTCAAGCACTGGAACAGGCTGGTTGACTCACCATCCCTGGAGGTATTTAAAAGACATGTAAATGTGGTGCTTAGGAACATGGTTTAATGGTCATCATAGCACTGGGTTAATAGTTGCACTAGATGGTCTGAAAAGCCTTTTCCATTCTATGGAGCTGTTTCTTAAATAAGTATAAACCAAACCTAACCAAAAAACAACAGCTGCTGCACTTAATTTTTTGTTTTCTGTTTATGTCCTTGAAATATAAAATGTGTTCTAAGGAAAAGAGAAAAGTGAGTAAGACAGCTGTTATTCTGGTTCAGGCCTCCATTCTCCAGAATTTTCACTTGCCAAGTGCGATGGCAACAAAATTGACTTCTTCAGTTGTTTTCCTTGGAACTATACTTGGACTTAAAAGGAGTCCCAGAAGTAAAAGGGGAGAGTAGTCCAAGACATGTTTATAAGAACTTAAACTTACAGAGACCAGTATGTAAGAACAATGGTGCAATTTTCCTTACTTTTATTTAATCTCATTTCACTTAGGACTTTTTTTCTTTCTGTGCATGCATCACCAAGAGAACACTCGTCTAGAAAATTTGCATGTTAACAGACCAACTGGATAAATAACTCTAATAAATAAGTATCCATTTCCCAAAATAAACATGGAATGAGAAAGCATCCAAGGCTTTCTCTGTAACGACAGCTACTGAATTTTTCTTTATAGTATCTATTACAGATGAAAGAAAAAATAATTATGCAATACTAAATAATGGAAAAAAAAAAGTAAAACATGTAAAAAGCTGAAATAAATCCCATTTTTTGTTAAATAGCCAAAAGACTGCTAAGAAATTACAGTGACATGTTGAAAGCTTGGGTTATTTTGGTTTTTTTTTTTTGTCATCTGGGAAAATTGACAACACTTCAAAGTCTTCTATCTGGTACAATCATCTTAGTAAAAAGAATTTAGAACAGCAAATGAAATATACACTTTTATTTAATGCCAACATAGGTTTTTTTAAAAGAAAAGTTGAAAGTACATGTGATCAACTTGAAATGCTAAGAAAAGAACCCAGATTTTAGAACAACAGAATTATAGTTCATGATAATGACAGTGAATAAAATAATATTTTTTATTCTTATGATAACGTATATTTCAGTAAAACATAAGCAGGGTAATCACAAAGTAAGTGATGTGCAGAGAGTAATGCATATTTCCAGAAGGTCTTTCACCTCTTAAGCATCTCTTAGACAGCTATTTTTTTCTTTTTGAAGGTCACTCTCTCTCTGTTGGCAGAAAGAAGAGTTAGAATAAAAGCCTAATTATTAGGGATCTAATATGAAAAAGATGAATCCTGCCCAAAGAGGAAGATTTTAGATCAGCTGTTAGGCTGTTCCCTACTGCAATTAACATGGGAGCAGGAGGCCCCAGATCTGCTTAGGTTATGTCTGAGGTGTCTCCTAAGAAGTAAAAGTAGCATAAATGGAGAGATTTAGAAAATAAAAGGCATCCTACCCACTCCACTCTTTTTTTCATTCTGAGAGCTTACTATGCCCAAAGGCATGACACTGCATCAAGGACATCTAGAGTCCCTGACATGTTGCCCCAGTGTGGGGCAGGACACTGTAAGGCCAACAGTACGAGAGTGCACCAGAGTGATGGGCTCCTCCCAACACTGAGCTGCATTTTTGCCAAGCCAGGTGATCCCAAATGGAGCTGCCCACCTTTGTAAGCAGGTTTAATTGCCAGTTTATCCATCTCTCTTTACCTTGCCTTTGAGAATCACTCCTCCTACAATGAGTTAAAATAGTGTATATTTAGGTGTGTCAGGGGACTTGTGCAAATATGTCAGCAATTGCAGAATATCAGCTGGCAAGTGACCTCTCTGATGCCTCATGTAATTACATCTCTAAGGACTGGATTTTTCAGTGGGGAAGAGGAAGGGATTTTCTGTTTTCTGTGGAAAAGGTGAGGGCTTCTGTTATCTGATGTACTTTTACCACTTTTGTTGTTAATGTAGTGTTATGCATTTTAATTCTTAAAACTAGAGAACAGCATTTTTTTTTTTAGTTACTTCAGCTATAAAAAAAATAAAAATACATAAAATGAAATGTTTTACAACTTTCCCTTTCTCACAAATTGCCAATAAATCACTGCTCACCATAGGTAGCAGCAGTCATCTATTCACCCAAACCTATTGATTCTCATATGAAGGAGTTTTAAAAAGATGTATTGGTTCAGTGGTTAAGCATACAGTAGGGATAGATTTTTATCATCTGATGACTTCATGTACCAGCTTTCCATTTCAAAAAAAGGAAAAGTCCATGGTCAATGAAAAATTTAAAAAAAAAGTGTAATTTTCGCCACCTTTTTATACAGAATAAGGAATTTGTCTATCTCAGTGGCTGTTGGGCTATAATTATGTACTCTGACGTTATTCAAAATTATAAACAAAATATCAAAATAATGATCTCATAATAATAATAGGTTTATAAATAATATTTTGTAATTCCATTGCAAGAAACTTCAGCTCGCAACCTCTGAGTATGCTGCCATGCATACCCTGCCTCAGTGTCTTTACTCAGCCTTTGCTAAGTATAATACTAAGATCAGCTGGAAGTCATAAAAGAAGAAATAACCTTAATTATTAACCTAGTCAGTTTGGAATCCTTTTTCTAAAAGTACTAGACTTATTAAGCATGATATAGCAAGCTTATTTACTGAAAATGATGACTTTTCCAGCCATTGCTAAGGGGTTTTTTAAGCAGAGTTTTTCACAGTTGTTTTAAGCTGTGCTTGTATTTGTCATAGAATATTTGATGCCGTTGAAATGCAATATTACTGAGGGCAGAACCAAGAATTTAATCAGGAGGATGCGACACTTAGGGCAGAATTTTTGCATGGATATTAAGTAGACTGTGTTTTCATCCTCTGCTTTTGATTCATGTCTTTACCACGGCAATCACTGAATGCTGCTTTTTCGATGCTCTCCTAGGCGAAACTCTAACCGTGCCCCTTCGTGACAGCGAACCTGTCGAATTCATGGTTAATCGTCTCAGAGATCCCCTTTCATCCACCTGCGATCAGTTAGCAGATCAAAAAAGTCAGACACCGCTCACAGACCAGAGGGTCCTAAATCATCGCTAAGCTGCCGGTTCTAATGGTTTGTTGTGACGGCGGGGCGGGAGCACGTGGTGCCCGTGTTATGTCTGGCCGCCCTGGAAGTGGGTCACGGCAGAGCCCCGCGGGAGGCGCGGCCGCCGCTTTCATCTCCCGCCCGCGCCGGCCCCGGCTCGCCCGCACTTGCATTAGCAGCGCAGATCCCTGCAAATTAAAACCACAAGGAAGAAATATGCGAGGCATGAACAGCTCCAAGAGCTCAAAATATTGAAGCTGCTGACAAGGAAAATGAGCGTCTGCAAAAGGAGAGGGGTCCTAAACCTGGACTTGTAGTAAAAAAACTACGTTTGTCTTTAATTTTACTATTTTTCTGATAATTTGGGACTACAATGTTCTTCAGATACAATTTTTCCCTTTTTTACTTTTTTTTGCTATACACACACTATTTGCTTTGAAGAATGGCAAGAAAGATTAATCATTTTTTTCCTTCTCCAAAACATTATTTTCGTAAATTATGTTTGTTGCTGAAAATTTATTTTTCCTCCATTTCATGTGGAGAAATGACAGCCAAAACCCCACATGTCTCCTTTCAGTGCTGCAAATATTGAATAAGATTAAGTTTTTCAACATGTTAAGAGTCTCACATGGAATGTTATAAAACTGTACAGTAGGAAGTTCTTTTATTGTAGTCTCTGATCCTGATTCAAAGGCAGTTCAAAGAACTGCGAAGACTACAGAGGTGATTGTTTATGTCCTCTAATTAAAAAGGATAAAACTCAACATTTGAGATAAACTTTCAAGATGAATGTATTCTTTAGGAAAAAAAAATAAAAGTAACAAGAAAATAAACAGTCCTCTTCTATAAACATTTGAAAAATGTCTTTAGTCAGTTGAGTAATGAAGAAAATATTTTAAAGATGATAAAAACATAGGTCATGTTGCTGTTACAGCATATTCATCGTTCAAGATCTTGATTTATTTTCATGAGACACTATCTAGTGTTGGTATGAATTTGACCTGTACTGAAACTTAACACAATGAAGTCATCTTTCCTATTTAAGTAGAACTTCCTTATTTGAAAAGTGTTGTAGGGTCAGCTCAGCATGACCAAAGATTATACATGCAATCTTACTAACATCCCGTCAGTTCATGGTATAAGGAAGCACAGAAAGCGAGCTGAAGAATAATGCTTTGGTAGTAAATTAATTGACCAGAAGTATGAACTTAGTTAATACTTGTTCATCTATTAGGATTCCTGTAGTAACTATCAGATGTTTCATAGGGAATGCTTAAAAAGAGAGACCAGCATTTGCCAAATCTATCACTCAGTCTACAAATCTTACAGGCAGTCTGTTGGGCACATATCTGGAATGCATACTACTGTAACAAAAAAAAAAGTTTTATTCAACGAGACCATACAGAATTGCTATAATAGAAGGATGATAAGTAGAGGTGCACACCTTAGTATACTAATACTGGAAGACTTGTTATGTCAGAAGGAACTGATCTGATCTGAGTAGGAACTCTCTACAGAACAATCTGGATTGGACTCTATTTTGTCATGGGATGAATTTTAGCAAACATAGCTTAAGATATTACATTCATGGTCTGATTTTGAATTTTCTCTCTTAACTTGGATTTGGTGTTTCTAAAGCATTACAGAGCTAAAGTGAGCTTTGTCTGCCAAATTTCACCCAGACGTTTAAGAAGTGGTAGGATTATGTTTTCTAGATAGAGTGAAAGTAAGTTATTTGGTTCAAGTTAAAGCTTTATGTTTAAAAGAATTATAGCTGCCACTCTTAATGGAGCAGATGTAGTATTATATATTTTCCTTACGGTCTGATGATTTTCTGTCATTAGGCAGGTCTTCAGCAGTCTCTCTTCAGTAATGAGCCAAATTCAGGTGTCAGGGAAATTACAGCTTACTTTTCTCCGGAGGAGATTGTCTTTATTCTATTGTTTGTCTTCCTAATTGTGTGTGTTTTTTTCTGTGCTTCATATGTTCATTGCTTTGTGAGCCCTGTTTTGTCAAATGACTGATTAAAACAATAAATTTTATTGTCTTTAACTTCTGCTTCTAAAAAATGACACATATTTACAAATGTAGGGCTAAATTTTGTCACTTTCTCTGGGCTGTGTAGCAGGTTTTTAAGTCTTTGCTTTGATTTCAGTAAGAAATTTGTACATAATGGAAGAGATAAATAACAATGAAAATTGCTTCAGTACCAGCTGAAAAGAAGGCTTAAGTCTAGATGTTGGCTAAACTAGTTTGTACATTTCAGAAAAAAGACATAAATATCTTCCCAAAAGTCTATTTAATTTCAGCACGCAGAACCAATACTCATTAACTTGGAGAAGAACTAGACTGATATGCATAAGTAATAATTTGTATCTAGGCCATTTAACATTTTGTCCTCTATGTAATCTGTATTTATTATTATAGGGACTATGACATACAGACCAAAAAAATTGGACAGTCATCCACTGCTGAATTTGTATATTTGTTCATCCTTCTGTATACTTAAAGTATGTTCTTTCTTCTTTCCTTGTACAGCTTTGGCTCATTTCAGCAGCCAGGCAGAAGACTTGGGAGGAGATCTTAATTTTGTTCACTTCCACTAGTCTCTGAAGCATGGTGGTGTTTCCCAATCACCACAGTGAGGTTACACACTAACCTTAGGCAAATACTGAAAACTAACTCAAAGTAAACCGCAAGTAACTCAAGTCTTCTGTGGTGGGCCAAGGAAAGGAGGCAAGCTGTGTTGCCTGTGATATATCAAGGGGTTGTGATTACCTTCCAGAAGCTCAATTACTTCCCAGTTGCCTGGGAGAGGTGTAACACTGACTATGAATTTTATAGTCCCTGCTTTTCTGTTTATGTTTGACAATTCTTTTGTGATGATGTGAGAACATAGTACCAGTTCTTTTAAACATCTACTGAAGTTCAACTTCCTCCATTCAAGATAACAAAAGAGGCTCCTGCTCAAATTTTACCCATCTCTCTGCCTTTGTGTGTACGTCAGGCATACTGTGAAAGCGGCAAACACCTGTAGGGTTATCTGTAGATGCGGTTTTTGAATGAGTCAGACCAATTAGCTGCCTGTCTTTAGCAAGAACGCTGTATGCAGTAAGGTCAAGGTTTTATTCAATTACTGTTGTAAATAAAGCCAGTTCTAGACAAAATTCTATTTCTACTTTGACAGTGTTAGTACTATGCTACCAATGCTACTTGTGAGTGTCAGATGGGAACTCACCGAATGATAACAAAAATGAAATAATGATCACATTTCTTTATCTTGCCATATATACCTTTTTTAATTTTTTTTTTAGTTGTTATTCATAGTATAAAATCATAGGATAGTTTGGGTTGGAAGGGACCTTTAAAGATCACCTAGTTCAATCCCCTTGCAGTGAGCATCTAGATCAGTTTACTTGGAGCCCATCCAACCTGACCTTGAATGTTTCTAGGGATGGTGCATTTACTACCTCCTGGGCAACGTGCACCAGTGTTTCACCACCCATATGATAAATAATTTAATCCTTATATCTGATGTAAATATACCCTCTCTCAGCATAAAACCATTGCCCCTTGTCCTATCACAACAGGCCCTGCTAAAAAGTTTGTCCACATCATTCTTATAAGTACTTTTCTGTACTAAAAGGTTGTAGTAATGTTTCCCCGGAGTCTCCTTGTCTCCAGGCTGAATGGCCCTCATTCCTTCAGATTTTCGTCAGAGAGAGGTGTTCCACTCTCTGACGGTTTTTGTCTCCCTCTTTTGGACCTGTTCCAACAGGGCCATGCTTTCCCTGTTCTGAGGATCCCAGAGCTGTATGCAGTATCCCAGGTGGCGTCTCACCAGAGTGGAGTAGAGGCAGGATCCCCTCCCTTGATGTACTGGCCATACTTCTTTAGGTACAGCCCAGGATACTATTGGCTTTCTGGGCTGCAAGTGCACGTTGCCATCTCATGTCCAACCTCTCATTCACCAGTATCCCCAAGTCTCAGCAGGGCTGCTCTTGATCAGTTCATCCCTGTCTGAATTGGTATCAGGTGTTGCCCCAACCAGGTTCAGCACTTTGCATTTTGAGCCTCATGAGGCTCCCATGGGCCCCACTTCTCAAGGCAGTCCAGGTCCCTCTGGATGGCATTCCATCCTTCAGGTGTGTGAACTGCATTACTCAGCTTGGTGTTACCTGCAAACTTACTGAGGTTGCACTCAGTCCCTTTGTCTATGTCATTTATGAAGATATTAAATGACACTGGTCCCAATACAAACCCCTGAGGGACACCGTTTGTCACTTGATGTTCATCTGGACATGCAGTTGTTGACCATTACCCTCTGGATGTGACCATCCAGCTGCCTTAAAGAAGTCAATTTCTTGCTTGTAAGATATAAGTGGAAGACTTAAAATTTAACAGATGATATTCATAATTTTAAGACCCCATCTATTTTTGAAATCATGTCCATAGACCAGTCTTTTGAAGTATGTCCAAAAAATAAACCATGTAACTGGAATTTGGAGCATGGCTTTCCCAATTACATAAAATAAAAACAAAAAAACAATATTCATGGAGCACATAGGTACTTTATGTGTTTTACCAAACTAAAAATATGAGAGCAGTACAACTGAGAGTTATATTTGTATTGTGGTAAGTTTTTAATGCATGATACATCAAATATGTCTTTTTAAAATAAAAAATAATACTAGGGAATTTTTTGCAGTCTAATCATGTTTTCCTTAAAAAAATAATAAAAAGAAAACCAAAACACAACAGATTATTTCTTTTATCTGAGCTTCAAATACTACTTTCTAGGATTACATTGCTGTAGTAATGTCAAGTTGGGGAGTCTGTTAATTAAAAAGATGTTTGGATCATAGTTTAAGACATTTAAGTCACCTAGTTCACAATTTTGAATCTTACACATCTTTTGTCTTTATTTCTCTGAGTACTATAATTATTATTAGATTTCAAATTCTGTCTAATAGCTCTATTTCATCCTGGATATAGGATAATTTCTATTCACTTACTTCAAGCAAGCAATAATTCCCAGCTCCATTCCAGACTTTGTTGCTTGAGCTTTTCTGCCTTTTCAGGGATCAGGTGTCTCTTACGTGCTTGTTTTTAGACTAAACACATTAGCACTTCTGATGTCCACTGACATTGTGGTATCAAAGAACCAAAGCTTATTGAAATATAGCACTGAAAACCAGCATCAGTTTAAATCCAAATCCTGGGACTATGTTCAGACAGCTGCAAAGCATAAAACTGAGGTCTGTCACAAAGTACAATCTGTAATTTTGATGAAAGAAAGGCTTTCTTAACATTGTCTCTTCCTCTAAGAATAGAACGTTCACTACATCTTGAACTCTACAGATTTTTGTCTCAGTGATAACTGTTTATTTTTCATGCCCTTGTTTTACTTCAACCTTTTCTCTATGATCACCTTGTACTTTGAGTTGATTATAGCATGCCAAAAAGTAAACTTACTGTACAGTACCTTGGCTAAAAGTCAGCATTTTCAGCCAAGAATTCCTCAGTTCCAATCTTTAAGGGAGTCATCAGAGCATCTTGTCCTTGGCTTTCTTAAGAGTTTCAGAGGTGATTTATATTGCTTTTGGTTCTTCTGGAAATGTCTGCAGGTGGATAGACTTCCAGAGTTAAAGACACTAATTCTGCTGTTGCTGGACATAGTAATACAAGAATGGCTAGTGTTTCTAGGGCATTTCCCCATTAATACATTAGCTACACTATTAACCCTACTCAGAATAAGTGGAAAAAAACAATACCTTTCATCAGAACCTCCTGATTAGGCCTGTTACAGCCAATTAATTAACAAAGTCTCACATTACCTCTTAAATGCTCATCTCCATTATATGTTCTTCTCTTATATGTGCTTTACATGACACAACTTAAGCTATTTCTATTGCATGAAAGGAAAAAAGAAGGAGTCAAGAAATTAGACACTTTTAATAAAATTACGTTTAATTGGAGGCATGAGAACATGTGTCTCAGGGGTCTGAAAACTTCAAGGAGTCACCACCAGGAGCACTTCTCACAAAGGTGTTTGTATTTTGGCAAGTACAAACGCTAACAAAGCAAATGCAGTCTGTGTTCTATCAAGAAACTCTGGGTGGTAAAAGATATAGAACAGTCTTTATTTTGATGGCTGTTGGGGATAGAGGAAATAGAGTTAAGTACGTAATTCTGCGAAGAACAGAAATTTTGTAATTTCAAATATATCCTCTTTCTAAGTAACAATAAATGTCAAAATAATGAAACTCTACAGAGCAATTTTATATATCCTATCATTACTATACTTCAATAGCTATTATTTTTTTATGATGTTGATGCAAGTTAATATGAAATCTAAATACAGTTTCAATACTAAAGGAATAAAAACAATAGAAACTTTTACCACTGCTGAATTTTTCCAAAGTATTGAAAACAAATTTCCAAAAGTTTCTGAATGTTGAAAGGTATTTAAATTGTCACAGAATTTAAAATTTTCAAAACCATGGTTATCTTGAACTTTTTGCTTAGCCTATTGATACCTTTTAAAAAAATGTATTTCTAAAATCTGTGAATCTGATAAATACTTTTAATTTGGTACTTATTTTGAGTAAAATTGCCTGAAACAACTAGGTGATTAAGTCATTCAATGGTACCTAGTTATCTCAGGTATTTTAAAATTAATTTGTATATTTAATGGTCTCATGTTGAAACTTTTTGTGTAGTGTCTATAAATACATTTGTAAATACACAAACTCTCCTAGACATGTATAAAATATTTCCTGTTGATTATTTTATACGTATTATTCTAATATAAACTTAGCAATGTAGCTTTTTGTAAGATATCTCATTGGCAACATAGCTTGGCCAAGTAACCTTTAAAATTCAGAATGGTCATTTTAACAAACTGCTTAATAGGAATTCCAGTTTTAAACCAGAAGAAAGTATTGTCTTAAATGATGACACTATCAAGGCTTCAGGCAATCTGAAGGGATTCTGGTCACCAATTCCTGCTGAGCTGTTTTCACCTCAAAAGCAGGATCGAGGGAATGCAAAAGAGTCAGAACCCATCTGCACATAGGAAATCACGATTCTTTGTTCTAATGTAACTGTGTGATCCTCAAATAGAGATGCTCTAAAGTGACCATATTTTTCACAACCTAATGGTCACAAATACTGATCAGTACTTCACAAATATATGTGATTTTAAAAGTTTTTATTTTTTTGTTTTCTCTCTTTCCTTGTATTCCTTTTTCTACCCTTCTTTCTTTTATTTTTCTCTCTCCTTTCTTTCTTAACTTTTTGTCTGCTTGCAATAGATATGTGTCCTTTATTTTTTAATAATATTTGGCAGAAATTCACTATTAGTGGATTCCATTATTACCTCTAAATACATATAATCTATCAATTCTCATGGATTCATATTTTCCGAGTGAAGGCATATCTAAGGAGCTGCAAAAAAAAAAGCTATTTTAGACTCAGTAAACCTTCTCCAGCATTCTTGAAAATGTTTTTGAAGTGAGTGTCATTAAAACACTGTCATGAATTGTTTTATACTAAGATTTTCATACCATGAATCACGCAGATTTATTTTTACATTGATAGTATACTTTTTATAGTTTTTTTTTTGGCCTTTTTTATGTACCTGCTTTGTTGAATCTCTCTTTGCTAAGTCTTACAGTCATTTTCCATAAATTTGAAAGGGGAAAGGACATTGGTTATGAATCATTTAGGTGTCATGGTTTAACCCCAAACAGCAACTAAGTACCACAAAGACACTCACTCACTCACTCCCCCCACCCTGTCCCCAGTGGAATGGGAAAAAGAATCAGAAGAAAAAAAGTAAAACTCATGGGTTCGAGTAAGAACAGTTTAATGATTGTAACAAAGTAATATATAACAATAATAATAGTGATAATAATTTTAATAAAAAAAGAAAGGGAAAGAAATAAAATGCAAAGAACAAGTGATGCACAATACTTTTGCTAATCACCTGCTGACCAATGCCCAGCCTGTCCCCCAGCAATGATTGGTCCCTCTCAGCAAACTCCCCCCCACTTATATAGTGAACATGATATTCTATGGTGTGGAATATCCCTTTGGCCACTTCAGGTCAGCTGTCCCAGCCATACACCCTTCCAGCTTCTTGTGCATCAGCTTGCTGACAGAACATGAGGCACTGAAAAGCCTTGGATTTAGGGCCAGCACTACTTAGCAACAGCCAAAACATTAGTATGTTATTAACATTGTTCTCATACTAAATCCAAAACACAGAACTGTACCAGCTAGCAAGAAAATTAACTCTGTCCCAGATGAAACCAGAATAATATCCACTCCTTATTCCATACCATTTATGCATGTCAGGTGCCACACTTCCCAATAGCCCACCACTTTTCCTGTCTTTTGCTAGATATACACACAGATATCATTCTCTTAGTCTATGGCCTAAACCTATGACTCCATTGAGTTAATTTACTCCAGGACCTTGAGCTCAACCATAACAGTCTTTCAGACAGGAAAAATAATGTGTGGTGTTGGATTGTTGCATGTTGAAGCCAATTCTGATTCCATCATCCAGTTTCATCAAAGTTCATTCTTCATTAATAAGATGATCAGTTTGAGCTCCCCAGGTAAAATCCAGATGCCACAAGGTACCTGGTGTGCTGATGGGCATATAACTGCCATAATAGCGATAATACACAGTGTTATATAGCAATTATTATCTTTCCTATTGTCCAGATTGTTAATTTAGCACCTGTGCATATATAGCTTTTCTTATGTATTTCAGAAACGAAAGATAGCTGCAAAAAATGCTTTCGTAATCATCTATCTCCTGTAGTGACGAAAAATGTGATATAAATGTCTCTGATTATCACAGCTTTCACCAAATATAGCAGGAAGTATGCATCAGGTGGCATTTTCTAGATTGAAACATATAATAAAAATGTTCTTAATTTCAATACAAAATTATAACTTTTATATCCTGGACTCCTTATTCTCAATAAAAACAAAAGAAAACCTATGTACAGATGTTTATTCTAACAATATAGTTGCATTTTAAGTATTGTCTCAATCTCTTCACTTCCAGTTAAAATGTTTTTTGGGGTTTCATCAGATTTATTTAATTGAATAATTCATTCCTTCATTTGGGAGCACTGAATATCTGGAGAAGTATCACCCCACATTTGTCGCTGGTATAAGGTGACGCAGCAGTTAGCTATGTAACACTGTATTATTTTAACAAAATCTAAAATAATCCTACTCATTATTAACATACTGAACTATCTCAACAAATTCCAGTGTCAGGATTCTTGTCTTCTATACTTTGTGCTCTAAAATAATTGTTGTTTGTAAGATTTGCAATGTGTTTACTTTTTTTCCAAGTTTCTCCCTCAGCCCACAACCCTAAAAGCTTGAGTTAGAAAAACATATTTCCATGATTAAAATTGAAGATTTATAGGATTGGAAGATACAATGGAAGTTTGTTTAATCTATCCTTATGCCTCAAAACAGGATCATCTTAGGTCACGGAGACAGATGTTTGTGTAGTTGCCAACAATAAAAGTCAGCAGTCTACTCCAGCTGTACTGCAGTCTTTTGCAGTGTTTCACTGCCTGTATTGTTAGAAAGCTTTTCCTCATGACTAGCCTTAATATAGGCTTGGTGAAGTGACATAAACCAGAGTTAAGCACACAATTCTCATTGCATGTCAGTAAGAGATGGTTATCTGATTTCCCCTTACCACATATGCCTTTAACCTCTTTCTATATTCATAGTCACAATGTTATATTTATTTGGGAATATTTCAATAAGGTTTACAAATAAAAGTATGGGTTTCTCCCCAAACAAAGACATTCTTAAACTGTTTATATCTAAATATTTAGAATTGCCACAAATAAGTAACTGTGAAAATGAATCAACAGGCAGCAAAGTAGCAGGTATTAATTGCTTCTAGTAGAGAGAGGATGAAGCAATGGTTTCCTTTCATAATACTTGGAACAGAAAGTAAACACGTACTCATTATGACACGCCAAACAGTCTTTGGGCAGCAATCTCAGAATTCAGATGTGTTGGATTATCCATGGCAGGTCTCCTGACTATAAGATTCTAGTAGAATAATCATGATACATGAGATTCACACAGGAGAAGAACGCTATGTTAGTTAGCTGTACTTAGCCTCAGTCTATGTTTTTCCTGAATCTGCATTTATGTCCAGTTGTGCTGCTGCTTTTCCCTGGGCTCATTCACCCACCCTTATCATCTAATATGGACTCTTTTACTATCATATTATGCATGCAGAAGCAGAACAGGATCTTGGCATCAAAAATTGGATCATGTTTTTTTCTCTGCATATCCTCGTCACTCTCCTCACAATTTAAAATACTTGAAGTTATAACAAACACATTCAAACAGTTTACATAGTGCAAGAGATGTCAATATATGTATATATAATTATAATTAAAGCCTATTGTTGTTCTGTTTTATATATAGATATTGGTTTTGCACCATTTCCAATTTCAATGTCAACAGCTCCAAAAGTCATTTACATTCTATATTTGAATGTTTCTGCATAGCTTTCTACTATCTGTTTGATTTTTCTATTAATTTATTTCTGTTTTACACTACTTTAACAAATGTAATTTATGTATATTATGGGCTTTATGGAACTATAGTTTGTAGATTACAACACAAACATGTTGAAAACCGCCTTGCAATAAGGTATAATATAGCTAGAATCCCCTTTTTGCTATCAAAATACTTACTGTAATATTTCTACTTAATCTCTCACAATTTCACAAGTTAAAAATGCAATGAAAGTATCATAAAATTCTGTATCTTTAAAAGCACATTTTGCATAGAATTCTGAGGGTTTATATTCGTTTTCTGATGACCGCAGAATCAGAACAAGTTCTATCAGACACAGCATCTGATTGTGCCTGTACTTGGAGGATTAGAAGAAAATATCAGAACAGGCAGAACATATAACAGTATATCTCTACGATTTTTCCTGTTTCTGGTGATTGGTGTCTTAATAATTTCTTGATAATATAAGACAAACTCATTGTAAAGCCCAGCACTTATTTCTCTTTCATGAACTTGTCCAAACTACCCTTTGAAAGTATACAAGCTTTCAGCAAACCCAGCTTTTCTTCATTGGGGAGTTTTTCATCTTCATTATGTAGTTTGAGAGGCTTTCTCCTTTCTTTCAAAAATCTGTTTATGCTCTTTAGCTCCTATTCTTTTAATGAAAGAGAGAAAAAACAGCTGAGCTTTATTACACCTCTTAATGTCACAGTTCCTCAGGCAGATCTCCCACTTGTCAGCTTGGACTCCTTGTTTATTTAGTCAATCCTCCAATGGGAGCGCTATAGATGTATAGAGATATAATGACCTTTCCTATGTAGTTCTTTATTCCCATGTCTGTAGCTTGCTTTGGTCTTTATACAGCACTGATCTGACATTTCCCTAAAATTGTCTACTGCAGGTCCAAGACACTGTTCCGGGTCATCAGGTTAAGGCCCTTTTTTTCCCAAGTTTCATTTTATTTTCAGTTACAGTGAATCCCTTTTGGTCAAGCTCTGATACTAAATTTGCCTGGAGTTCTTACAGGTAGCCCTCTGTGGAGGTTTGGGTTGGCTCCCTGCCAAACCCAGCTGCCAGCCACACAGATTTCCCCCCCCCCACCCCAAGAGAGAAGGGAAAAATAGTACCCAAAAAGACAATTGTAGTAAAAGTATATACATATATATACACACATACATATATTCACATATATTACAATTATATACAATTAAACACTATGAATCTGCAGAACAAATCCAAGAGCAACCCCAAAAGGGAAAAGGGGGAAAGGGAAATGGGACAAAAATGGGTAAAACCAAACAGATACACACACTTGTAAATTCAGGGAAAAGCTCAGTAAGTAACTAATACAATCAATTCTCACCAACACTCCCCTTAAGAGAAAGCAGGTCCTTCCCCTCCGTATGGCTGGGACAGCAGCTTCTCCAATAGTCCTCGGCTCAGATAGATAAGAGCTGAGCCGACAGAGAGACCTGATGTCCTCCAAGCACACGAAAGAAAGAGAGAGAGGGAGGAAACTCCCCATCTTATATACCCCAGATTATGTGAAGAAAATGGTATGGAATACTTCCTTAGTTATAACCTGGTTACCAAGGAAGGCCTAAACCAAAACCAAGAAAACTAAACCACCACACCCTCTTATTTATGCTGCTTGCATAAACTAAAACAATTAACAAATATTTTAATCTCATTCCTGTAGATTTTGTCAATATGCAGTATCTTCCCAGTAGAGATCTCTCACATACTGCATGAGTTGCCTTCCTTCATTGTGGAAAATGACTAACTTACAATCTATCCCTTTCTGTCCATTAAGCAGTAGTTTTATCCATTCAGAGCACTGTGTTATCTTCTGAGAATTATTCAGTTTCTTTAATGGATATTAGTATGGGATCTTGAATCACTTCTCTGTTGAATAGTCTAATTTTTTTTTTCTTAAATATCTTATAATTTTGATTTTATTTTTATAATTTTATCCTTTTTAATAATTATACTGAAGCACTACAGATGGTGTTAAAGGGACAGAATAAACCTTTTGATGCCATTTTGTACTGGAATGTATGTGCCAAAATCCTTTGAAAAGTAGGACTGTTGTTATAGAAAAATGCTGCTAGCATATTTCTGCAGAAAAATTATTTCCAATAATTTCTTATTCTGAAGTTTCCAAAATTTAACTGGTATGTATCTTAGGTTGTTCCATGAAATTCTTATTTTATAAGTGTGCTGGTTTAAAGGTAAACCAGCAGGAGAAATGGACCCACCACAAGAGATAGGTCAGAGTTACAATTTAATGAAAGATATTACAATAAATACAACTGACACAAAAAGAAACTGCTTTCAACGAACCAAAACCCCGCAGTATAACCCAGTGTCCCAGGGCACAAGCCCAAAGGGGTTTGCTAGCCCTTGTGCTGAGACCCGCATGGTTCTCCCGAGTCCAAAGCAAAAGGAAATGAAGAACCTGTTGGTGCAGGTGATGACTGTGGTCTGGTTGAGAGTGGTGGTCTCCTCCTGTCGAGGTCCTGCTGCTCCTCTGGATCCAACAAGCCCTCCCAAGGTCTTCTTACCCACCCACCCCCCCTTTATGT
>JAWWTY010000037.1:18440227-18461222 GCA_035222235.1 Margarornis squamiger
TTATGTACCCTCAGGGAGCACCCAGTCCCTCCCCCAGGGCGGGGACTCACACAATGGGTGATTAACTCTGAGCCATGAGGTATTGTTGAACCGATGATGGCCCATTAGCAGCCACGCCCCCTCAGGCTGGGTGTGAAGGTGCTAGCGACTGCCTGGACAGCTGATGCAAATTGTTCTTGGGAAATGAATAGAGGGAGGTAGAATATATAGCTTTGATCACCCCCACACAGGGATAACTGGTCCCACCTGCTGAACTAGGACAATAAGGAAAATATTAAACAAATAAAGTATAAACAAGATGACTCATGTTGTTTGTGAGCAAGTAGGTACTTTATAGGATAAAAAATAGCAGATCCCTATTAATATAACTTTTTCTGCAGCTTTGGCCTAGCCAAACATAAATTTAAACTTTCCAGTCTCCATTGTAGTAGAAACAAATATCAGTCAAAGAGGAATCATCAACAAATATATTTTGGTACAAGGAATGTAACCATAACTATAGAAATGGAAAAAACTCATTGGAAATCCATGATTCTGTGAGGATTTAGGAGGCACATTGGTTAAGCAACTCAGTAAGAGTTGTATTAGTACTAGTGGATTAAAAAAAACAGGTGATACAATTGCCGTGCCTAAACCGGGTAGTCATGAGTAGAAAACATCCAACATCTGAAAAAGTTCTTCAGCCTATTAGCAAGGTATGATTCATCTTGCCCTAACATATGCATTTAAAATAGGATAAATGAGACATGTTCTGAAAGTGCCTGTTTCTCTCAATTGTCTATAAAAGGATCCTGACTACCTCAGTTGTAGATGTCTGGGGAGTAGATATCTAAATTAGGTGAGATGAATCCTTTCTGAAGAGCTTCCTTTGTCCCTGTGATAAGTATATGGTACAACTGATAGATATAGTGTCCACATTTTAAAAGAATGTTGCAAAAGTGGGTGAATTGCTGAAAAAATTTGAGAGATTAAGAAATTGTCTGTCCAGGAACTGTGCACTATTGTGAGGCACAAAGAAGTGACTGTGAATGAGGCATGGCCTAAATTGGTCGAGACGTACTTCAGTCAATACCGCTTCTGGGAGGAATCCAAAGGCTGACTAGTAAATATAGGGGTCAGATGAGATGATCTAATGATCCCTATGGACCTTATACTCTTAATCTCTATGAGGAGAACAAGGGGAAGAAGAAGAAAAATAAGATAATATACTTATATTAAAATGCTCTGATAAATTTTAGTTCAGAGCAGAAAATGTTCTCAACAGAAGCACTTATGAAATTAGCTTTGCTTGGCAGAAACCATTTCAAACCGATAACAGAGGTAAATCTTTTTTTATTCTCCGGGAATTAAGGGAAGAAGGTGAAAAAGTTCACTTCTATGCATAGCAACTAGCACTGTCAAAAATACGCTTCTCTCTTTATTTCATGTATTCCTTGGGAAAAAAAAAAGTCTCTTAGGGAACACGTAGATTTTATAAAAAGAGCAAATAAAATTCTTGCAAATAATTCCATGCCATTTTATATTATTGATTCATGGACAGACATGTTTTATGATGTTATATGGCAACATAAACACAACGGGTAACTCTACTTGAACAAAGTTGATCTATTTTTGCTTCTATAGCTACCTTTCAAGTGTCTCTACTAGTTCATCACTCGTGTGAGTGGTGTTGCAGCCTGCTTGTGTCTACTTAGAAACTCCATGCCAGAGAGAGGCATTGAATTGCCAATTTCGCAGTCATAATTCTTGCTGCTTAACCACTGGACATAATTCCTTCTCTTAACAGTTTTTATTGTATTAAAAGAAATTCAGTAAATAACCATGGCACTACATTCTTGTCTTACTTTCTAAAGGGAAAGAATAAAACATTAACCCTGTGGGGGTACTTTGTTTTTTTTTTGGTTTGGTTTGGTTTGGTTTGATTGGTTTGTTTGTTTGTTTGTTTGTTTGTTTTTAAATTTCCCCTTAAAATTAAAGGGAAAAATAAGTTAATAGGGAAGTAACTTGTTGCAATGTCAAACTGCAAGAAAGAACAGTCTTCTGCTAAAACTAATAATTGCTGGCAGAGGAAAAAGTCCCAAATACAATGGAAAAATCTAACAGAAGAAATTATGATGAAGAAATATTGTTTCTGTGATGAAGATATCTAAATCATTGAAAGAACCTCACAGAAAGATTTCAAAATGATGTCTAAGAGATTCACTGATAGAAATTTAAGTAAATGTAATCTGTTTTAAACATGAGGATGCTAACTCAGTTGAGTAGCAGATGGAAAATAGACAAATAAATAAACAGAAACACAATGAAATTTTCAATCCTCTGAGCCTTATGAAACTGTGAAGAGTCATAGAACAGAATTAAATACAGTATAAATAAAGCCTTATTTTAATAAGAGGAATGGAGACAACTAGATGAGAGGTAGATGACAGTACAAGTTTGCTTTTGTGAGGCAGTATTTTCTTCTTACTAGGAGAAAGGGAACAATGAGTACAGCCAACATGAAAAATTTGTTCCAGTTTCTGGATGGAGAAATGCTGAAAGCCTTACAGACTACCTCTTAAATAAAGTACAGACAAAGAAGGATTAAGATATAAAGATCCTTCACCAGTGACAACTGAGGAGTAAGAAAAGAGAAAGGTGTAAAATTAATTTTAGAAATGGGTTCTGTGTAAAATCTTGTGATTTTAAGCTGAGTCCTGAGTCATTCAGAAAGGTGATGTGAATCAGATATGTCCCTCCAAGTTCATTGTTGTGGAAAGAGGAGATAGCAGATTTACTTTGGTACAATACCAGAAAAATTTACAGTCTCCTCCCTCTTGACTCAGCTATATTCAATAAGCCTGCTGGTAAATAATATGTAGTCAAGATCCCACCTATGCTGAAGAAAAAATAAATAAATCCACAGCTGTGGACCTGATGTAGGGTTAAGTGGGAGGATCTGCAGATGAGTTTAGGTTGGGATTCAGCTCAGACAAATCCATCTATCTAGCTGCCAAGCTTCTGATGTAAGATAGCCATTCAGGCTTCTTTGTATGGGAAAGGGTTGTATCTCCAAAAGGAGTTTTATCTCCTCTGAGGAGACCATGCCCAGGTTGAGGTGGCTATCTCTCTCCACTGATGGTTTAAACAGTTTCAATATATGGCAAATCTCACTTAGGTGGTTAAAGAGGGATAAAATGCAAACACTTCTAAGACACAAGGGGGATCTTTTACTAAATAGGCTAGGTGTTTTTTTTGAGAGCATATTTCAGATACTTCAAGAGTCTCTTGGTTTCAGGGTTCTTTACTTACTTTGCATCCATAGGCCTTTATTATTAAAGAAAATATTCCTTTCTATAGGTGGTCAGTACAGCTGCTTCTAATTTTAGTGCTTCTATGAGGCCTTCATCTCACCCTTTCATCCAGGCACAGCTATACAAATTTACATCATTTTTTTCTTTTGAACTGTACTTCATCCATCCCTTTGGAGCAAATCAGATCTGCAGGACAACTAAAACTCTTGCAATTTGTCTGTACTGTCACACTGTTAAAAACACGTGTTTAGTGTTAGAGTCCTATGACTGCATACATGTTAATTTGGAGCACGTTCCACTCCAGAGTAAATTAAGTTGCTTGTGGGAATGGAGAAGTGCATGCTGGTTCCCAGTCCCTGCATCCAGTAAGGTCTCACCCTTAAAGTGCTCATGGATAGAGAATTCAAATCATATTTCATTTTTTGGCTCCCTACCAGTCTTACACTCACCTCATTAAAAAACAATACCAGACCAAAAGCAAACTGCCAGTTTCTTAATGTGTGTTATAAGCAAAGGTTGAGCTGAGCAGGAGCCCTGGCAGACCTTGTGTGAGCTGGACACCAGCTGAGGAACCTCCTTGACTCTCTGGGTGAACAACCACCGCTCATGCCAGTCAGTGACAGAGCACAACAGGCCTTTGAAAGTCGGGACCTTATGTAGCACCACATATCAATTCAGGAGACAGCGAGGAATGTCAGACATTCCCAGAAACATGTACTACACAGCTAGCAAGCTGCCAAATTCCACACCAGATGTGTGATTTTCTGAGACATCTTGAGAGAGTCACATACAGACTGTACTGCAGAAACCTCATTGTGAGTTACTGAAACAGCATTCTCTATCTCTTATTCTAGGAGCTTACTCTTCTCTAGTTGAAATGTTCTGGGTATTTATTCAAATAATAAGGCTCTCAAGAGTCACATATAAGTAGTGGAGAGCTGGAATTTTTATGGCAAAATATTTTACTGGACTGTAGAAATCTATTACTGGAAAAAAGTGTTCTTAAACTTTTCCTCATGCAGTTTTTCAAGACTCAAATCTTGGTTATTAATTTCAATTATATTTAGACAAAAAGATAGGCTTATTAATGCACATACTTTTATCTTTATGGAGAAACATAAAGATTGAAACAATAGCACTAACATAATTCCAGACATCCTCCACTCATCTTAATTGGAGGAGTTAACTTTGAAGATTAATTTAAATGCCAACATTTTTAACTATTTCACTGCTGCTTGTCATCTCATCACTACCCATCAACTGTAGATGAATGTACCTGTCATACTATAATGTTTTATTAATTTGAAAGAACATTTCATGGAAATATGACAGTAGGATTATTTAGAATATGCAAATAACAAAGTATTTTATTGCATATTCTTTCAATCGCTTGGATAATTGGGATTCTTCTGTTGCTCTGAAAAATTAGAGTAAAAAAGTTCTTACATAACCAAACAGCTGAAAAAGGTATGACTCCTGGAGAGCAGCTTGCTTGCTATGGAGAGCAATTTCTGCAGTGCATGTCACCTGCTTTGGACTTACAAACAGTGAAAAGTGATGAGAACAGGATGAGCCATACATGCTGGAAATATTGGTCGATATTAACATGACAGTTGATTAAAACATGAGTTTTCTGCCAAAATTCTATTAAACAAAAGCTATTACATGAAAATTGAATTTGATCATTTTAACTGACTATTGTTTGAGGAAAGCTGGTTTAGAGCTAAGTGTCAGTGCTTATTTTTAAACTATAATTTTTTGTGTACCTAAGATGTGTCACACTTTTACTGTGGAGTCATTTCTTACTAAAAAATATTATCAACATTTAGAAAGTACAGGTTTTTGTCTCTGGACCTTAAGGTTAAAAATAATTTTCTCCATACTGCATGTGAAAACTGAAAGAGGTTGCTAATGTTTTCAGTGAAAGAAGGGCATGCAGTTGTTCACATGTGCTTTTCTTCTTTTATAGACCAAAATTCATCATACTTACTAAATGAATGTTTTATTGGATATGATTTTTCAAAAAAAAATAAAAAATAAAAAATTGCACTGGTTAACTCTGAGTTACAAAAAGTGTTCCTCTCATGAAAGTTTTATGGCTTGAGTGAAAAAAAGGGCTGTCAGACTCCCTTAGTCACAGATCCATTTAGTCAGAATTTCTTCCTGTCTTTGGCCTTGGGTGTTGTTTTCAAGAGCTGTGTCCCACTTCATACTCAAGGAACATCGTTTTTCTAACACAGAAAGCTGATACAGAAAGCTGCATTGCTTTTCAGCATCTTGCAACACTAAGGAAGTCATGAAAAGTAGCTTTCTTATAACTTCCCATAATTTGATATTTTAGTAGCACAATCACTTTTCCTGATGTGATTGTTTTACACTGTTTCATTACATTCAGAAGACTGTTGATGAGACTTTAGTGACTACAAGTTCCACAACAGAAGAAGCAGCATTATTCTCTCAAAAAATGGGCTATCATAACTGCTATTAATATGTTTGCATTTTTGAAGTCAAACAAAAAGTAAAGAAAGTAAAGTAAAAAGGGATCATTCAAAAATGGCCAATGCTGCTTCACTGTCACCATGTCTTCTGGGCACTGTCAGTCTTTAATGCCCTTCTATGTCTCCTGTATCCACTTGCTGGTCTATGATTATTCAAAATATGTGAGCTGTCCTTCCACAAGCAGCTGTGTTGATCTCATCATCCATTACATTGAGAAAGGACAGTCTTACTCTCTTGTCTCTTCTTGCTTTTGGCCTCTTCCCCTCTGCCTCTACGTATGGTCCTAGAGATTCCTCTCCTCCCTTGTGCCAGCTGTAGTGCTCTTCCCAGTCTCTTTGGACTGTTAAACTAACTAGGCATAAAATTTAGCAGTTTCTGAGTTAAATGAGCTCTTTGAGAGGTCCAACAAGACCAGGCTGTTTTCCCAGGTGATGGGAAAACTCATCCAAGGACAGAGAGCTGACAGGTTCAAGACTTTTTCCAGTGGAGGCAAGTTGCTATATTCCTGTTCTTCCCACCTTATAAAACCATAGTTTTGCTTATAGGATAGTTATATAGACAGAACTAAAGCCCTTATACTAGTATGGATTTCAAAAGGTAGCTCAACTGTCCTAAAAAAGCATACTTTGTTTGTATAAGATTGGGATTTGCACTGAAATGCTTTGCTGACACAGTTAGGTCAGCACAGCTCCACCAACAAAGCTTAATAGACTTACTTGCTTATGTAGCATTTTAACAAAATGGAGTTCCAGGTCTGTATGAAACTAGAAATATTTCTAATATAAACAAATTTTAACAAATTCTGATAAAGCTGAATTTTTTAACATGCATAAATGAAATTAGGAAAAATTCTAATCATCTGGTGATAAGAGCTGTAGGTATATAGATGGGTATATCCTAATATATTTACAGGGTTATGTGTATAAAGAAGGATATATTCTAACATATTTTATACATACAAACATGGTGCTTATATATGAACACCTCATCTATACGAGGAATACAATATACTCAAATAATTTGATGTGCTGCCTGCAAACCTTCGGGTTTAATGACAGAAAGAAATTAATCACGTTGGCATAAATGATTCATCCTGCTCTATACAGAATTTCTCTTTTTATAATCTGTTACTTATATTTATTGATAGGGAAAACAGCAGGCAAGTGAAAAGCTTAAATAGGTGAAGCAGACTGAAATTAATTAAACAGACAGTGCTGGTTGAAGCATCTGCACACTGCAGAGGACTCTGACCTGGGAACAGCTCTTACCCTCAGGCCCCATGGCACAGACCCGCTGTCAGATCTAAAGGCCTTTGTTAACAACAAGCTTATTGGTGAGATCAGTCACAGGGAATCAGTTTTGGTTCATTCCAAGGCAGTGAGGTTTTGTTTGTAGATGTCAGGAGGGATTTAGCAAAAAAGAGTTTATAGAGAAATATCCATAGGATAGCTAATTAAATTGAAAGATTTCCATCCCAAGTTAGAGGAAGATGCTTAAGCTCAAGAGGCTCACAGCCCTGAAAGCCTCATAGATTGCTCTGAGACTTTCCCATCACTTCAGAGGAACTGAATGCTCAAGGTGTAAACAATACTTGGCCTCATCATATGTTCCACTGGCCTACCCTCAGGAGAAAAATATTTAATTTCAAAAATAAACAAAAATATAGCATGTAAGTATTAAAAAGTTTCACCTAGAGTACTGCTCAGAAACTAATCCAATAGAAGTAAGTATATGAACAACTTGAATGAACAGGGACTTGTGGGTTGGTATGAGTTATGCTTTCCCTACACTGGTAAAATCATTTAATTAAAAACTGAATAACAAAAATAACTTTGCAAAATGATGACCGAAAATCCCCTGCAAGATTATAAAACATTTGGAGTAGTAAGAACCAATACACTGCCCAAAAAAACTATGTAGTTTGCTGCTCCAATATATTGTTTAGATTGTTTTCCAGAAATGGAGAAGAAGATATTGTTCTTGATAATTATTCCTTTGCTTTCCTCTTCAGTGACTGAAAATGGAGCTTTACAAGGCTTGAAATGCTGGACTTTTTAAATGGGGGGCAAGAAAACCAAAAACTGTCATGAAAACTGGAATCAATAGCCTGGAATACTGGAGAGCAAAAAATGGTAGAGACAATACAGGCTTGAGAGACTTAGCTGAGGCCAGGAAAAGCACTTCTAGAAACAGTGGAATTGGTAAAGCCTGACTTTTATCTGCTTGGTTGAGTTCTCTGGTAAATAAATCAGGAACTCTGAACTAAGCTTTTTCAGCATGTGAAAAATTGAGTACCTCTTGCTGTCTTGTAAATTCTCAAGTGTCTAATAAAGAGTGAGTTCTCAAAGCAGCTTCTCCATTTGAGGTAATAATTACTAATAGAGTTACTTAACTTTATCAAATTTCTAAGAACTTCACATTTTTCAGACCCCATCCCACATAATTAACAATTAGCATAACAAAGAAATTTTGCATAACACAGCTATTTAAAATCTGTGTGACAAACACAATGTGTTGGGGAATGCAAAGGCAACCCTTGACATTTTCAAAGTAAACTTGTTTTACAATATATCATAAGGTGAGTTAAATAGAAGAGCTAATTAACAAAGCAGCTGTGTCTGATATCACCAGAGGCCAAACTCAAGAAGAATGGCACAAATATACAATGATTTTGCTACTCTGTTTTGAAAATATACTCCAGTAGTTTCTGCTGTTAATGTATTTAATGAGTTAGAAATGGTATTTTAGAATTTGAGAGTCCTTGACAGATTTTTTTCTCAATTAATTAATCCAATAGCTTTTAGAACTGATGTACAATGTTCTATTTTTCCTTCTAAGTTATGTTCAAATGAGTACCACAATTTGATTACACACTGAGACATGAAATTTGAGTCCTGAGATTATGTATTGTAAAAAATAGCAAATACTGACTTTTTATCCGCCTCTTCTATGGCATTTTTTATTTAGTAAGCCTTCATTGCACATCTTTTACAAAAGGATATTGTCAGTAGGAGAGCATAGAAAGTGAAAAAAAGCCTTGTCCATCTCTTACCATTAAGCTAATTTGTCCATCTAGTGTAAAAGTTTTCTTTGGTTAGTGTCATTGGTATATAAGCTTTCTAACTACTATAGAAATATTCTGAGTTTTAATTAAAAAAAATAAATAGAAACTATCTTTCTTTAGGTTTTCTTTAACAGATCCAATGCTTTAGAATAATTACTAAGTAAATGATTAACAGCTATAAAATCAATCAAAATTTGAGATTTATGTAAAATCAGAAAAGATTAGATTTTTTAATCAATTGAATAACACCATGGACTGTATGACTTTTACAAAGTAGAACTATTGGCAAGGATTATGATTAATATCTGCTACCAATTTATTGTACCCAGGTTAGAAAATGGACTGTTTGTAGTCTTCAGTTTGTTGTAATGAAAAATATTATGGCCAAAAGAAGCACACCGTATATATACAAAGCAAATAATTTACTGTTAGTAAAACTAAAGTATTAACAGTCTAATAAAAAAAATATTTTGTTAGACCAGCTATAATGATACTAAGATAGTTCAAATTGTATATAGCTAAAATGATTCATACACACACTTTCTAATCTCTACACTTCTCAGATGTTATGCTGACTCTTGTAAGGCCAGTAGCTACAGTTCAGGGGAAAAACTACATGATTGTTTTCTGTATCTTTGCTTGGAGGAGTGTGATGCTGATGTTGGGAGTTTCCTTCTCTTTAGGATCTTCTTGGAGGTACTTTCTTCTGTCAGTTGACCTGCTCTACACCTGGTATTTGTTTTTGTGGTTTGGTTTTTTTGTTTGTTTGGTTTTGGGTTTTTTGGTTTTTTTTGTCTGTAAATTAATTTTACATACAACTTTATGTGTATATTTGTATTTTGTTTTCTTTGTTATCTTTAAAGCTACTTATACCTGGGCCCCGGGTTTATGTTTCTGATGACCAGTAATTGACCACTGGTGAATTGTTTACAATTGGGGGCCTACAAGATCAATCTGTGCCTGTGCTTCAATGTCTTTAACATCACCCCATGCATATTCTCCTATACCCACCACAGCTGTATTTAATTCTGGGATCAAAGACAGTTCATTCTGCACAGAAAGGCTGCTTGATATTAGTATCTGTTAGTTAGAAATATACATACATATAACAAAAAGTGTTACACTGTGTCATTGTGCAAAGCAAAGGAAAAGCCAGAATAACACAAACAGCTCCCTGGGTATTAAATAATGCTGTTACAAGGTGAAACAACTTTCTAGACAGGCCGAAAGCAGTCCTGACAAAGTCTGACAGGACTCAATGCTTGTTCTGTTAGCTTAGCACACAGTCTGTGACCTGTTACCAGCAAGAGCAATAGCAGCTCCACGTTTGCTGACCTACAAGGTACATGTCTGTAACATGTATTTCCTTCTACAGTTGCTGGGTTTATTGAACGTTAGCTAATGTTTCTTAAAACTTCCCACAGAGCCCTAATATGAAAAGCATGTTTCTCATTACGGGAAAATGTCTCTTTTAATGAGGAACAACATGCTACCCTCCAAGTACTCCTTAAAAAATGTCTTTCATGGAAATATGAAACCATCTGTCTGATAATAACACTTTACGTGACCTAACAAAAAAAGCAACCTAAAACTACATATGCATTAAGATACATACTTTTCTGAGTGTAAATTAATTCTTTTGTCATAGATCACTTCTGATACTCAAATAACCTTCTGCCTGTTGATATATTTGCCATTCATGTCCAATTCCCCTGGTTTTTCTCCAAGCCTCTTCACAAATATCATCTACCACCTTTGACCTTCCTCTTGTAACTCAGTCCTCTACTTTCTGGAATACAATTTCTATATTACTCTTCTTTTTTCCATGTGTTATCACAACCAATTGTTCTTCTATTGGTGTCTCAGTTCCTACCACTAAAGTGATGTAGTATAGTCTTTCTGCAGAGTAGAAATACAAAGCACGACTTCTTTCTTGCTATTGCATTATCCTGAGATAGCATTGCACTCCTCTGAACAAATATAAGGACGCATTATAGAAAGCTGTGAATGAAACCTGTGTATGATTATTCAAAAAATCTTTTGAACAAAAGAATTCAACACTTAATTCATTGAACAAGAGAGTATACTACATTAAGAGAAGATGTTATGAGAATGTTACAATCACTATTTTAAGGGGTTTTTTGCAATTGCTACATATAGTTGCAAGTATTATTAATAAAAATACAGTACCTCATGAGAGTCTAGATGGGAACAGGTTGATAGCTCTTTATAGAGACTGAAAAGAAATATTTTTTTTTTAATTTATTTGAGGTTTATATTCTAATACATATATATATACATATATATACATATATTATATATATATATATAAATCTCACGGGTAAGACTACATTGACAGTATTTGTGTAATTTTCTCTAACTATAGAGGAGAACTAAGCTGTTCTCACATATGTCTACACCAGAGGCATTTAAACTTAATTAAATTAATGTATTACCCAAATGACTGCTATGAATGAGAAAATTACTCATTTTGTAAGCCAAAATGACATGGCATAAACATCTTGATGGCATGCAGGAAACATCTCTTCTCTGTGGTGACCAGTAACAGGAACTGAGGGAATATACTAAAGTTGTGTCAGGGGAGGTTTAGGTTGGGAATTAGAAAAATGGTCTTCCCTCAGAGGGTGGTTGGGCACTGGAACAGGCTCCCCAGGGAAGTGGTCACAGCACCAAGCCTCACAAAGCTCAAAGAGCATTGGGATGATACTCTCAGGCATATGGTGTGACTCTTGGGGAGGGTCCTGTGCAGAGTCAGGAGCTAGACTTGATGATCCTTGTGGGTCCCTTCCAACTTGGCATATTCTGTGAAAATTTAAACAAATCATGAAAGAATGTTTTTCTTCTTTTCCTTTTTTTTTTTTTTCTATAAGACAACCCAATTTTAACTGCTTTTATGCGTATATTAGTAAAATCTACCACATTTTGAAAGTGATATATTCATCTTAGCAGCTGAAGAGACAACTTCACAGCAGACTCTCTGAGATCAAGAACTGCTCATGTGATCGAAACAGTCATTGTATAAAGATACAAGCAGTTGGAGATCCTCAGTAAGAGATAGGTCCATTATTTCATGTACCAACTAAACATCTTAGCATCTATTCTTGACCTTCTGAATTATGGTTTTACTCTTGAACAAAATTATTTCATTGATTGTCATTTCAGTTGTTGCTGTAGTTGATTTTTAGTCATCACTTGCTTATAATGATATTGTTAGAATATCAGCAAGGTTTTCCAATTCCAAGAATTTATTCTTTGCTCAACAGAGTATTTAAAATCCAGGGAAAATTCCCGACTTGTAGCTTGCCTATGTATGTGGAAAAGCTGCACCAGTTTAACCAGATTCCTACTTTTAAATTTCATCTTCCTGTTCAAAAAACATGCTACTTTCTTTATGTCATTTCTAAAGGAGAAGTATGCTTCTATTTCATGCATTCTATGTGATACTTATCTAATGAACATTTTGGCCTTTTGTCTCAGGATGCAGTGTTACAAATCCAATGACTAAAAAAAATGAGTAATTAATGCCATGCCTTTCCCACTTCCCTCACCAAATTATAATCACAAGATTGTGAGGTACTATTTGTAATTCACATCATTTGCATTTTATATTAGAGGTATTTAGGGCTCATTTTGAAAATGCAAGGGGGTTATTTTTCTTTTTCTTTTCAATTTTGTTGTTGTTGTTGTTTTTCCATTGTTCTTTCTAATGAAAATGAAATTCTAAAGACTGAAGTGTTTGCTTTTGCTTTTTTACAGGCAGCTCTGAGGCTTATTCCTTGTTGTAGATGGGTCCAAGGATAAATGGCTCTTTTAGTGACACTTTCTGGAATATATCTACATGACCTGCTTCCTCATTCATCCCCTTCAATTTCATAAACAAAACTGATCTGCATAGTTAGCAATACAAGGGAATTGATTTGAACACAGCTTTGGATCACAAGCACTAGACCTCCAACATTCCTGCTTTCCATTCTATGAATAAAGGCAGTTGTGAATATAACAGAAAGAAAAAGAGCCAAGTCATTTTAGTATGTCACCAAGGAAATAATAAAAAAAAATAGAATAAATGCAACTACAAGCACAAGTTGATAGATTTCTTTTCCAGTTTTCCATTTTTAAAATCTCTATAAAGATCCTACATAATCAATTAATGAGCTTTTAGAACATATTCTCTTATTTAGATTTCCCAAAAAATATCTTTTTTTTTAACAAGCGTATTAAACATGTTATTGCATTTTCTCTGTGCACACTATATTATATAAGATACTCTAGATATGGCCTATTTTCATGGAAGCACACAAGCTGCCTCCAGTGGACAATACAGGCTGTTCTGTGACATCACAGCAGCCTCTAATCAGGCTGGAGACTTTGAAAATTAAAAACCTCTAGAATGACATGTCCTTTAATTCAAATCAGTTGTGCATTATATTTTTCTGGTCTACTTTAAATTCTTAAACTAATTCTAGGGAAATTTAATGATAACAGAATTCTAATATAATTGTTACAGTAGTATAATTTTGGGACAGAGAGAATGTGGGACCTCATTGGGTCAAAAATACATTCTGCTGTGAATATATTATGCAACTATTCTCACAGATCAAATTGCAAATCAGACTCAGTATTGGTCAGGGAAGAGAATCTTTCTCATGCCATGTCTTCTCATATGTTCCAGGTATTTTAAACCACTTCAAATTACCAGTCTTTATGTACCATTTTAGAGCTAATGACTAATGTGTCATAGGCGGGATTGCTGGTTCTGTTGATCTTCGTCCCTTCTCCTCTCTGTTTTCCCCTCAGTGCGAGGTGGATTGAAGGAATAAACATCTACTAGAATCTTCTTTATTATGTATGCATAGCCTCAATGTTCAAGTAACCTGCTCAGAAGATATTTCCTCTATCTTTCTGCATAGGGAAATACCCGTTCCCAAAGCCTAGCTCTAGTCTTTAGAATAGTTTTGAGAATCCTATGATCAATAGCATGCTTTAGATATAAATTACTACAAGGAGAATCTGGGTCTATATAGATTCCTCAGAATACTTTAAAATCAGAACACTGAATATTGATTTATTTATTTATTTTTTATTTCATCTTAAACTTTATGTTCTCCTGAATTCACTGATTTAGGATTTTCCCAGTAGATTTTGATCGGCAAGACACAAAAAGACAATATAAGTCTTTACAAAGAGCAAAGTCTGAATAAACTTCTACAAGCTAATTTATCAGAAAATTTGTAGGATATTTGCTTTAGAGTGGGAAAAAAAGGAACAGGGGAGTGTTTTTCCTCTTAATTGTAAAGGTGAGGTCATGCACTGTCTAGAGTTTTCACTCTTCGTTCTTTGATTTTCATTATTTGACTACACAGTTTGAATGATGATTTGTCAAGTTAAACAGAAGAAATGTCAACATTTTCTTTTGTATCTGGGTATTCCTCATAGCGAAGAGCCAGCACAGACTTGAATTTTGGCTGCCATTGGAGACTAGAGCGTGATAAAGAAGAGAAAACCCTGGGAAGTAAATGGTATTGATTTTTCTCAAGAGCTGACTTTGACCCAGAGACCACACTTCAGTGTTCAATTTACCAAGTGACAAAAGATCCTTCTCTTTATATTTGTGTGTGTGTGTGTGTGTGTATGTGTATGAGTGTTGCTTTATTCACCTTTTTCCCCCGTTCAGTGCTCAATGCAAATCCTAGGATTCAGGATAACATGATCAGAGTCTGTATTGGTTAAAAAACATCCAGAATAATGATTTTCCAGAGTTTATACTGTTAAATCATCTTAACCTTTTCCAGGCATCTGAGGTTAAATCCTTGAAACCATTAGGGTCATTGTTATTAGTTACAGGACAGTGCCATGAAGTTTTAAACAAGACCTATCTTAAAAATTGTAGAAGTAGTTTAGAGTTTGTACTTCATCAGTGAAGAAACAAATACAGTGGGAGAAAATGCAGAACCACATTTAAAGAAAATGTTTGGGCACCTAATTCTTAATGAAGTAGATGACCATTAGGTGGCAAATAACTTTGCGGAACACTGATACGCTCAGGACACCAACAAATCACTCATTTTACAAATTAATCATATCCACAAGAGATTCATGCTTTCATATGGAGTTAGTTTCTGTCAGAAGGAGGATCAAATGAAGCAACTGACATTTCTGAACATTTCTAAAATGTTTCACTGCAGCCAGACTGGATGGTTAACAAAAATGAGTGATTTCTATTCCTTTCATTCATGCTGGGTCCACTTTGGAGTGGACAGAAAAATGCATAAGGTTATTCTACTCTTTTAGTAACATTGTCAAAGTTAAAGACAGCAAAGCATCTGTTCAGGAAGACAATACAAAAAAAGAAACATGGGCTACTAAAGATTTAATAAGTACTGGTTTTATGCTCTGCTTTCAGCCTGTCAGAGTATACAAAGGAATAAAGTCTTGTGGCAAAATTGCCAAACCTCATGATAGTCAGAGTACTTTTGAAAGACTGGTCACTGCAGCTACTGGAATATAATAGAGTCTATAATTTCAAAATAAAAACAGTATGGGTTTAACCCTCAGAGGTGAATTTAAGAAAACATGAAAATGAGGGTTTCAGAGTAGTGGGGAAAACAAAAATAACAAACTAAGTAAATATCTACATGCACTATTTTTAATTATCACAGTTTTTAGCTGTTTCATAACGTTTATAACATGACTCATGAACATTGTATCCTGGCAACTGCAACACAATACTACTCTGGTGATTTTGGTGAAGATTTACTTGAATTTCACTCTATATAGAATGTGACTAATTGACTGATCCATTTTGTCCTGAATGTAACAGTGTAATGACTCCAATATCTTTAAACTTGCATGTGAGGCAGACTGAGCTTGGCATAGAATTCCTCTTCTGTAGACAATGTGTTGGGTTGTCATACACAGCTCCATGTGGGACTCTCTTCATGTTCCAGCCCAAGTGGAGCAGGGGAACAAGAAGATTGATGAAGTAACACTGTGTGGTTCTTAAATACAATCCTTGAGCCAAAATCAACAGAAAAATATACTTTGTCCATATCTCCTTGAACTTGACATTCCATGTTACACTTCACAGAAATACAAAGGTGGGAGGAGTGTGGAAGTAAAAAGGCAACTGAGGCAAAATACAAGGAAGCGAAGAAACACAATGGGAGGGTGTCTGGGCAAAACTCTGAAGACATTAGGAAAAGGTATCAAATTGGTAAAAGATAATAACAAAAGAGCAACACCAGGCTCCTGAGCATTGTTAGGCAGAGCATTGCTGACTTGTCAAGGGAAGTGATTCTTCTCCTTGACTCTGTACTGGTGAGATATATCTGGAGTGCCGCGTAATGGCCTCTCATGGACAAGAGAGACATGGACATACCGGAATAAGATCACTGAAGTGCCATGAAGACAATTAAGGGACTGGAGGATCTGAGCTACATGAAGAAACTGAGAGAGTTGTGTCTCTACAGACTGTCAAAGAGACAGTTTTGGAAAAGAAATACAGTAGACCATTTCCAACCCTTCTGTTTATTACATAAAAGGTGTAGATGTTTTATAGAAGAGCTTTCAGTATCAAATAACCATTTTTTTAATCTAACTATTATCAAGTGAAAAATTGAAATCAAATGTTGATTAATTAATGACTCAAATAAAGATCCTTTCAAGATCCTTCAAAAGAAAAAGGACAAGGAACCCTACCCATGATAATATTAACTAGGAATGCACTGTCTGTGATGGGTTGCTTTTTGAGCTTGCATTTCTCCAATATTATTTATTTGAAAAAAATATCAATAACAGCTCTATTTAAAGTGAATGGTAACATAAGATTACACACAGTTTCCTGGGAGCTGCATTTAAACTCAAGGACATAATGAATGCTTGTCTATCCTCATTCATCATGACAAGATATTTATTTTAGTCCGTTTCAGAGTCTGATGCTACATGGGCAGTGAATCAGTATTTTCTGGTAATGGCAAATCAGAGTCTGCAAAAGAATTCATTAGGAAGTCACATAGCATTACTGGAATACACAGCCACAACGTCAACTTGATAAATATTACAAACATATTGGAAACTCTGACCTGTGCAAACAGATTTCAATGCTTATTCAAAATTCAAACATTTTTGTGGACTGTATTTTGATTAAGGTTTACAATAATGATACACACTCATTTCTTCCTTCTTCCCTCCTTACTTCACCTCCTCTCTCTTTCTTCCTCCCTTCTCCTGTATTTTCTATCTGCATTTTCTGTCCACATTTTCAAATTAAGAAATCTAGCTGGTTATCTCTTTTCCTTTTCCCTCCCTCTAAAGCCATCTCCTATGAAATGTGTTGGGCTTTCATAGTTTCTGAGGTTTAGAATGGGATTAAGGCAGGGATTTTATGAAAATAATTTTGAAAGTTCTAGAAAACAAATAAAAATAAGATATCTTTGTATTAATTTTGAAGATATTTCCTGAATCACTTCTTTATTTTTTTAGAGATGGTTATACAATCAGTAAGTCCTTGCCTTTACACTGAATATGTTTCATACCCAGATAGTAACAAAAGGCCTACTTCCAATCTTTAAGGGCCATTGATGGAGGAGACCATCTTGCATTCCATGAAAGAAACGGTTTTCTAAAATTGCAATAATTTGATTCTGGCAGAGGAATTTTACCAATACTAGTTTCATCTTTTCAGGATTGTATGCAGGGCAATCCTGTGGAGATTTTGACCTATCTCCATTCTTCTCTACTTAGTTTCCAGTCCATTGCTGTAGGTTTGTGAGGAAATGCAAGTGGTTATCATGTATTTTCCATAATTCCATACCACTATAAATCTAAGAAAGGTGTTGGTGATGGAGAGAGTTAAATCATTTTTTTGCATATGGGATAAACTGAGCTGTGACACTCTCAGTTTAGTTTAGACCAAACTAAAACACTTGACTCTCAAACCAGTATAGTTCTTATAGCAGAGAATAAATAATGAAACATAGATACGTGATACAACCCTTACTTTTCTTATTCTTTCATAACATTAATATTTATAAATGTTGTACTTTTACTGTCCTAGTAGATTTTGATACTTCTCTGATCCATATGCTAGAGTATCTTTTGATGTCTGGATATTATGATAAATGGACACTGGCTAAAATGAATTCCATTAAAACCTGATGGTTTGCTAACAACTTTAAGAAGACTTGTGATTCATAACAGTCATTTTATGCAGTAAAAAGCAAACATTACCCCTCTAGTTTTTAATCTCTAAATATGGTATATCTTCAGGCTGATTTAGTTCACTGGGTAAATAGCAGGAAATATTCTAGTCCTACCTATATTTCATTGGTTTTCCAATGTTCAGCAATATCCAAATCCCCGAAGAGTCATTTAGCATATCACTGTCTAATAAATTTTATAAACATAAGCTTTGTAAGATATGTATGACATTTAAGTTGCATTATTAAAGAATGAAGTAGTGTATATTCTCAAACAACAGGGGGCTTTATCTTGCAATGCAATAAAAAAGACAGAAAACTGTACAAAGTTTATATGCTTTGCATGCATGATTTCCTCCCATTTTTCAGATCCTGTAGGTATTGTGTGTCTCATTGCAGAATGCAGTAGTAATAAAAATACACAAAACTTCACTAACGGCTTTCTAATGAACTCCTTAAAAGAAGGCATTAGGGACCTTTTAGTTTTACTGCTACCATGAATATAGAAAGCTGTGAAAATACAGCTTCAGAATAAAGAAGATTGGCTCTTTCTGGCAATAATTTATTTGGTCTTGCAATTCCTAAGGTTCAATTCTGTTTCAAAAGATGGAAGTGAAGCTGACCTCCATTTTTATCCTATAATGAATACCTTAATTATTATCAAAGCACTGACCTACTGCCATTTACAAGAACTGCAGTGACTGATAATCACCATAAATAATAGATTCTAATCTAAGTAGGTTAACTGCACAGATTGAAATGTGAGGGCATTCCTGCCACCTTAATTCCACCTGGAGGCCTGAGTGACTGCTAATAATGCTGCAGTGATATCTGTCGGGCTCCCGAGGTCAGACATTCCATACCTGAAGAAATTGTCCCCAAATTGTTCCATTACCTTGCATATGGGGTTGTTTTCATTCCACCAGACCTGGCATGGTAAGAAAAAAATAAAATCTTCACAAAGCTCTTTCAAATTCTATACATTACTAAAATAAAATGAAAAGAAAAAAAAAAAAAGAAAAAACAGAACATCAGAAGAGAGAGGAAAAATATGAGGATGCTGAGGGCTCAATCTCTTTTGTATTCATATACACAAAAGCAATATGAATGAAAAATGAATTTAAAACACCATCAGGAACTCTTTTAACCTTGCACAGTTGCAAATGACTATGACATACACAATGGGACAATCAAGTCCTTGGTGTCCTTTCTATTTAATTTTCTCATATTTGACCAAGTGAAAAGGGCAAGTATAATTAATGATTGTCACTAACACATGGGCATGTGACTGTCTCTAGAATAGCCAACGAGTAACTCCTAAATGTTTCTGTGCAAAAAAAAAAAAATTTAAAAAAAGGGATTTTTATGTTATTTAATAGAAATTAGTTGGTTCCACCAATTTAAGCAAAGAAAATAGTGGTGCTAAGACTTGAAATTCTGTCTGAAAGCTCACTGAAGCAGTGCTGTTGTGAAATGATTCAGTGGTGTGTCTAACACTTCTGAAATGTGACATATTGTAATACTTAAAGGGCTAACAGTCCATAAATGTCCTCCTCTTTTTTGTCATATGAATATATGGTTTCCATTTTGTTTCTAAAATATGGTGTAAACAATATTTTTAATATCCCAATTTTTAAAGCTAGAATGAAACCTTCAAAAGAGGATGATTTGCAATCAACTATTTGATCATCAGTCTCCAGATCTACTAAAATAATGTTCAGAGACTTCTTTTCTTAGCCATCAGGTGGACCAAATGACATGGCCAGGATTTGTGGTTAAGGTTTTATGCTCCTTTTCTTCTAAATCATCATTGGTGACCTTTTGTCACCATAACAATTCTGAAGATACAGGCAGGTATAATGGCACTAATAAATCCCCAAAAATGTCTATTAAATAGGAATCAAATTGCTCATTTTAAAAATTGGCGGGGGGGGGGAGGGGAGTGGTGTATTGTGTCAATAAGTCCAAAAAATGTTTTGAAGGGAATGGGTTGTGCTACCCTGCATTCCCTGCCTTATATTGAATGTCTGTCTTACTTCACTTCAAGTTCTCCTAAGCAGTTAAGGCTGGATGCACCCATACAAATGCAGCCAAGGCCATTAGAGATGCCCTAGGGTACCTTAGACAACTCTATAGGGCTAAGAGGGATAGAGGGTATGAGACAGGATGTGGGAAAAGCCTGGAAATAGCAGCCAAATCCTAAGCAGAATATCCCATTGTATCCAAAATGACACCTGCTGTATGTCTATTTTACACTGAATGAAAGAATGAATAAACTTCTTGTGTAATAGTTATCACCATTTTTTCTAAATAAGGCACACTCACTCTTCCATTAAATATAATTTTCCTTAACCTCTTAGCTCTTTGGTTTTGGATTTTTTTTTTTTTTGTCCGATTAATTGTCACAGTATGGAGATCAAAGTCTTCAGTTTCCCAGGCTTTTCTAAAAAGGGAATTTTTAGTTATAAAATACCTGTTTTCTTCTGTCCTTTTAACACTGAGACAACATTATCTGATGCTTCATATATTTAGTCAATATATTCATATTATCAGATTTGATATATTCTTGGGACTTTTGAATGACTATCACCTATGCATAGTAATATTTTACACTTCATTTAACAAATTTGTTCTACAATACCTTCCTAGACACTTTAAAAGATACCCTTAGGACCATAAAGGTAAGTCCAATTTTAGAAATCATGAAACTCAATGCAAGTAAGTCATTTAGGGCTTAAGCTATGGTCTTATTAACTCAAACTCCTCCTTTGACACTTCTACCATCTGTAACTCTTTAGTTCACTAAAAAAAAAGAAAGAAGAGAAAAGAAAAAAAAAGCAAAGCAAAAAGAAAAGAAAAGAAAAGAAAAGAAAAGAAAAGAAAAGAAAAGAAAAGAAAAGAAAAGAAAAGAAAAGAAAAGA
>JAWWTY010000037.1:18461322-18473220 GCA_035222235.1 Margarornis squamiger
AGAAAAGAAAAGAAAAGAAAAGAAAAGAAAAGAAAAGAAAAGAAAAGAAAAGAAAAGAAAAGAAAAGAAAAGAAATCCAACATACTTCCAGGTGCAGTTATTTATTAGTCACATATGGATTTATGTTCTCTTTAAAATACAATATTCACTAGTGCAAACCATTTTGCTGCTCCTGTACAACTGATATCCTAATGTTAAAACACACAAAGGTTATTCTCTTTCAACCAATGTTCTGAGGTGACAATTGCAACTATATTCTCAATCAACAAATATCACTCCTAATACCTTTTCAGAGGAAGTTCAGAAGTTGTCTGTTCACACTACCTATACTTACTAGGACCTCAATTTTTTTCCTAAAAAGTCCCCATCTAAACTATCTGTGTTTCACACGCATAGGATGTGGGGCCAGAGAACCACAACTGCTACTGTAGACATGACAGAAGGACCTTGTTCATTAAGCCACCTGCTTTGATATGGGTCTGAGCCAATTGTGATGCTATTCATTCTCTGTATAAGCATTAGAATGGGAGTCCCAGGGATAGGTACTAAATTGTTTGAATTACATTTACATGGGCACAGGTTATGTCACTTTCTGCTAATGTGTGCTTGTTTTGTTGTGGCCTGTAGACTTGGAATTGTTTAGTTGTTAAAGGAAAGAGAGGAAAAGAGGGGAACAAGACAATGGACCCTTGATGTTGTTCAAGGCTATCACTGTTTGTCTCAGATTGGCAAGCTACAGTACGTTGGCATAAATGTAGTGTTTAACAATGGTGCCTGAATAGAGATGTGCAAACTTTGGCTCCAGAGTTGACACTGGGCTTTTATTTAACTTTAATTTTATGTTCATCCTTATTTAATAATTCATTTATGAAGGACAAAACTTAGCGAGTTGCCTTCATCATATTAAGAAATATGAAAATTGGGAAACTCCATGTCCACAAACTATTGCTACTCTCTCTGTAACTATTGCTATATTGTTTGTTGGATTAAGAGGCAAGAATAAAAAGAAAAAGAAAAAACAAGCAATAAAAAAAACCAACACCACAACCTGAAGGAAATTTAAAGCAGTAATTCAGAAGATTCTCATATGAATATACTTGTGTGTGTATGCATAATCATAAGTCTGTATGGTGGAAGAATTCCACCAAATATTGGTCATGGGCTTTTACAAACAAGCCACTTTAAAAGTAGTGTCAGTATTAAAATAAGAAAATTTTGCCTATTTTGTTATTTTATGTTGCTTCAATGTGTGCCATAAACTCCACGAAAACATAAGAGGCAATATCAGCATGGTGCTAAAAATGCTAAGGTCATGGGTTCGATACCCATACAAGCCATTCACTTAAGGGTTGGACTCAGTGATGCTTGTGGGTCCCTTCCAACTCAGAATATTTTGTGAGTCTGTGGTTGTGACTGAACAATGAGAAATTATTAGACAGAAAACTAAGCGACAGAAAGAAAAATCAATGAAGATCATGAGTTTACTCTGAATACTAAAGATGACTCTTGAAAATGGGTTTTTATATTTAAATAGCTTTTAGTAATTCTGTAGCTAGAGATGATAAAAAAACCTGTAACACAGTGTTTCCACAACTGTAGGAAGTGTGGCCACACAACAACTTGTGGAACATTAATGTATAAGTTAGTTGTGAATCAAGTTTTTTTTTGGTTTTTTTTGCCATTTACTTATGAGATTTCAATGGCATTAGCAGAAAATATTCTCTTCCATGAACTATTCAGTGGCAAAAGATGATAACTCCTGCTTTAGGCTATAGAAGTTCTCTTTTAGAGGAAATCTATTAACTGGTGGCCTCTAAATCAGATTTGTTAGCAATTTTCATTTGATGCTCATATGGGATCTTCAGAAAGTAAGATAAGTTTCTCAATTGTCAAATGTACGGAATTCTTTGCACCTACATTTTCCTATTTTAAATATTATTTGAAGAGAAAATAAATAAATTGTAAGTTGGAGTTAGATACAAAGTTGTAAACTGATGTTTGTACTGTTGAGGACTTGGGCAGTAACCCAGAAGCCAATACTTGAGAGAACAATCACCCTTTCTAGAACTTAATGTGCATAAAACGAAGGTATTGACTGGGTTTTGAGGGCTATCTTGGATGTAATTTCCTAATCCACTCATACATCTCCAGAAATTTGCATTTCTCTTGCCTGCAAAGCATGGCAACATGACTTCAAAAGGTCTATAGAGGTGTCCGAAACTTATAAGTCACCAAAGTTCTAGAGTACTCTAGACAGTATAACTCATAATCACTGTTGTATTTTTTTATATTTTCATTTGAACAAGAATTTGAAAATGCTAGCAATAAACTTCTTACAGAAGGCTAAATGAAAAAAAACTGTAGTGGCAAGTCTTTACATAATTGCACTAAGAATCACAGGATCATAGAATATCAAGTTGGAAAGAATCTATAAGGATCATTGAGTCCAACTTCCTGGTCCTCACAGAACTACATAAAACTAAACCATATGACTCAGAGCATTGTTAAGATGCTTCTTGAACTCTGACAGGCTTGGTGTCATGACCACTGCCCTGGGGAGCCTGTTCCAGTGACTGATCACACTCTCAGTGAAGAACCTTTTTCTAACGTCCAGTCTGAACTTCCCCTGACACAACTTCATTCCATTTCCTTGTGTCTTGTCACTGGTCCCCAGAGAGAGATCTGCACCTCCATCTCCACTGCCCTACCTGAGGAAGGTGTGTCAACCGTGATGAGGTCACATCTCAGCCTTCTTTTCTCCACAAAGAGACAGTACAAGAGCATCATGTTTCTTAGAGTTGTGGTATATAGACAAAAGTGTGATTTTTTTGCTAAAAACCTTTGATTCCATAAATGTCCCTGTGTTAAAAGGACAAATGTTTACCCCTTACCTGCAGTAATGTCTTCACAGCATGCCATAAATGAATCTCAGTTCAGTAGACTAATGCACTATTAGTCAGACAGCATATAGACTACTGAAATGTTGATAAGAATCTATTAGAAAAAAAAAAAAAAAAAAAAAGAAGTTGGAATGGCTCTCCAAAAACTATTTTGAAGAGGCAACCTGCAACCATTTAAAAAACTTTAAACTGATCCAGTGCTGAATGTGATTTTTTTCTGTATTGCAATTATTGTTAGTATTTTCTCAACAGGAACAGAAATAAAGTGGTAGAACTTTTGCAAGAGAGAAACAGACAAAACATGAAGTTCTGTTAGATCAGCAAACTAAAGATACTTATTTAAAAATCTCTTGAAACTGCTGGCAGTAACCTGAATGTGACCAAGAACTTTGCTGTCTACTTATAGATATTGAGATGAGGGAAGCATATGCACTCCATACACAGGAGGAACCTGGATGCATGGAGTTTTGTCTTGAAATGGGTGATGAGTGAGAAAAAACTTATGAATTTGGATAAGAGAACAGATCAAGACATGTTAAGTCTGACTACAAGCTGAATGGTCAAGAAGAAAAAATAGAAACGGTCACTTTAAGCAGTTGGAGAAAAGCCATGTTCACAGAGCCTGGTACTTTGTAAACTTTAAACATCCCGACATCTTCTGGCAATAATACTGGCAGAAGCAAGCTAGGAGATTTCTAGTGTATTGATAACAATTTCATGATACAAGTGTTTGATGATGTAGCTAGGAGAGATACTCATCTAGACCTATTTTTCACAAACAAGGAATAATTGATCAGGGTTGTGGAGGTTAAGTGCATGCTTAGCCGAAGCAACCATGAATTTGTTGGGTTTAGGATCCTGAGAGAAGTAAAGGAACTACAAGACTCACAGCCCTAGGCTTCAAGGAATCACATTTCGGCTTGTTAAGGATCTGCTTGGCAGGGTACTGTGGAACACTGCCTTGGAGGGAAACCAGGTTCAAGTGAACTAGATGATCTTCGAGGATAGCCTCCTTCATCTCAAATGGTCTACTCTTATATGCAGAAGGCGTGGCAGAAGGCCAGCATGCATGAAGAAAGGTCTCCTAACTAAGCTTAAAAATAAAACAGGACTACCACTATAGGAGGTGGAAATGGAGAGAACTGTCAAGAGGAAACATAAACATTTTCTGAACTTACAAGTGTGATGTTGGGAAAAAAACAAAACTTAACATGAGTTGAAGCTAGTGTTGACCACAAGAAACAAGAAGTGTTGCTGTTAAGTGCCTGAGCAGCAGAAGGAAAGCTGATGGAAATGTGGGGACACTGTTGATTGATACAGGGGACCTGGCAAAATCAGGGTCCTCCCAGATCCCTGATCTTACCAGAACAGTCTGTGAGAATTTGAGCACAGTAGGGCAGTGTTACACTTCAACAGCTTGGACCCTGAAAAGCCCATGGAACCAGATATTGCCATTTAGGGATCATCCAGGAGTGCTGAGAAAGCTGGCTGAAAGAATTGTGAGAAATATTTCTATCAGCTTTGAATTTTCACAGAAGTTGGAGAGCATTCCTGATGAATATAAAAAGGAAAAGAACACATCCTCTTCAAAAAGGGGGAAAGGAGGATCTGACAACTCATAGACTACTCAGGATAATATCAATCTATGAGGCAACTATGGACTCAAAAGGATCATCAAAGTCCAGCTCCTGATCCTGCACAGACCACCCCAAGAGTCACACTGTGTGCCTGAGAGCGTTGTCCAAATGTTTCTTGAAGTCTGTCAGGCTGTCCATGGGGACACTGTTCCAGCACCCAACCTGAAGAACCTTTTCTTTCCTAAATCTTTTTTTCCTTTTTTTCCAGTCTAAACTTCTCTGACACAACTTCAAGCCATTCCCTTGTGCACTGTCTGTCACTGGTCACCACAGATAAGAGATCAATGCTTACCTCTTCTCTTCCCCTCATGAGCAAGTTGTAAACTTCTATGAAGTCTCCCCTCAGTCTCTTCTTCTCCAGGCTGAACAGAACAAGTGCTCTCAGCCACTCCTCATACAGCTTCCCCTCAAGGCCATTCACCATATTCGAAGTCCTCCTTTGGACTCTCTCTGGCAGCTTAATGTCTTTCTTATATTGTGGCATCCAAAACTGCACTGACTTGGGTTGAGGCCAGAGCAGAGTAGAGTCCACCTCCTTTGACCAGCTGGTGATGATGTGCTTTATCCAATATGGTGAAAAACACAGCCTTTTCTAACAGTTTAGATATTGTTTAAAGTGAATTATGATTTTTTCATTCATATATTAATTTTTATACTTCATAGCAACATGCAAATTGATGACCATATTTTATGGAGTCATATGCATTCTGTTGCTCTATGGAGCTAATTAGTCAGTCTTGATTAAGAGTAAACATGATAGTAGTTAAACTCTAGTAGTTATAAAAGGTTTGGAGATATTTTTCTCTAACCCAGTTTTGAGAAATGTGGGGCAAAAGACCCCACACCTACAACTGAAAGATCTGGCAGAATCTTCTTATATCCTCAAGGCACAGTTGATACTATGTGGAGAGAAATCGGCTCATATGAAAGGTCGAAAAATCTGAAATCCCCATAGTGGATGAATAGATGTTTTACTGAAAACACAAGCATTCACTCATGGAAATAAGATGAAAGTGGGATGACGGAAAGTGCTCAGCTATGCATTCTGTAAAGATTTCATAAGCATTCCATATGAAAAGCATGATCCAAGGAAATACAAGCAAGTTCCTAACACAGCACATTTCCAAGTGCAAATCAGATTTCTGCCATCAAACACATTCATCACAAGCATTAATTTTTTTCCTTCAAGTCTAGAACTGAGAAATACACACAAACCCAGAGCAAAACCAGGAAAAAGGAACAATTTAAGTCTGTCTATATATGCAGGGATGGTACAAGGCATGTTAAACATGACACTTTTCTAAACCTAGTACCAGATGCATAGGCTTCATGTAAAAGATATTTATGTTTCCCTGCTAAGAATGGCAAAGTTGCTGTATACATGTCTCATCTGTTTGTGTAGGCTGGGATAAATTTGAGGGAGTACTTCTGAATAGTTAAGTAAGTAAATTATAGAATTACTATGATTTCTCTGTATTATATAATTACTTTCACTCCTTTGAAGTTTATTGTAGAAGAAAAGAGAACAGAAAAGACATTAAGGCTGTATCGTTGATCTGTGTAAACAGAACTAAATCACTCTCTGGGAAGTGACAGATGTAGGCAGGATTCACTCCTGGGAATCCCTCCTGTGATTCTCACCTGCTACTGAGAACAGTCAATGGAAATATTTCTTGGAGTTCTTCACATAAATAGCTATAGTTTGCAAGGTCAAACCCTCAAGAAGTAAATCAGTAGGCATGGCTTTCCTTAATGCTAATATAACTGACACTTTTGATAAAAGGTAAATCGAGTATTTTACACACTACTGAACGTGTCCAGCAGCTCTCTTATAGTGTGTCCACACCGCAATTATTCTGTGAATTAGTTAGTAAAGAAATTATTTTCTGACAGGAATAAAAATATATGGAGAAAGCCAATAAAAATGGAGACAAATCAACATCCCAAATATTTCCCTTTGTGATATTTCGGTTGCCTGGAATTTTATTATTTGATAATTCAACAATCCACACATCCTCAGCAGAAAGCAAAGCCCAAATAAAATCCCTAACTCTCTACTTATTTCAATATTATGGAAAATAAAATCAAAGGCTCTGAATAGCAAAATTCTCAGAAATTGTTGTTCCTTTTCTGTAACAAAACTGTCTGTAGGACAAAGAAAATATACAGGAGATCATTTGACACGGCCTTCCAGCAGCAGTCCAAAGTGTCTGGGCTTTCTGCCAATAGTCCCTGAACCTAAAATCATGGGTTAACAAAACAGCTAAAATTTCACACCACTCAAGAGCTTTTTTTTCCTTAACAGCTATAAATTACCAGTGAAGCATCACTAGTATGGTCATTGGTCCAAAAGATGCTATTTCACCCCAAAACTATACTTTCTAACTTCCATAATTTAACTTTTAAAATTTCAGTTACTTTTAAAATTTCAGTTATAGAAGTACAAATGATCCTTTAATTTGTGAGCGTGCAAGCCACTGAAAAGCTCTGATTAGTGTGAGATGAAGGGAAGAGAACTAGAAGATTTGTTTTTTAAGGTATTGGTGTTAGTTAAATTAAAAGGCAACCAATATTTTATTAAAATTTAAAAAAAAAAATATTTCTAGAGCTTAGTTTATTCAGCTTCAATTTATAGATGGAAGGTTGAGGTACATGGTCATATTGAGAATGAAAACAAAGTTACAGATTTGTCAGAGTTGCCAGGGCACTTAGTCTTGCTGTCTAGAAGGTTTTCAATAGGCATTGAGATGTTTAGAATGTGTATTTTTTGTGTGTGTATATTTAATCTACTAGAGATGAAAATGGCACAAATTGAGGTTCTATGCCTGAACATGTGAATGCCATCTATCATCAAGACCCTAGTTTTATCAAAGTTGTGAGAAATAGCCTTGTGATTTTGTTTTGCCTTACTACTTGTTTGGGGAAGAAGGTTAGTAGAAAGACAAGAGGACAGACTGTTCATGGATAAAAACATTTAAGGCATTGCAATATAGGTCAGATTTCTTGCTCTGCAACAAATTTGGCATGACTTTGAGCAAGTGACTTAGGGCTACATCTACAAATGAGTTCTAGGTATGTTGTTGCAATTCATAACTTACAAGAATCATGACGTGGTGGAGTCCATACAACTGTTCTCATGGGGAGAGATAGATGCTTACATACCAGATCCAGAAAGCCAGCTTGTCTCACAGGGAACTCTCTTGATATTTGGCCAATAGCAAATATAAATGAGAAGTGTTATCTCAGGTGAGTATATGAGTATCATAAGCAGGAATGTTAATAATAATTCTTGCTTGCCTTGTTCTTTCAACATGTTAATAGAATAAATATATTCAGTAGGTACCTTCTGAGTTAGACTTTGTGGATTACATATGCAAAGAAAACCCCACTCATTCTGTTACTGTGCAGTTCTAAAATATTAGTACCTTAACATTACGGAAAACCCAACTGGTAGAAATTTTGATATCAAGGGAGATTAGACTTGAAGAAAACTAGAGTACATGATCCAGTGTTACATCAGACAGTGTAAAACTCTCTGCCCAGGGGAGGTACCTGGGTGTTCCCACTTGAACCTGAACCTGAATGTATATTAACTCAATGAACTTTATGGTTCATGGACCTTCCCCATCTCCAACAGATCAATACTGCAACCCATGACTGGATCCATGGGCGGTGATATCTTTCCTTTCCACTATCTACTCTTTTTCTTTCTTTCTTTATCTTTCTTTCTTTTCATTACCTATTTTCTTAAATGATATTTTCATACTTTTATATTGTTTCATTTCTATAGATAATATCCAAAATGGCTTCATATCTCCTTTCCATTGCAACCAATTTTTTTCTAAAATAAACCTGCCATATATATACATATATATATATATACAAATATATATATATATATATATATATATAAACAGCAGTCATTCAAAGTTTTGCTTTAATACAAGGGATTATTAACCCAAGGGATCTATTAACAAGAACCTCAGTTACCCTCACCTTCAGGGGCAGATTATAGTATCTCCTATACTATCACTCGGCACAGAGCACTAATTTCAGTTCTTTTTGTAGACTACAGTCTCCTTCCTGCCCACCTCCCCTCCAATCATCACCTGACATGTCCTTAAAAACATACATGGACAACAAGTTGTTTCAATTCTGACTACACAAAGAACTGAGAGTGTCATCCTTACATATCTATGATAGGAGATCCAATACCTGTAACAATGGTTGCCACGGCTCAAATTACTGTACACGCTAGAATGAACTTTCAAGTCAGGAAAACTGTGTCCAGAAGACATTCACAGGCTTTCAGAATTTAATTTTTATTAATTAGTCCTTCTTTTCTGGAGAACGATGATTTTCCTGTTTAATGCTTAATAGAGAAAAGTCTGTATTGCACATTTCTTCCTATGAGGGCAGTATGTCCAAGTTAAAGCACAAGGGAATATCTGATCCAATTAGTGTACTGGGACACTATCATCCTGGATTTATTACTTAATATTTCTTGTTCTTTTCTATGTGCTATGGGCTGACTGTGGATTTCTCTTTCCAGCTTACAAATGTAAGTGACAAAATCCTGGGCTTTTCAGCTAAAGCTAGCCATGCAAGTATATACAGTTATCAACAACTTTGTGAATGAGGTTGCTTACTAAATACACTTGAATGTGTGTGTTAGGTACCTGTGACTGAAAAATAATCCCTATATGTTTATTTTTCACTACATATACATTCAAACTATTTTGAGTGTTTGGCAGCTATAGTCAGTCAGTCAGAGAGAAATCAGAAGTGTTTTTTTTCCTGGATATGCTACAATAAATCTTTTATTCTTTGCTATTTCTTTATTGTTTGCTCAAGAGGATCTAATTCTACTCCTTTCTTTGATTCTCACCTCAACATTACAAAATAAACATTTATTTAGAAGAAAAGAGCCAAATATTCTCCTAAATTAAAAGAATAGTCTGAGGTTAGGCTGGAGAGAGATGGACTATATGAATAAGAGCAAAGAAAGTCAGGGTTATCTAAATACACATTTTAAACTATTCTCTTTGAAGTTATTAATAAAATGCATAATTTTTCAACATTTTCCCTTATATTTCATGAAATATGACTGTTTAATTGAAAATGTCATTATAACAAAAAATAATGACAAGGGGATTATCCTTTCTAATTCGGGATTGCTGCTAGCTAAGACTAAGGCTAATAAAGTCAAGACCTTTGGCTTAGGAGTTTATTTCTATAAACACTTTCACTTTGGTTTTCATCTAATGACAAGATTATTGCCTTGTACTATGAAAAGAATGATTAAATTAGAACTTCAGTGACTAATGCACTTTGATCACCTATTATCATGAAAAAGTCTTTCATTACTTGTCTCTCCCATAAGTTATATAATATCTTACTGAATTTCCCTTTCATAAGTCCCCACAAAGGAAAGGAAACACAAAAAGAAAAACTCAAGAAAATACTTTATTTGTTGTTTGATTTTTTTGAAGTTGCATATCACTATTTGGAACTTAATAAATGTGTTCTAACATCACCAACATTTTTGGTCCTGATGGACTTCTAACTAAATATGGTGTTTCAACATTAGGATGCCAGGGATCTATCTCTATGTTTAGTTTTTAAATTGAATTCCATTTTTGGAACATGTTAACAGTTAAGTACAAGAAAAAGACTAAGCTGATAGAGAACAAATTTCCTTCTGCTTATGCAACTGATTATCACATTCCTGACTTTTATGGGGTCTTCTTAATACCTCTGCTTTGGCACTGGGAAGAAACAAACCAGTATTGCTAACTGACAATCTTAAAGCAAATCTTGTTATACTTAAAATGGTTTCATGAAGTGCAAAGTGCAATTTTGAAGTGCATGCTACCCTATAGAAAACATTACTGTTATACTATGGAGGCTACCAAGTTGCAGAAACGTACTTTAAAGTGCAATTATTGAAACCAACCAACAACAACAACAACAATAATAATAAATAATAATAATTAATAATAATAATAATAAATAATATAATAATAATAATAGCTGGGGAGTAATTTTAATGTCAGACTTTTTAACCACTGTTAATTTTCTAGATATCATTTTTTTCTCTAGAAGTCAGTGTAAAATCAGCAAACAACCCCCACCATTATCATATTCTGTTCTCTTCTTGAACTGAAACAGAAATACTCTTGTGTACTTATGCCTTTTCTGAACAAAATAGGCACTTTATCAATTAATATTTATTAAAGGCATTGATGATTGTCAGTGTGCGTTATTTAAGCACTGCACTATTTATTTATAAAGTAAATATTGTGGTTATGGAGCAAAGGCAGAAAATATTAATTTTGAAGAGTCAAAACTTAGAAAGCAAATAAGAATGATCCAGTGTTTGTTTTTATTTCTCTCCAGTTCCATGATCTACTTTTAAGAAAGTGTCACTAAGAATGCTCGAGTGCCTGAAGAAGAAAATACACATTTTTTTTTGAAAACTCTTAAAAATATCATGTTTTCTTTTTCCAACTACAGTATAAGACATAATTAACCAATGTGTTTGTCTGGTCATCGGTTACTGAATTGCTAAAGAAAGAAAAAAATAAGTGAAAAACACTTACTGAAAAGTGACTATGGGTTTTGCAGTTCATTTGGAGAGGTTATTACAGGCTCATTTTTCTAGTAAACAAAACAATAGCAAATCAAAATTTTTTGAGTCATTGTTTTTTAAATGTAATATCCCTGAAAAAAAAAAAATGTTACTTGGGAATCCCTCCGTTACAGATTTGGTTTTATATATTTCATTTTATTGCTTAAGCATGAACATTATGGACAGTTGAAAAAGCCGTCATGGTTTTTGCAAAGATTTTCTAGCCGAGACCCACGAAGGGAGAGGTCCACGCTGAACAGGAGGTGCCCAAGGTGGAGCGGAGGTCTGACAGAGATCCGCAGCTGAGACCCATGGAGGTAGAGGTCCACGCTGAGCAGGAGGCGAGCAAGGTGGAGCAGAGCCTTGCAGAGGTTGGCAGCTGAGACCCACGGAGGGAGAAGCCCACGCTAGCAAGAGGCCACCCAAGGTGGAGCGGAGGTCTTGGAAAGATTTGCGGCCGAGACCCACGGAGGGAGAAGCCCATGTTTTAAGTAGGTACAGCCAGCTTTTCATGAGAGACTGTACCTCATGGAATGACACATGAGAGAGCAGAGGATCTCTCTCGTGGGGGAGACCCCACGGAACACAAGGGAAGGACTCAGACTTATGATTCCCCTGTGACTGTGGTGATGACTGTGGTGATGACTGTGGTAAAGCAAGCTGTCCCCTTTGCAGCCCACAGGAAAGCCCCCTGAGACAGAACTGCTACTTTAGTTTTGGACTTACATCT
>JAWWTY010000037.1:18473320-18563995 GCA_035222235.1 Margarornis squamiger
TAATAAATTTAAGCATTATTCTAAGTTCTGCTTTGCCCACAGTATTAATCAAAGCTCTTCTTCGGGTTGTTATCTCTAGCCGTAAATTCCAAGCTGGTTTTTTTTTTTCCCTTTCCCTCTGGAAGGTGAAAGGGGGAGGGAAGGGAGGGTGGAAAGGCCCTGAAGGAGTTTTGCTGGACACCAGGCGTTTATCCAGGGTCAAACCATGACAACAGCTGAACTGCAAAAGGAAACAATTTATTTAGAAGTATGATGCCAATGTCACCCTGAGACTTCTTATTGTGCTTCTGAGCTTAGCTGTATCAAAGTAAGGTGACATGTACATCTGTCACATGAGAAGGGGAGATTTTCTCGACCCGTAGCATGGGGAAATTTCCTCAACCCTGTCAATTTGATTTGTCTGTCAGTGCCCGAGGAAAGGTAAGACCCTTGTGCCCAACCAGCCTGTCAGTGTCCCATTAAGAGCATCCTTCACTAAACAGTCCTGCTGGGTCACAGGGCTGTTTGACTGAACTATTCAGGGGCACATGTCAATAGTGTGAGACACCTCAGCAGATCTTCCTACCTTTTTGACCCCTCAGCAGGTCTTTTCTTTTGCTTGAGTATGTTACCTGCTGCTGGTGAGTGCCCGCACTTGTGAAGGACCTGCGCTAACAGTTTATGGAATAACATTCTATTAATAGAAAACTGTGACAGGTTAAGGTTCTGGGACTGTTGGTGATAATGTCTTACTGCAAAAATGTATTCAAAGCAATATACAGACAAACTCTGATCCCCGCTAAAAGTATTCAGCACATATAGAGTATGGCTCTTGTCCATATGTGTCCCTATGTGGGAGAAGACAGGTTCAACTCATTGACCAATCCCAGTAGTTACAATGGAGTCTTGCCTAAGTTTTCTCTCAACTTACTTTTTTACTATTTCTCTATGTTTAGGTGGAACTTGAGTGACTCTAGGCATACCTTTGTTGTGGTTGGTGTAAAACTCTCTCAATTTGCTCTTAAGGATATAGGGATAAAATATAGAGTACATGCTCAGTGAGGGGTGGTTGTGCCTTGGAGATGGGTAACTTTGGGGTGGAAGAGAGTGTTAGTATTATGATTAAGTTATAATGAACCAAGTTCATCTGAGGAGGGTAATTTCATCACAGTTGTTGGTTCAGCTGCAGGACATCTCCTGTCTCCCTTGGTTGACAGGTGCTGTGTGGCTTATCAGCTGCAAAGTACCACCAAGTTCCCCTTCCTGCAAGGGTTTCCGCAAAGCCTCGCTGTGGCGTTTCCAGTCTGCTCCACCCTTTGTTCTTTTCGCCTTAGCAGGTGCATAGGGTTGTAGATTGTCTATATGGGGAATCATCATGGAATAGGTTTTGAGCATGCCAACCGCATTCCATTCATGGAGTAGCAGCTGCGTTTTAGCCATAATTTCTGCACCATTATAACTTCTGATAGGATGCGAATATAACTTCTTGGTTTCCTCTCATTTTACCCTAAGACATCTTTCCACAACATTTCAGTCTCAAAGGTTGTAAATACCTGTTCTAAACTAAAATACAGCAAAGCTGAAAAACAAATACAACTGGAAAAGAAAAAATCACAGTAGAATCGTGGATACGATGTGGATCATAGATACCATTATCATCTTCACGAATCTTCCCAAGGATCCTGTTTTAAATTGAGAACAAATCACATTCACACTTTCCACTTTTTGAAAAACCATTTAAAACCTAGCACTGAATAATTGGAGTAGCAAATGCAAATATTTCTGTGACAAATATATGCAGGTTTGTATTGTGGAATGATTATTCCTAGGTCAATCACTGAAATGGTACAGCTGGCAAAATGCCAATTTGATGAAGTGATGCCAATTTACCTCATGCAAATACTTGGCTCTTTTCACTAGGAATTAATTTTGTTACCCTTTCTCTTTTCCTAGTAAATTGACTTTGTATAGGTTAGTTCTAAAGAAGGTTTGCAGAGACCAGGGATAAGTGTGAAAATAATGACATATGAACAGCCAGATTCTTCTGTGCTACAATAAACAGTTCTACAGAATGTGATCATGTAAATCTCTGCACAACAGACAAGGCAGAAGACATCTGGACAGGAAAAATAATATACTAAAAAGATTAGCAATATTTTTTCACACCTCATTTTCTTATGTATTTGTTATTTCTACAAAGTTTTGTCATACTTCCAATGCATGAGTAGTAGAGCTTTAATGTGCAGCCATTGTGCTTTCATTCTTCTTTTCATCACTAGATTTAATGAAATATCTTTATATGAAATGACTTTTTAAAATCATAGCCTTATTCATTTGGGTTATTTCTCTTTCATCCTATGAATTAAATGACACAGGTCTTGCTGTAACATGACTGAAAGCCTTGTAAGAAGGAATTCCACACTGACAGCTTCATAACATGGTTTTGCCAGTTTGGGCCTGAAGTGCATGAAGAACACTACAGCAAAAATATAATGAATGAGATTTTGAAGAAAATAAATATATACTTATTCTCTTTCCTAGCAGATTTTTTTCTATAACTGTCTAATAGAGAGACCATAAGAAATAACTATACTTTTTCAAAGGATCAAGTTGAGTTTTTCATTTTTAATTCACAATAACCATGGCATTATCATGTGTAATTACATTTTCTTGACGAGCTTATTAACAGTAATCTTAACATTCCAGAAGTCTACATTTCATGCCAGATTAGCATTTGTTCACGTGCTTCTGAAGTGGAGGAAGTTTCTGAATTTAAATGTTTTCTCTTTATCAGTTTTTCCTTTGCATTGAAAATAGCAGAAAACAGAAAGCACTTGGACTAAGTAGTGGGCTTTCAGAAGAAGTAAAAATGTAAATAGCAATGTTTGAACACCTTTGCAGAGTGCCAGTGAATAGAGCACTACATGTTGCAGAAAGACGCAAAGCTAGAACCTTATCTTTATGTGTACTAATAAAAGATAAATGGAGCCTGCTGTAGGCCCCTAAAGCTTCCATGTGGGGAAAGAGAGGCACAAGGAACAAGGCTCTATTAAAATGAAAAAGATTAAATCAGGTAACTTTTCTTTTTTCTCATTATTTTTTCCCCCTCTTTACCATTGGAGATAAGGGTCAACAATGCAAACCTCTGACCAGCTGGTGTTTCACAAAGAGAAAGCCCTTGGGGAAACGAGCCTCCTGACAGAGGCAGCCTGGAAGCTCTTCTGCAGCAGCCAGTGCTATTTGCATAAGCACATAAAGACAAGTCACAATGCAATTAGCCATATCAGGATCACACCAGAAAACGTGAGGGTTCTTTACAAAGGTTCCCCCCCACACTGTCATGATGGTGCTTTATGCTTTTAATTAGAAGACTCTGTTGTTGACTTTAAGACATTCATTCCCTGGGGTCCAGTTGCGATGAAGTTATGACAGGTGATTCTCTATGTTAAACCTCTTCTAAGTTAAATTTTACTTTAGGTATACTATAATTTATATCTTTTTTTTTTTTTTTTAACAGACTTTATGTTTAGGGAAAAAAACAAACCAAACTCCCTTTACCTATTTTCATAAAAAGAAAAGCAATATTGGTGGTTCAGAAGTACAATAATACACACAGGCCCCTGAAGAAAAAGTAGCAATTTGATTGTGTTAAAAGAGATTATAAGTGTCAAGCATATTTTAAGTAAGTGGGAATCAGATGAAAGTAATAATCACAAAAGTGAAACTCAAGAGATAATTTTGAAAAAGAAACAAACAAAAATTCCAAACAAGCAAAATACAACAAACACACAAACAGACTAAACCCAGTCAACCGGATAGCAATTTATTATTTGATTTTTTATTGCTCACCAAGTAATCTGATTGCTCTGATTAATAAATCAGATCTTTGAGTATTCTATCATGCCTATTGCATAGTTTCACTGTTCCAGCTTTTGTTTGCCAAGATTTTTATTATTTACTTTTAGTCATCTATTATTCCTTTTACTTAGCTGAGAACCTGAGTTGTGTTGTTTCTGTTTTCTGAGTGACTGAAAATTTGGAATAAGGAATAATGCAGATCAGCCAGAATAATGAATGACAAATAAATTAGTTCATCTGCAAGTTTTCAAATGCTAATTACTTGTTTCTAAATTAGGAAAGCTTTGGGGATTCTTGTACATTTTCATAAATATTCTGTGTCTTTTCTTTCCAAACATATCTGGATAGAAATGGCATTATTCTATTAGAAGGGATATGAAAAAAACCAGGAAAATTCTTTAGGGGAAAAAAAAAAAAAAAGAAGAGTGTAGAACTAGTTACTTTAGTAAACATTTAACTGTAGTCAAGTGAGAAAAGACACCTGGTTGTCATTTCCCCATCAAGAGGTAGTGGAATGTTTGTTTTGTCTTGTATTCTCATTACTTTCATTGAAGTCTTACTTTGTTTTGTTCTAGTGGGATAAGAAACAGTCTAAAGGTTGCAAAGCAAATGATATGTCATGTGTGTTGAACAGGAGACACCAAATGGAATGGTTCTGGCAGGGTCAAAATAAATGAATTTTTTTCCACCTGACAAAGAACTCAGTTGTGGAACCCCTAGTTTGGGAAAATTATAGATGGGAAAAGTTTACATGGATCAAGAAGGTGAAGATTTTCTCTCTGGTAGGTTAATCTCTAAATAGGTTCATCAGAGAGAAAGATCATCTGGGGTTCCTAAACACAAACCACCTCTGGCTCCAAATGTATGTGAGCCATAAATTCTTGGAAGTAGGAATAAGTACAAGGTTTGATACTGGATATTGTTGGAGTCAAGGCACAGACTAGATGGAGTTACAGTCTATTTCAGTGTAGACATGCTTTTAAATATCATTCTTACTTTGAGAGATAAAACAGTGAACATGGGAATAATAAAGAAAAAAGGGAAAACAGGAGCATAGGGTATGCAATACTATAACATTTCAGGTGTAATTAGTGACAGTCATATCAACGAGATTTCAATCACTGTATGCGATGCCTTCATAAACATTTCTTGCAGCTATTACAATAAATATGGTGGAATAGAAATTGATATCCCAATCTCTAAACAGACCCATAATTTAGACTGCATTACGTTTTCATTTGGTAGGATTTCATAGAGGGAGCAATATCTCTCCCAGGCAACAATAGCACTGCTATGGATGAACACTTATTTTGCTAACTGAAACACCATTTTTATATAAATGACCATTAGAATGAACAATTTTACTTTTTATGGAAGTATATCTTAGTTAAAAGTAAAAACTTGAAACATAAAATGTACTTACTTTTTTACCTACAATAATGTAACAACGTATGTTTTGATATATAGCAATCTACATGAATATATAATTAGCTAGTTGCTCATAATACATATATTTAGATTTGTATTATCATTAAAGCACCTTACAGGGATGTAAACTTGTATTTTTTGCAAAGTTACTAGTAGGATATTCAATAGATTCAACTTAATTTGTTGAAATGTATTCAATTTGGACACCACTTTGTTACCAGTTAGAAGCCAATAGAATGAAAACCATAACATTCCCAACTCCTGCACAATACATACTCCAATATATTTATATCCTGATTAATAACAAGTCCCATCATAAGCCATTTTTTATAAGAGTTTTAGAATCAAGAATAGAACAGAAAATATCCACATTGAATTTGTCAGGAATGTCCTAATTTTTTTGCTTGTTATCACTCCTATATCAGTCACAACTATCATACAAAACAGATGTCTAATATTCACTAATCTTGAGAAGTCTTCTACAGTTGCAATGAACTTTTGTAAAAAAAGGCCAACCAAACAAATTAAAGGGGTAAACATATCAAAAAACTGCTTTTTCTTGAAAATGTAAAAGAGTGGAAAGCAGTTGCTCAGGTTAAGATAGTTTTCATAGACACAGTGAATTTTCAGATCAAGAAAGGAGGTTTTCATTAATTTTAGGAATATCTAGATCTGTATGGATGTTGTATGTGTATGAAACTGTATTGCCATTTTTGAACTGAAGTATTAACAACCCAAATCTCATTCTGGATTTTCCCTTAAGTCATACATTATGCATAACACTGATCCTGAGAGTAAAATACTTTGACTTTCTCATATTTGCTTTTCTGCAAATTATATTTTAGCTTGATGAAGTCCAGATATCTTGAAAGAAATAATGGCTTTTCTATTTAAGACCTTGTAGTTGCTATAGTTATATAATAATCTCAATATAACAGTAGCTGGTGAAGCGATCACAAGGCAAAAACTTAGTAAAGGCCAGATCTCATTTTATATATCTTCAGTAAGTTCATCAAGACAGGTAATGATGGCTTTAGATAGCTCTCAACACTACCAACCAATGATAAGAATGCTTACACAACACAATTACATTAGAACTTACAATCTTAGTCATTTTTATACATGCCAAAAGCTGTCAGACATCCCCTTTAGGGTTTCAGACGTATTTTTAGAAAATTCTAACCTACAGTATCTGTCAAGCTACTCTTATATTTAATGCAGATGTAGAAGCAAAAAGGGGCAATAGAGAAGCATCTGCAAGTGCTAACAGAATATGCAGCATCTTCATCATTCCCTTTGTACATCCTCCAGTTTCCTTCTCTAACAGTCTTTGTATAGACCTCTCTCTTTCCAAAACCCCTCTGCCCTGTCTGTTTAGGTGCTATTTTTTATCTTCATTATTTTGTGAAATTCAGAAAACTACTTTTTCTTGTTACACAGGATTTGTAATCTCTTTGTTTGACAACTATTTGCTACTTTCCAATTGTGTTACTTTCAATAAGTGTATTTTAGAAAACCTCTCTTTCAGTACTATTAACATTTTCTCTGTCATTTTCTGAGAATGATGTATTGTTGGGAGGCTGCCCAGCCAAGCTGCGCCATCATATTATGTTAAACAATGTATTAAGAGATGTCAAAACAACTCATAAAAATATCACATTTAGATCAACAATCAATAACACAGACAATAAATTATGGTAAACCAATCAAAATACAGGCATTCAATGCAAATTGGTATAACTTCGGCTACCTTTTTGGACACCAGCTGAGTGGCTAGCCAATACCTTTCTAAAAACTGCAGCATTCAACTAATTTTTGCTCCTCCAAAGGTTCTATGCATTAATATCTCAACTAGGAATTTGCTAATATCTTCATAGAAGAGCTGGAAAATCCTGATGCTTCCATGTAAAATGTCAAACTCTTCTCTGAGCATAGAAACTTCTCTCTAGATATTTTTGTAGAGCTGGATGACAACATTTAGATTTTCCCAACCACTTTCACCATAATCATCTTCTTTTTGGACATTTATTCAATAAAACATGAAACAAAATGATGGCCAGCTTCCACCTGAACAACCTGCTGTATGCAATCCATTATTCAGAGCTATTGGAAAGATATTATAAGCTTTAGCATGAAGAACTCAATGTAAGAAAGACATCACAACCTACCACAGAGGAGTCTGCATAGTTTTCTAATTCAGCTCTGTAAGGACACAAGTTATATGCTTCTTTCTCTTACAGTGTGTAGTGACAAGGCATATTGTCCAATAGAAAAATCCCTCCCTCTGGGCCACTCAGTTTCAACCTACTTCAAATAGAGCTGACTGCACACCCCAGATCCTTCTAGTGTCAATAAAAAATGTAATACCTGGGAGTAATTGTACATCACACACACATCAGTGTGCCTCACCTCAGTTAGCAGCTGTAACAATAGTAATGTCCTAAATTAAATGGGGAGAAGCCAAAAATAAGTGGCTAAATGGAGCATTTTTTAAATTTAAAAAGGTTTCTGGGAAACCTTCTTCACAAAGGATGCTAGTCTCCTGATTCAAATTTCAGTTTGATTTTTCTCTGTACTTGGAGAGCAATAAAATATAAAATCTTATTTAGTAAATGTTCCAGATTTTTTATGTACTTTAGTGACAAAATTCTTTCTGAAGTAATGAAACTTTGAGGCCATTATCAATTACACAACATGGGAAGAAGTCTTTGATATTGAGGGGAAAAAGTCATCTTTCTGATAGATCTTTCTTTGTTTCTAAACACCTGAATTTATTACTGCTCGTATTCCTTCCTTGTTGACCTTATACCATTAAGCTTCCTATTGTTAGGGAAATGCTCTCAAAACTACTGGCATTCTGCTTAAATGTTTGTTTGTGTATTTGGACTTTAACTTAGTGTTATTATTTTCCATTGAGACAAATTATTTTGAAAAGTTTTATCAGTCAGAACTTGGATTACGAAATAAACAATGGAAACATTTTTAGGTGGAAAGTGTTACTATTTTAGCTGCAGAATCAAGAATAATATGGAATTAATTCATGGCATTTACCAATGTTTTCTCACTGTGTAACTAAAACAAGAGATTGCTTGACAATTAGGAGACTGCTTAGTCTCACTGAGAAAGAGAGTTTGAGGGCAAAATGACACAGAGGATCTGTTTTGAGATTGGGGAGATATAAAGAATGCTTTAAGCAGGTTAAAAAAGCACGGGAAGAAGGAAAGGCTAGAAGAGGAGCAGTAAAATAAAGGACTGAGTTCAAGGAAAGTAAAAGCAAAGGGAAAGCAAAGGAACAAACTGTATTGCTCTTAGCAATACAGTTGATCTGATACATTATTGTGGAATGAAGCTTCAGTGAAAAACATTGCTATATAAGCATGAAATGTTTTGTCTGAAACATCTCAGATTTGATTAACTTTCATCAAATCTAAGGCCTGAACTCCAGAAAAGATGCCCTGAGGCTGCAGAGACTGGGAACTGCAGACTGCCTTCCCCCCTCCTGGTTGCTGCCGTAGAGCCAGGTGCCCAAGGAGTCCCAAACGCTGCTTGGTATAATTATTATTCGTGTGCATTTTCCTGCTTGTATACAGAGGTTAATACAAAGTCAACTTCAAAGAGCAGCTGTATGTGCTGTTCAACCCTCATTTTCTCCATTATTTTTTAACATTTTGGTCTTCTAGCATTATTAAGTGGTCTGGAATAGCTCAAATTAAAGTATAAAACCTTGATACTTCCAACAAATATGAATTTCTGCTTTGTAACCCCAACTAGTCACACTTAGTGCATGTTCTGGAACTTTGCAGGCGTGGACTGTGACAAAAATCTTGCTATTTTCCTGTTTTTCAATTTCTGACTACATGAGCAAAAAAAATGAATCAATTTTATTAGTAAGGCTTTTCTTAGAGGTTTTGCTACAGCAAACCATCATTGCAATGTAACTGCAAAATATGAAAATTTTACTTCCCAGATGGTTTACCCCAGACCTGCAGCATCCTAAGACTGCAGCTTCCCAGAACATCCTTGTCTTGCTTGTGTACTTTTCTATTCATGTAGCAGAGATACTCTCATGGAGTTCCAGGAATACATTCCCAACTGGTCCCTCCATCACCCTTCTAGAGTGTCTTGCCTTGGCAAGCCATAAATACATTGACCGTATTGTCCTAAATCAAAGCTAATTTCATGCAGTCCAGTCAATGGAAAGAAACTGATACCTTTCAGAAAGGAATTATTTCCACTGGAAGGTAGTTCATAAATCAGATGAAATACATATTTGTCTGCTAATATCTGGTTTTCTGCCTAGACCATAAAAGGAGGCTTGGCAAATGTGGCAAACATAAAAGTATAGAGTAGTGGAGATAAACCCTACACCTTGTACCTCCATCACACAGAACTATCTACACCAGAAGTGAGACTAAGTCTAGACCTAGTGGAGTGATCCATCGAATAATTCAAACCAATGGGTGTTAAAAGTAGCATCCGTTGGTCAGTGCCATCCTGTCCTCAGGTTTCTGCTCAGATACTATTGTTCCCATATTTGCAAGATCCTTCCCCCTCTACTTGATTGAAACTGTTGCCACTGTGTTTTAACAGCAGATTCTGCAAAGACACAAAATGGGAAATAGCCTATGTAAAAAGCAGTCTTCCAAACCTGTTTCTTCTTTAGCGTGACAGTAGCATGTTATTTGTTATGTTTTTGTCCCATGACAGGGTAAGTGGCTGCACAGTACAAAACACGTAATTATCTTCTTGCTCACATGGCCTGGGCTTGAAGCAATGCTTCTTTCTGGTCTTCTGCTCTATCCAAAAAATAATGAAGGTTACCTATTCTTTGAACCCATGCCTCATTTTCACAAATACATATGCTCTTGACAAGGAGCAAATCCATTCCAGACAAGTAAAAAAATCTGCAAAACCCCATACAATTTGTCAGTCATAATATAACTGGAAAGACTTTTTCTCAGATACCTGACCCTTTCACTCCATCATACTCTTTCAGTGTTTTGGAACCTGATTGAAATTTTCTCAGCTATGTTCAGATTTTCCTAATTGTATTTTTTACAACATATTAAGCAAGAACCAAGCACCTGCACTTTGCAAACTCCAACAGTTTTAAATAAACAATAGAAACTTTTTAATGTGTCATCTAATCTTACCATCTCTTATTTGTTGTAATATGATTATGTACTCACCCACAGCCTGCCTTATCTAAATTAACACAAGAGGATTCTGTTCTTTGCAAACAGAACTCTGCTTTTGTACAGCACTTTGTCTTTAATAGCACTGGACAAGCAAACAGTTAGCAAAATTACAGACTACCATAGAATCTAAGAGATAGGGTCGGTTAAGCAAATGAAACAAGTTGTCTTGGATTTTTAATAAACAATTAGTTGAATAGTTTACAAGTGTGTCTTTAGTGGCAACTAGAAGTTAACAAACATAAACTGAAATTGTTATATGTGTTTATATCATATATACTTTGAATCAATATGTCTTTAATAGATAGGGAATGTTTACTTGGAAGTTTCAGCATCTGGTGTTTATGCTTGAGTCTTGTTTTCAAAGATTCAGGCCAAAGGGGTCTGGGTTGCATTTTTTCTCTTCCATTCTTGTCTCACCACTCTGAAAAGTTCAGGTTACATGCAGTTAACACCTGCATTATCTACCCACTCACCCCAGCTAGAAACATCTTTCCTGATATTAGCATTCAACTCTATAAAAATCTCTCTATCCTTTAAAAAATTTATCCATTTTTGCTCCCTTTTCATTTATTCTCTCCTCTGCCTCTTTCCTTACTAAGATTTTGTCATCACATACTTTTACTACATGACTCTTCTACTCACAAATATGCAAAGCAGAAGCATTTTATATGACAAGAAAGGCATTATGTATTTGTAAAGAACTAAGTATTTCATTAGAATTAATTTCACACTGGATAGAGCTTGTGAAAATGGGAACAGGTACGGTTATACTCATTCGTGACTTCTGTTAACTCATGGTGGGGTCTGATAAAGCTTCCTTTCAGTTCATATATTTTCTCTAGTATCCTGAGATGTTCAAAAAATCTTTCCTAGAGGAGCCAAGAAAGTGTCAGAAGACTGTGAGAAGCTGATCACAGATTTCTTTTTCAGAAAGTCTAAATCACAGTGAAGGTTTACAATTTTAAGGCAAAAAGAGCCTTACAATTCTTCAGATACCCTAGACCCTAGGATGGTCTGCACAGAGTACGTAGTTCTGTACTGTGCTCTGCTTTTAATGAAAGGCACACCCAAAAAATACAATGCCTCTTCAGTTGTCAGTCTACTCACAAGTAATCTTATCTCAAAGTAAAGTTTAAGGGTAGAATTGTATCTTCTTAAATTATGATTTGAGATACAGGTCATGAAAAGATATGACAAATATATCAGTATTGAGGTTACATTTAACAATACGGATTCTCTTTGGGTGTTCCAGCAGTTATCTGGTTTGTCACTGCTGTTTAATTAGCCCATTCAATGCACACTTGGCCCAAGAGAGTTCTTCTGGCTACTTCATTCTTTTTCCTATTGTTGAAAAAGACTATCTGCAGCATCCAGAACCACTCCCCTGGGTGACCTGCCCTTTCTCTAAGCCTGCCCAGGATGACCTTATCTTTTCTCTTTGCTAATATTTACCTACCCCTCATTCCATGCAGTTGAGCACTGAAAGATCACAGGGAAACAGAAGGGATTAAATAATTTCCTTTCCCTCTCTTCTTAAAATAATTTTATTTATATTTTTGTTACTTACTTTAGCACATATCTGTATTTAGAATAACTTACCCATTTTACAGTTTTCTCTAGAATTCTTTAAAGTTATTCATGGTGTATCTTAACAAAGATAAAATACACTCTGTTCTTGCTAGATTTATAGCTTCTTTTTCTCTGGTGCTCTCTAATGAAGAATGAGTGTGGCATAACCAAGACTGGGAGTTGGAAATGTAATGTCATGTCAACATAACTGAAGCCAAACTTTTAACCCCACAGTCAGCTCCACAGACATTCACTGGGAATCCCAAAACACTATCTACAGATTGTTTTCTGCTTCCACACAGAAGGAAAATAATATCATGAACTTACAAGTTGATAAACTCATATCTAAGCTCCATATGGCAGCTGATCAACAGAAAACTAGAAGACCCACTCCAAAGCTGTAGTTTGTGCCAAGGGAAGGAGAGAAAACGCCCAACAAATGTATGTTGTATGGGATATGGAATGGAATGAGGGGGGAAGGTGAGGTGTGGCTATGCTTTTGTTTCTATATAGCAGTTCATAATTGCCAGCGTCTAACTACCTGAGCAGATATCATTCAGACTATGTTCTGTGACCACTGGCCTGTGTCCCACAAGCACTGTTCCCAGGGAAGTTTGTGATAATTTCAACAGAAGAAGCCTGGATTTTCAAAAGCAGCATCTTATTTCCTCATATTTTGGTGTCCAGAGCTAGGGATTTGACATCTGCTAGTCTGTAAAACAGTCATATTTGTGTAGAACCGCCCCCCCCCCAAATTGCAGGACAATACCAAGCTTTTTAATATGAAGAGTCTTAATAATTCTTTTGCCCACTTACCTCTCACTTCCAGGTTATGCTGTATGTTGTACAACAAGACTTTACCTTGTGTGTGTTGTTTAATCTAATTTGGTTTTCAATTTGTGCATGTGTGAATTTATTAACTCAATGTTGGATGTTTTCTGCTATTCCCCATTCACAGGTATATTAAATTCAGTGCTCTCTGCTTTGATTTCTCACAGAAGAATCTCCTAGTCTTCAAAACTGAGAAAGGCAATTGCTGTCAGGGATAGTAAATGTGGAATCATGTCTCAGGGTAGAGTATCTATGATTTCTATTTATTATTGAAATATTCAGACACCTTCAGATATAATACTAGACACTTAGCCAGGCTGTAAATAGTGGGATAGTCAAATCCAGTAATTCAGGGAATCCTCACAGAATCATAGAATACTCTGGGTTGGAAGAGACCTTAAAGATCATCTAGTTCTGTGCCCACCCCTGCCATGGGCAGAGACACCTTTCACTAGACCAAGCTGTTCAGAGTTCATTCAACCTGGCCTTCAGCAATTCCAGGGATGTGGATACTTGTGCCATTAGATTGCCTATAATATATTTATGTCATTTGAGATGGCTAATTAGGTGTTTGAACCTGAACACACAAAGCATTCTTTTGTTCTTGTGAAGTACATAGGGTCAGACTGTATTTAAACTTTCCAGCTTAAATATTATATTTGAGTCCAGACTTCTTGTTCACATTGAGGAGAAATTCCCCCCCGTGTCATTATATATGAGAAAAATGAGAAAATAATGACTGAATGAGCAACATAAGACAAAATTTTCATTAGGTGTAGATTGAATTTTTCTACTTAGACAAGTTTGAATGTTTATGTAACAATGAAGTTTTTTTATTTTTAATGTTTTCACAAACTGTCTAAGAAATGTGAGAATTAAATGCATTTGCTTTTAAAATAAATATTCTTTATCTCAGTATTAAAATTGTACATTTCTTTTTGCCATTCTTATTCTACTTTCTTCTTCTGTGACAAACACAGAGCTTAAATCAGCTAATCTTGTCTGTTTTGGCCTTCTCTCTCTGTAAGATGGAACAGACAAAACAATAAACATATTCATCGTCCTCTGCCTATTTAAGAACAGATGGACAAAAGCAGGATTTTTATTGCTTCTTTTTACATATTAGTATTATATATTAGTATTGAAATGTCAGAGGCATGGTTCAACACTGGAAATGTATAAGTTAGATCTATTTCTGAACAACTGAGGTGCTATTTTCTGTGTCTGTGGAAATGAAAATTAGGAACCATATTTACTGTTTAATCCTTTTGCAAAGCCTGAACTCAGACTTTAGTTTCCTTAGCTGTTTTTCATGGGGTTTTGTTTCTTTTTTTGTTTTCTTGGGTTTTTTTGGTTTTGTTTTGTTGGGGTTTTTTAATTAATTTTATGTTATTTTTAGAATGGAAATCACATGAAAATTAGTGATTCAAAATGAGTTTTTGAAAGGAAATGTTCTTTCACAATCTTTCACAATTGAAGATGAAATGTGAAAATTTGACTCCTTATTGTACCAATAAGAAAATTGGTTGAAATTTTTAGAGATGCTAATTAAAAGAATTAGCTTACACCCCAAAATGATAAGCAGGTATACCAGAATATTGCCCTTAGACTCTGGAATCACACAGCTCAATGGAATCGGTAGACCTTTATCCAACATTTTCAAAGACTTACATTTCATGAGTTAATAGGCAATAATTATAACATTTAAAAGTCCTTTAATTAAAATTAAAATGCATAGGTCAGTTATCCTATCATTTGAAACACTAATATGGTCTCAGGCAATCAACTAGAAGATAAATTGTCCACAATAAATGGCAAAACTATGTGAAAGAATCACACACAGTTGCTACATTGCAATGAGGATTATCACACATCAAGGCAAAGTGTCTATGCCAAGGGAAACACAGCAAAAAGTAGAAATTGGTCCAATGAAAAATTGCAGTGAAAGTAGGGTTAAATTTGTCTCATTTTTATGCACTGGTGTAGTCTTTCAAGGTTTGGAAAATAAATTTATTTTCTATTAAAAAACACTATCATAACACCATCAAATGACTGCATTCAACTGGAAAACAAACAAACTAAAACAAACCAAACCAACAAGCACCAAACCCCAAACTCTAAGCAGAAGCTGAAAGAAAGTTCTGAAACATTTGCCAAAACATGTTTCCATAATTTAAAACCCATGCAGTATGCATTTTAGAATTCTATAGGTACTTTTAGAATTAGTTTTTGAAATTCCAGAACTCAGAAAAGTGATAATATTTAATCATAATATTTCAGGAAGTTACGATTTTTTTCTTTTAATTAAAAATATTGTTCCCAAAAACATCTTCAAACTATTCCATAGAAAGTCTATAGACTTAGACAATGATAGTTAAGTTCAAAATGTTCAGGGTATATTCTCATGCCTATGAGAAATATGAATCTGCAAAGAACCAACCAATGCTCTGGGTTATGAATTACAATTGAACAACCGACCTTGATCAAAGAAAGATCTTTTGATCACTAAAAATTCAGGGTATCCACAGTGACTGTATTAGGTTATCTGGAACCTCATTAAGGTGGAATATGAATTGCAACTTATGTGTCTGAACAAACATTGAAAACCCTTTGTTCCCTTCAACACACAATGCCCAGAAAAAGTAATGTTAATAACTTGAAACATTCAAATACCAAACCATTTTAATTCAAGATTTGTCTTGTTATCTCAGGTAATTTTAGTGCAAGCACGTGTACACACAGTGATTCTCATTTCTGGTATCTCTGTTTCTGGTGACTTGCATGCAACATGTGTCTTTAGGCCATACCATTAGAATAAGTCTGAATTATAACCACGATGTCTAGAATTGCAGGTACAATACCTCAATTTATTTTCAATTTTACATGTAACACAGCTGTTTTTAAGTCCACAGATCACTGAAACAAACGTATGTCTTGACTAAGATCTATCTAGCTAAGCCTCCATAAGGATAAATGAATATACAATCATGAGGTCCTTACATGTGGATCACATTTGCAATTTAGGCCTCATTACCAGCTCTGCCACTACAGGCTATACAAACACCAGTATTATTGAGAACATGATTTATTTTTACTAGTCATTATGCTGAGTATGGCATGAAAATGTCTGTTGCACATCCTGATCCTATCCATAACATATGTCTTGAAAATTTGAGGATGGGGTCTTGGAAATATTATAGTACCAACTCTTTACTGGTGGGCTGAAAAATTTCAGAATGGAAAAACACTTTGCTTTCAAAAATTAATTTTATAATTGAAGCATATTTCATCAGTGCTGTAAGCCACAGCTTCACCAATAATAGCAGTCAAAGGCTTCATAGACAATACATTTAATGCGTTATGACCTTGGAGAAGTTCTGCGCTTCTTGTGGTGTTACAGTGCACATCACTGTGCAGTAGCAGTGGAACACATCACAGATGGAAATGATGCTGGCACTACTAAGAGGCTGGGTTTTTTTTAATATAGAAAAACAGATCGTGTTACTTATTGATTATAGCTTTTACTGTCTTTCAAAAAAAATGTCTATCACTTACTGGCAAGATTTTCAACAATTTGCATTTAGATTTCATTGCCCATGTACTACTAACAATGTACTGAAATATAAGTGTTTGCAGAAAATGTTATTGTACATCTTACTTCCAAGTCCTGTCTTCTCATTCTAATGTATCTGAACATTGTCAGTGTTCTAAGATTAGGATTAAGTGGACAATTCACACTTTTTCCATATTTTGTACATTATCTAAACTTTCTGTTGAACTGCTTCTCAAAACTGACAATTAGTGTCTAACATTACTTGGCACTCTTTCACAAATTGTCATGCATTTTAGTCAGTTGCTAAGAACAAATATGAAGTTCTTGGGAACTGCTGGGGAAAGACAAGTTACTTATAGATAAACTGAAATGAGAAATGTCAACTGACTCAAACTTAATGTTTTAGAAACTAGAAATACAAGCAAGGCAGCCAAAAACCAGTCACGACTGGTATATAATGGGCACAGGAAAGCAGTGCTGAATATTCTGGGAGGAGATTTATGGGCTAGTTGTGCATGATTTTCCAAATTTTTAAGCAATTATTCACAATTTAAAAGTAGTTTACTGTTAGTTAATAATTCCCAATATTAGTGTGCCAAGAAATGCATTGTTAATTTTGAAGGCAGAGTTTTGAAGATTTTTCCTACTTCATTAAAGGTCATGGAATGAGATAATGGTAAAATAATTCCATCATAAAACTATTGCAGATTAAGAAATAAATAATCTACATTTCACAGAATCACAGAATTGTTAGGGCTTGAATGGACCTCTGGAGATCATCTAGTCCAACCCTTCTGCCTAGGCAGGGTCAGCTAGAGAAGGTGACATAGGAACATGTCCTGGTGGGTTTTGAATGTCTCCAGAGAGGGAGACTCCACAACCCCCTGAGCAGTCTGTTCCAGTGCTCTGCCACCCTCAATGTAAAGAAGTTCTTCATCCTGGTGAGGTGAAACTTCTTGTGTTTTAGTTTATGGCCATTGCTTCTCATCCTGTCTTTGGGCTCATCCTGTCACCAGAAACAGTCTGGAACCATACTCTTGGCACCAACTTTTGAGATATTTGAATGCATTAATGAGATCTCCTCTCAGTCTTCTCTTCTCTAGGCTAAACAGGCCCACTTCTGCCAGTCTCTTCTCATAAGAGAGATGCTCCAGACCCTTCATCATCTTTGTGGCCTCTGCTGCACCCTCTCCAGTAGGTCCTTGTCTTTCATGTACTGAGGAGCCCAGAACTGGACACAGCACTCCAGATACGGCCTCACTAGGACCAAGTAGAGGGGAGGATCACCCCTCTCAAACTGCCGGCAATACCCTTCCCAATGCAACCCAGAATACAATTGCCCTCTTGGCTGTAAGGTCCCACTGTTGACTCATAGTCAACTTGTCATCTATCAGTACTCCCAGGTCCTTCTCAGCAGAACTTCTCTCTAGTAGGTCAGCCCCCAACCTTTACTGGTACTGCGGGTTATTCCTCCCCAGGTGCAGGACCCTACACTTGCCCTTGTTGAACCTCATTAGCTTTCTCTCTGCCCAGGTCTCCAGCCTGTCAAGGTCACACTGAAAGACAGCACAGCCTTCAGGTGTATCAGCCACTCCCCCCAGTTCCATATCATCAGCAAACTTGCTGAAAGCACATTCTATCCCTTCATCCAGGTCATTGCTAAACGAGTTGAACAAGACTGGACTCTATACGGATCCCTGGGAAATGCCATTGACTACAGGCCTCCAATTGGATTCTACTCCACTGATCACAACTCTCTGAGCTCTGTTATTCAGCCAGTTCATGATTAGTCTCACTGTCCATCATCTAACCTGCATTTCCTGAACTTGCCCACTGGGATGTTTTGAGAGACAGTGTCAGAAGCCTTGCTGAAGTATAGGTAGATAATGTTCACTGCTCTCCCCTCACCAACCCATTCTGCCATGTCATCATAGTACGCTATAAGATTAGTCAAGCATGACTTCCCCTTGGTGAATCCATACTGACTACTCCTGATGACCTTCTACATGCTTGGTGACAACCTCCAGAATGCCATGTTCCATAACTTTCCAGGGGTGGAGGTGAGGCTGACTGGACAGTCATTTCTTGGGTCCTCATTCTTGTCCTTTTTGGAGACAGGAGTAACACTGGCCTTCCTCCAGTAATCAGGCTTCTCTCCCATTCTCCATGACTTTTCAAAGACGATGGAGAACAGAAGAGCAACAACATCTACCAGCTACCTTAGCATCATGGGTGCATCCCATCAGTGTCCATGGATTTATGGGTGATAAGTCTGCTTACCTGATCTCTAACCCAATTCTCTCTGACCAGGGGGAAGTCTTCCTTTGTCCAGCCTTCTTCTCTTACTTCCAAGGTCTGGGTCTCCTGAAAGCCATCCTATTTCTTTCCACTAGTGTTAATAAGACAAAAACACTGAACAGTATACATAAAATTGTTTGAAAATCATGAAGTGTGCATTTTCATCATACATACAATAGTGTTTGGAAAATACAGCTGGGGATACAAGTGTCTTCTTTTTTCAAAACGTGTTTTACAAAATGCATCTGTACCCATTACAGTGGATTCAGTTTTAAAAAAAACCTCACACCTACTGAACAGAGCTACTGAAACCTTTCAGACCAGAGAACGGTCTTTTGTAGAATTCAGTGGCAGTTTAACACCTATACTCAACTTATAAAAATGTTTCATAATGATAAATAAATGCTTCAGAATGGATTTTTCCTTTATTTAGACACCTAAATTTGCTAAGAATCTCTAAATATTTGGGCCATTGAGTTTTATACATTCTGCAAATCTCCAAAAGCTCTAAGATTGAATTGGCTTTGGTAGGAGTTAAAAATTCTCAGCACTTTGCAGAAACCAGCCTAGCATGAGCTGTTATTACAGAAAGGGGGTTTCACCATGCTCAGTGGAACAACATTCCTCCCAATCTGTGCAATAGGGAACATTTTAAACTCAAGAACACTGACATTATCCTGTCTGCTCATGTGCTTGCTTTTTCCTCTCTCTTCTAAGGGTTTCTAAATTATTTCCAAAGATGAGTCCCTAAGTCAAATCTTTTATGTTTCTGTGTAATAAGAAAGGGTATTCCAAGTGAACCATACTCTGTTTTCATCAAGTGAACATGGCCATGATTATCCCTGCCTGCACTCAGAAAGACACAGAATGATAAAAAAAGCAGTAGCTGTGTCAGAGATTGTGAGACATTAGAAGCAAAGAAAACATTCCAAATGCATTTTCCTCTTCCTCATCATTTTCATAACACAAAAGTCCCTGTTTTTGTGTCTGTGCTCAAAGCCAGTAGGAATCTTTCTAGAGGTCTTTTTAGAAACATGCACAGTGACAGTACTGGAAACTGTCATCCTCTTCTCCCATGGAAGGAAAGAGAGCAAGGGGTCTGAATTCTGTTCAAACTGAATGGTTTACAGAATGCAAAGGAATACTACTTAAAAGTGTTGTTGCACTATGAAAGTCCATACTAAACTCAGGTTGGCAAAGAGATGAATATCTAAGCTATTTCAATAATTCATAGTACATTTATCAAAGCAGTACAAGCAGCAAAACAAAATACATTAATTGGTGCTATTAGTTTATATTGCAAAAGTAACAGGTTTTTTGAGATTGTCTACTACAAGTACTTTTGATTGAAAGCTGAATTGAGATCTAGCTTTTCTTTATCCTTAGTATAAGCCCATCTGTTTCCTTACTTATGCCATTTTTAGTTTTCAGCACAAAAAGGCCTCACCTCTGGATGCTCCATAATTTAAAATTCTACTGCTATCACAAATACAGGTAAAAGAAATGTGTACAGCTTTAAATAATAGCAAGGCTTACTAATTTATATAGGCCCAATATATGATTTAGTGTCATTACTAAGTTGGGTTAGTATCCCTACACTGATGCCTAAGACTTCACTGCTTCTGGATCTGGACTAATCTTAGGCACCACCACCATGTTTGCCATTAAACCATGTTCTGAAGTGCCACATCCACATGTTTTTTGAAGACTGATGGGGACTCCATCACTTCCCTTCTTTACAATGCTTTACACCCCTTTCTGTGATTTTTTTTTGTTTCCTAATATATAATCTAAATCTTCCCTGGTGCTACTTAAGGCCTTTTACTCTAATTTTGACAAGGTATTTATACAATTATTTAGAAAGGAAAAGAAGTTTACTTTTATTCTGTCCATTTTTCTCATAATTTCTCACAGAAAGATGATTATAAGGCATTTGGCATGCCTGCATGATGATGACCGAATTTCTACTTTCTAAGGGGCCATGTCTTCTGTTGTAAACTTAGAGGATTCTAAAATGCATGGAGAGCCTAATAAAACACCATGTGTGAACAAGCACTGGACTCCCTGTGAGGGCTGAGAGACTAAGAGTCTTCCACCTCTAGTTGTCATGTGATGAGGATGCTCATATGTGGTCATGTCAAAATATTCAGTTCCCACTTCTTTTCATGACTGACTCAAAACCTCCAACATCAAAATTCAGAACCGTGTCTTTCAGGTGTCCATTCTGCCTCGCCAGATTGTAAGGGCTAAGACTCAAGGAATTTAGAAGACAATACTTTTTTGTAAAGTTGTATATAATTATTCATGGAATTCTGCAATCTAAATTGAAGTTTTATAGGGTATTTCAAAGCCTACATGAAGTAAAATGTTTAATGGACTTCAGTTATGCAGGTATTTTCCAGGAAGGCTATCTAATATCCTTTGACTAAACAGACCTAGTGCTCTACTTTGTGTTGGAAAAAAAATATGACAAAATGCATAATAATGTTAAAGCTAATCTGAAATGTAATTTCTTGCAGGATGAATAAATCCAAGTTAGCAATAAAAGATTGGAACTAGACCTTTATGTCATGTGAAAATATAGTAACATCTGGAGACTCCAGTTAAATGATAATGAGTGTGACTTTCACTTTGAGTCTCTTTAATATCTAACAATTCTACTTCAAAAATTCAAATTAAATCTGCCCATAATGACAGATTGTTTCCTAAGATAAGGACAACTTTCTTTGTTTGATGTAATTTCTTCATTAGTATAGTACACATTTATCTGTGGTTTAAGTGCAAATTCTTAAAAAATCAACTTACAAGACAATTGTGCAGAAACTGAGTATGCAAATAATCTGGGACAGAAATTTTAGATTAAGATCAATGCACAGATCAAAAGGACATTTAAAATAGATATGGAGAAAAATAATTGCAGGAAGAAAAACACTTCAAAATCTTTTCTTCAAGAAAAATTTTCTTTAAGACTTTAAGAAGGATTACAAATTAAAGGTTCTTAAAAATAAGAACTCCTGTTCAAATTTTCCCTCCATTTTGGGGCTCAAGCATTTAGAAACATACTGTGTTGTAACATACAGCTGGTATAATTTAAAATCTACTGCCTTTGTTTCTCTTTTCAGACAGGTCTGTTCATGCCACCAATTTTTTTTTACCTACATTTTTGACAGTGTCAAAATATATGTTGCCTACTGGCTCTCACACATGAGTGCCTCCTGTGTTTTTTAGGATCTTCTCAGAATATCTGGTTTATAAGGTCCAGTAGCATTTTGGTGGTTTCACACTGCATACTATCAGATGAAAAAAAGAGCTGCGAGCTTCAAATGAGATTACTTTTCCATTGTTTGTAAAAGCCACCATCATACACAACTACAGCTTTTGAAATATCTAGCCTCCTTACAGAATGTCACAGTGCTCCTGGTTAGTTCTTAAGAAAGAGATCAAAGTGAGATTTTCAGGTCTTCGTGTTCTTGTTCACACTGTGTTCTTTCTGTTCTCTTCACGACGCTGAACAGAACTCAATTTTCCAAGCAAGTGACAAGAGAACACATTTGTCACTACTTTATTCTTTTATAAACCCTTAAGTGTAGTCCAAAGGAGAAATCTGAAAAAATCCTCACTGACTATATGTTTAGGAACCATAGTTCTCTTTAGTGGGCTGAATTTTAATTTATGTTCTTGTAATCCAAACAGACTCATGTAGACATCCTCAACAGGGGTTAAACATAACAGGATTTTTTGGGAGCTTTATCACTAAATGCCTGCAGATGATCTGTCTTACTCATTTTCAATACATAATCTGCATACTTACTCTTTTGAATACTCTTTCCCTTTTGGATACTCTTTAGTTTTAGTCAAGATAGCCTCCATTGCTACATAAAAACTTGACTGTTCATTTGCAGAAAATGGGTATCACTTTGTTTAATTTTATTAGGTTAACTAAATGACTTTTAAAGTGAACATAATTATCATTGTCCCACTAACAAAAATCTTAAATAGCTAATGCTTCTTTTTGGCCAATAATTCTGATTTTGTTTTCTGTTTCTGAAGTTAATTTCTTGTTTAAAGAAAATATTTTGTATAGGAACACTGGAAATGTAGGCATCCCAAGAGTGAGAGACATTTCTGTCAAATGATAATAACACTGAGAAGAGACACAGAGAGGAAGAATAAAGAAGAACTATTTTATGTGATGATACAATTGTGGAACAGTAATTGCCTCCAAGTTTACAAGGCAATAAATGGGTCTCAGTGGCTGATGAATGTCAAAGCCATAGGCATTAAAGGCAGGGGAGCCCTCTATTCTTACCAGACCTTTGAATTTTAAGTATTGCATCTCAGAGAAACCTTACGTTTGGTAGCTTTTTTCCATTTATTTTTTATGGGAATTTATAGCATCTTTGTATCTAATCATATAAAGAGCAGAATAAGAAAAACAACATTACACCACAAAGGAAACACAGCCTAATGAGAGTGTGGAGTCAGACCAAGGTGATGGGCAAGCTAAACTGATTTACAGCATTTGTGCTTGTCCTAATCCGAGTGAAACAGGACATCCTCATATTATGAAAAGTGAATAGAGAATCATAACCATAGTCATGTGATAAAGAGTAGAAATTCCTAGAGATGTCCCCAAAAGCAAAGAAGATGTAGAAATTATTATCTTGTTTATGCTTTCTTAAAGACAAATACTCAAAAGGTATACAGAATCCATGCTACAACTTCTATACCTTAAAGGAGTTGACTTTAATGAAATAATCGGGCATAAAGAGAATTCAAAAATTGACATCTGAACCTTGCAAAAGACTGTTTCAAGGACAGTCACACCAGATAAACTAATATGGTGGTCACTGCGAGCATCATGCTAGTTCAACCTTTATAAGTTGAGGATTAAAACTAATTCCTTTCAGTATTTCATTACATTCCTTCCTTCTTTGGAATTCATCAATACTTCTTTCCAAATCTGCATGAAGATTTGAGATATCCAAGGCATTTATCTGTTTGTTTTTAAAACAATAGTACTTGTGAGTATGTAAGAGTATCATTATTTATAAAACTAGTTCCTTACATCTTACAAAATCCCCAAAAAATCCATCCAGAGAGTGAGAAATGATCATGTAAATCATTAATCATAGTCAATCATCTTCAGTTGCAGGTGTAGTCACACAGGTGTATCTTGCAAAACAACAGCTATTTGTTTTACAAATTATTGAAAGATTTTTCACCTATTTCAGCTGATTCTATTCAGCAATTTACTGTTCCAGACAAATGGAGAGAGGGGTGGGAAGGGTAAATCTAGTATTCTTGATCTTTTTAGATTCTAATGAGCTATTAGCTCTGGAGTTTCTTGTTTAAGGATTCTGGATCACAACTTTCTGTTCAGTTCCTTAATCTACGTCACAGGAAAGCATTAATATTTTGCAGCTCTACCTCTTTTACTATTCTGAAAGTGTGGATGTATTTCTAACTGGTGTTATATTTGTGTTCCCCCTTATTACCTATAGACTTTCCCTAGCTTTGTTTTAATTTTGTTTATTTGTTGTTTGGTTGCTCTTTAACAAAAGGCAGTGATATGTCTTAATAGTTTGATCACATATTTTTCTAAGTGATATGGAATTGTCAAGATGACTTTCTCACAAGCACATTTTCACAGCGTGCCATAAATGCACAAAAGCAGCAGCTTTGTGGTTCAAGCATAGTTTAAATGTCTAAACCAGGCAAGGATTGAGGGAGGTTCTAAGGTCCGGAACATGCTGGCAGTCAGGGTAAATTATTAGAATGGTCCTTTCTCCTCCTTCACTGCAAAAGTCTATGAGGCAACTCCACCACTTAGAGAAAAACACTCAGGCATCATTGTTGCCAGGGCCACAGCTCCAAAACTGCCAGCCATTCCCCACAAAATAGGCATTCAGCAGCATGTTCATTCACATACTTTACGTGGGGGTTGCTATGGTTCTGTTATGAAGAGATGAGGAAGGCTACTAGAAAATCCTTTTTTTTTTTTTTGTAAATGATCACAAAGGACTCTTGCCATCAAACAAACTTTATGCTGCTAAATAGTCACTAACCATATTTTCCTAGGCCTTAGTCTTTTTTGAATGGTACTACAGTTCCTTCCTTCCTTCCTGTTGAGATAGTGTTCCACAATGCAATATTTGAACATCTTCCAAAGGAAACAACTAACTGCATACAAAAATACTTTCTAGCGCTCTCCAAAGTCACTTGTACTTGACTCAGTTGAAATGCAGTTTCTACTATTGGCCCTTTTCCAGCTAAACTTGCCTATGTTGCACAAATCCTTTTCAGGAATTGTATTAATATACCGGTGTTTTAGCCGCTATTGCATGAGTAAAATCATGACTTTGGTAATTTAGTGCCAGAATTTCTCTTTTTACAGTCACAACTCAGTCTTTTCCAGCTCTAAATATGGACATATTTTTAAAAAGTTCCTTTCTTACATCCAGTTAGGTAATCTGATATATCAAAATACTATTAAAATAATATTTATTATAAATATTATTAAATTATTGTAATTTAATTTTGATGTCTATAGTGTATCAACTCATGTAAGTATGATATGACTTGAGATGTGATGAGCCAGATGAAGAAACTGTTTGTCAACACACACTATCTGCATCCTTAAGATTCCTTAGGACCATTTGATTAGCATAGGTGAGAAAGATATCCAATGGCAGTCACTTTGCCTACAGAATTATTAACACAGTCAGATAACTGGCTTTAGTGCGCAATATGAAAAGCTCAAGTTCAGGGTCAGCACAGACCAAATTAAACAGGAACTTGCCTGGATGAGTATTAAGCCTCTCTAAGGGCAGAGATTTAGAGATTTCGCAACCTTTCCTATGGACAGCCCAGAAGGGAAAACCTTTTTTTTCCCTAATATCTAATGGGATTTCCTGTGTTATAACTTGTGGCTCTTGACTTTCATCCTAACACTGTGCACCATCTACTCTATAGCCTCTCAATGCATGAGATTATGTTAACCTTTATTTCTTAAGATACTCTTAGCCTTCCCCTTTAAGGACAAATCCAGTTTTCCTAACCTCTCCTCCTTATATGGTATGTGCTCCAGCCCGAAACTATCTTGGTCATCCAGCTTTAGACCTAATCCAGTGTGCCCATGTCTTTCTTATCCCAAAATGCACAAAACACTCCTAGATTCCAGCTTGAATAAAAATAATGAGTTTTGAAAACATCAACTTATGTAGTCAGAGACAGTGATACAGATTATCAGGCCTGAAGAAGGTAAAAATGGTAGACAGCAATATTCAGTATACTTTGTCAATTTTTCAGGGTCAACCAGATAACCATAAGTGGTCCATTTCTACTCAAATCCTTCCACAGTTCCTCAGTTCTCTGGCTGACATGGTGCTACTCTGCCTGATAGGCACTGATCACAGTGTGCCTAGACCCTGCTCCCTCCCTTGCAGTAACAAAATGGACAGAGATAGTAGTTTTCAGTGGTGTCCTTCACCTTGATATATTTGCGTTAATCTGACTGTCACTGTGCAGCACGAAAAATAATACTCCAGGTATATGAAATGCTTAATAACCTATGAGATATTTGCAATCCTCAATATAGCTGATACACCTAAGTTAAATACAGTATTTGTCACTCATTTCTATTTTCACCTACACATTTATTATTTCACAATCCATCACAGCACCCTTCTGAGCCGCTGAATCACATAAATATTCCATGCATTAATATTTTGATTAACAGTGTAATAAAAAATTACTCTCTTCAGAAATGGTGGTGAAGCATAAGCATATTTTTGTGAGCAACACATTTTCTGAAAAAAATAAATAATTTTGCTCTTTAGAAAAAGACGTGTGTCAAAGAGGGAATTGTAAAGCTGTGAAAGATGAAACTGTATAGATGCTGTTAGTCTCTGAGTCAGCAGCTCACATGTCGCAGAAATTAGCATCTTAAGCCTAAGTGCTCCCCCTGCATGCTCTGAGCTACCTTTCTGCACAGCCCACTGCCTGCTGCAGTCTGCAGTGCCTCAGAGCTTACACAATTGAAAGTGTAACAAACTGATTCACTGTAAATTAGCAAAGTGCAGCCAGTCACGCTGAGGAGACATTTACCACAACAGCTACCTCTGTCATGGAGGGAGTAGGAGGAGCTGACAGCACACGTGTTATTGCAGAGAGATGAGCATTTTTATTGAGGCTGAAGGTGAAACCCCTGCAAGTGGGTCAAATGATTTATTTTACTTTGTTAATAAATGAGGGCAACCAACAATCATTAATTAACACAGACATAAAGAAAGAAAGGATTTTTTGGAATTATTTCATATTTACTTTTTATAATTTTAAAATATTTATACAGCTGTGTCACAGTATAAAAGCAGAGTTGCTATTTCATAAAGGATAGCTCTTCACAGCTATACAGCATTTTTAATAAAAGACCTGTTAGTTTTGCTCTCTACTGGCTCTTTGCCAGCCTCGAATATGGTCACAATGCCCTGGAAACTGTTTTCTTCTACGCCCCACTCCTTGATAACAAGAAGACACAGTGACACAGACTTGCTCTACTCTAAGAGCCTCTGATAAATCCAAATTGTCAGACGCTGCTGGTTAAAGGTAAATGGGACACCAAGGGAAAAAAAAGAAGCACCTAGGAAACAAAGACTGACCCTTTTTCAGTGCACTCGCAGTGGTCACTGTTCCATACTAGTTTAGCTGTTTACATAGCAGTGAAGAGGAAAAAAGGCTTCTCTGCATAAAACATGACCTCTTTTTGTTATTCTTTTGTGTGAAATGGTTGCCAGAGCTTTTGAAAACAGGTAAAGTCTAGCATAAAGATCCATCTATAAATAATACATAATTTTAAGCAAGCTTTAAAACTATTAGATAAAGCAATGCAGTTTACAAACAAAACCTGATTGAGTACAATACATCTGAGGATGTAAGAAACAACATCTGGGCCAAAGGATGCCTATCAAGCTCAAAACATAAAGCAGTTACCTTAAAACTCAGGCAAGAAACCCAATGAGGACAGAGTTGAGGGAAAAAAGTTTATAGAAGTAAAATAGTGGACTCAGAAGATCATAAGCCAGTCTTGCAGTTACAAGCACTTTGAGGAGTAGATAGAGGGTTGGTGCAAATGCAGAGATAGAGAAAAATCTGCACAAAGCAGTATTGATTTCTTTGCTGACATCTGTGGCATTTTTAAGTCAGAATACTATGTGCAACAGTTTCTCCCACAGAAGCAGAGCTTTACTCACTGTAAAAAGTGAAATAGAAATTCTGTGAAGTCTCAAAAAAGGAGGCATCTTTCTATAATGTCCCCATCTGCCAAATCTCATGTATCATTGCTGTTTTCCATACTTTTTCCTAGTAGTTTAAAGTCAAGGAACTTCAAGTCTGTTATTATTTTAAAATATAGTTTTATCCATAAGACCTTGGTAGAATGACCTTTAAAGTCCTGTTTAAAGAGGACTATAGAGGCAAAAAAAAAACAAAAACAAACAAACAAAAAAACCCCACCCCCCAAAAAAAACCCCAAACAAAAAAATAACAAAAAAAACAACAAACAACAAACACAGAAAAAACACCCCACAAAAAATATAGACTAGGAAAAAGCACTGGCTAGTGGGCAAGAATCAATTATTCATTCAGAAACATCTAGAGTTAGTCAGATGATCTATCTGCATAACAAATAAAACTGATGATTTGTCCTGTTTTGTTGAATACATGATTCATGATTATGTGGTTACTCATGAGGCTCATGAGAACATGATTTAATCCAATCCAAAAACAATCTAAACAAGAATAACTGAAACGTTTGGATCCTGATTCAAGCATATGAGTATGTTTTAAAATATGAATAGACCTATTTAGGGAACTTGATTAGTCCTGGTCCTAAAGTTATTTATGTTTAAGTACATTGCTGAACAAGAGAGATAAGACACTTTAAATAGGATGTGCAATAATAAAGTGTCCTCATTCTGGCCAGGACAGAATTAATTTTTTGCAGTAGCTGTGAGAGGGTGGAGCTAGAGCTGTGTGGGCAAGGCTAAGAGGTTATCCTATACCACCCCACATTATTGCCAGGGGTGGGAGTAAAGGACTCCCAAGAGTCCCCTGGCTTCCGAGCAGAAGGGAGTGGCTTCCCATCAGGAGCAAGCGTGGCGGATGCAGCAGGCGGGGTGTGGTGCCATCAGCTGCAGTCGTGCCAGGTCAGGCTCAGTGAGTATTTTGCATGCATCTCTTTTGTACACTTTTATTGTTAATATTGTTGCTGTTACTGTATGTTTTGGTATTTCATTGCTATTTCCAGTAAACTGTTATCTCAACCAGGGATATTTTCCTTTTGTGCCTCCAGTTCTCCTCTCCAGCCAGCTGTGGGAGGGGAAGAAGAAGAAGAAGAGCAGGAGAGGTGAAGCAAGTGAGGAGTGTGATTTGGAGTCTCGATGGGACAACTAAACTGGGGATTACCATTCCTAAACCATTACATAAAGAAAATTAGTGCAGAACTGTACAGGATGGCAGTGGCTTGATGGTGTAAAAAAATGCATTAATTCACTTCATGAACACAAACCATCCGGTAGCCAGTCAGACTGGACATACTGCTTGGGCAACTGGGAGACCGAGTGGTTTGAGGAAGCCAGACAGACAGTCAGTGAAAGTGTCTCAACACAAACTTCTATTTTCCATACAATAGATGTACAAACAAATATGATATGGCTGTTGTAAAGGCTTCCACATATCAAGAGATGGATTAAAGTAGGAAAGAGCTGTTGAGCTGCAGATGCAGTGCTGTAGTATGGCCTGATGTTGCTACATTAAAGGTTTCACTGACCAACCCTCTCTTCTGATATAAGCAAATCCATATCAGAGTGTATTGTCAGTCAAGAATTGTCAGTGCTCCTGTTTCATATATCTCTTCTACTGGAAAGCCCAGAACTGGACACAGTAATCCGGATATGTCTCACCAGTGCTGAGTAGAGAGGCAAGATCACCTCCTTTGACCTGCTGGCAACACTATTCCTAATGCAGCCCAGGATACCATTAGCCTTCTGTACTGCAAGGACACGTTGATGGCTCATATTCAACCTGTTGCCCTGCAGAACCTCCAGACCTTTCCTGCTGACCCAGTCAGTACTGTACCAGTTCATGGGGTTGTTCCACCCCAGGTGCAAGACTTGTCATTTCTCTTCATCAAATGTCATGGAATTTCTGTTGGTTCATTTCTCTAGTTTCAAGGACCCTCTGAATGACAGCACAGCCCTATGGGGTACCAACCATTCCTCACAATTTTGTATCATCTGCAAACTTCCTAAGGCTGCTCTCTGTCTTATTATTGAGGTCTCTAAAGAAGATACTAATCAGTACTGGTCCCATTATGTATTCCTAGGGTATGCCACTGTTGATGGGCCTCCAGCTGGAATTTATACCTCCTATCACAATTCCTTGGGACTGTAAATTTAAACAATTTTCAATCCACCTCACTGTCTATTTATCTGTTTGTCATTTGGGATGTTAAGGGAGACAGTACAACATAAAAGATGCAATTAGCAAGTATGGATATCCATCATGAAATTACTGCTACTGCCAACAACTACAAATAGATCTAGTTTATCACTTTTCTGACAACAGTCTTATTTTTGAAACAGAGAAGCAGCATTCTGGAGCATATCGGGGGAAAGTTATAATAAAGAAATTGCAATCAATTACTGCACTGTAAATCTAAACTTTCTGCTCTTACATCAGGAGAGATAACAAATAAACTTGGGTCAGCTAATTTGTCAGTATGTACACAACGAATAGCAAGATATGAGTTTGCTTCTACCATATATAAAAAGGTCTATGAAACCTAAACTGACACATCTGTCACTTTCTTTAAAAGAAATCTTATGCCAATAAAACATAAGAAAAATGTAAAGCAGCCACAAAGTAGCACAATAAATGCAAAGAGTCTACTAAACTAGAAACAAAAATACATAGATTGAACTTTCCTGGCACATCAGAAGGTTGTTTTGTCTTCTTATTGAATTCATCAGTGATTGTTGCTATCAAATCATGATCCCTTTCGCATGATGTGGCCAGTCTGGGGTTTTTTGGAAAATAGTTATTCTTTTTTAAGCCTGGCAATTCCCCTGAGGGATGTCTTTTATGATTCATTTGTTCCTGATTCTCTTTGTCTCCACTACAAAACCTAGCATCACTGGTAAAAAGCAACATAATTTTTCAGGTGTTTGTTTTTGTCTTCTGTTTCTCCTTTACACAGGAGATCCGTGGCTTCTTTTGGGTGTATATGATTTTGAAAATGGAACCTACATTTTTTCCTGGTTGTGCTGAACATTCCATATATGTTGTATCACCTGCTATAATATCATTGAATTTTATATCATTGCATATAATTCTGTGTTAAGTGCATTTATTGTGGAGAAAATATCTGTATAAGGGAAATATTTGTATACTTCCTTGAAAACTAACCAGCCAATGAAGTACAGTGTTCTATCTAATAGAATATTAGACTACAAAACCAATGAGAAGTACACAGAGCAACAGCACAAATAAGGATATTTGCATCCTTAAGGATAGTCAGATTGTTTACCATTTGTTGGGTCTTTCCACACACGCTTTGACAAAGCTTTATAATGTCACATCATGGCACTTATGAACTGATATATCAAGGAGATTTACTGAAATAAATAGCTCATGAATGTAGATCATCAGATGAAAACCCACAGCACTCAAACTGTGATTTAAACTGCACTGTTAAATTGCAAGTTCATGCCTTTTTACAACATCTTGTAACAGCTCAGTTATTAAAAATAAGATCTCCTTGGATGGAAGAAGATATTTTTAAAACAATAAAAGATTTCTGTATTTTATTTTCTGTATATATGTCATACTTCACATGGGAAGTTTTGATTTGTTCTTGGTCAGAATAAAATATTTTGGCCTACACATAAGATCCTCAGGTTTCAAACACCTCAAAACCAAAAATATAATAATCAGTGGGTAAATTATAAATATGTATATAAACATTAATTTAATAGAAATGAAGTAAATTTTACATGATTTTGTTTTTCATTACAGATCTTCATCTCCTGTAGAAAACAAGAACATTTAAGCATTTGTGGGCAGAGAGAAGGGTTTTCTTGCTGGGGTGTGGGGAAAGGGGTTACAAAATAATTGTTGCGAAATTTCTTGAAAAACTCACAGTCTTCAGTTCTCTGTTTTTCAGCTAGATCCCTGTCTTACTCTGTTCGTGCACTTGAACTCTGACATATAGAAACATTTTCCAGAAATTAAAGATTAGTTTCAGTCTTCAATCTGCTCTTTAACACTCAGCTGATGATGTGAACAGAAGTGCCAATTAGTGCCAAACACAGTGATATTTTGTGAATTATTCCAATTAGAAACCATCAGTTTGTTTGACAGGGAACATTAGTGCCAGTAGAAAGTACATTTGAGTTTCAGAGGAAGTTATTAGTGTATACTTTACAGCAGAAACTTCTTCAGAAGCCATTATAGTAAACAGTGGCGAGAAAATAGTGTAGAAAAGGCAGATCAGTAGATTCAGATTGTTAAGAACTACCTGCTTAAAGAAAAGTAACTCAACAGCTGGTTTGCTTTTAACAAGAGAAAGTAAAGATTAAAAAAAAAAGAAAAAAAAAAGAAAAAAAAAAAGAGGTTCTGAAGTAATTTTGAAAATTTGCAGAATTTATAGCCATTTTAAGTTCTATCCCTTTTCTGATGTGAATTGATATGTAAATTTGGGGCTTTAAATATAACAGCTGATATTTTCCAGTAGCTACATAGACAAATATGTCTACCCCCAAAAAGCATACATTTAACCTTTTTGTGAGTTTAATAGTTTTTGTAAAATTTCTGTCTGCTTCTTTTCTGAAATAGATGATCTGCCATTGAATTTTATATTATGCACTATCTTTTTATTCAGTGCATAAGAGTTATTCGCATATTCCTTCATCCATATAACACAGTCAATGATCACATATGGTGCACTGAGAGTATAAATTATATATTCTCTGCTAAAACAGAATGAGATTGGATTTTATATAGTACATTTCTCTTTAAAAGGAGAATCTGGGGGCTAGAATAGTTGGCAATGACTGACCTTCAAGATGAGAAGATGGCAAATCTTAACTCTAGTTCATGTGCTACCCTATTTTGAAATAAAATGCTTTAACAGGATTTTAGATAGTTGGAAGCTGAACTCAGTGTAAGTCCATTCATGGCTTATAGTCCAAACCAGCATTTTTGTACTTCTTTTTCAAAGACACCTTGATATTGCTTTTGTCATTTTTGTCACTACTTATGGAAGTCAAGCAGCTCTTTTGGGGAAGTGAAAGAACATGCCACCTAAAAGCCAGCAACAAAGCAAGAATGGACATCAAAATAAGATTTCATAAGCTAAACTGTTCTGGCAAGTAGATTGGATGACATTTTCTTATCTGCAAGAATAGAGCATCATTAGTGTTCACAACAAAGGTCTGCAAAGCAATGGATTTGGGTGCATAACCAGATGCTATGTCATCCTGAAAATTAGAGAGATTACTAAAATATATTAACTTCGGTTAAGGTCTTCAAGTTCTCTCTTGAGTGTAAGAATTAATAAGATATTTGGCTACATTTACCCTCCTCTGTCTTGCATCACCCTTTCCTCTTTCACTCTACTCCCTTTCCAGTATTTTCTCTTTAGATGTGTCCTCATTACACTTGCTTTTGGCCTTTTCTTGCTGCTTTAAGGAAATAATGTTAATTATAGGTGCTGAGGAAACAACCTCACCTAACCTCATTAATGTTATTCATAGAAAAACATGCTTTAAAAATTATAGTGAAGTAAGATTTATTCACTATAATTCACTAAGGTAGGGGCTCAACTTCAGAAGGAAATAGTATGTTGGTTTACAAATTAAATGTAACTGAAAATAGCAAAAAACTATTGGTACATTGAACAAATGTTTGCACATCTTGGTGGGTTGCAGTTTTGTAATTTATGAGTAGTTTTCTTTGAATCTAACAAGTAAAGATGTCTGCGTAGGACTGCCATATTAAATACCAAAACATTTCTTAGAACAGAAAATGGTTTGATTCCTTTTCTGTTCCTGTAATTGTTGCATTAGTATGGTTTATTTCTGTGACTATTTCAGTATGAGATGTGTAATTTCTTCCTGGCAAGCATTCTCCTGAAACTAAGATAACTGCAAGTTCAGTATGCTGGGAATATTACAGTCTTGAATTGGTGTTTGATTCCTTACAAGATGCTGCATTCACCTGCTTCCACATCTTTACTTCCAGTCCTCAATCTGGAGGAATCAGATTTTTATTTTTTTTTTAACCTGTGATCAGTAAAACGATGACAAAGTCTGACAATAGTTTCTTGGGTTTGATTTTCTTTTTTAACAGTAAATCCATTAATTCATTAGTAGAATGACTGTTCTGCTTTCATTCAATACTTGTATTCCAGAAAAGGAAGGAGGGTTGTTCTGCACATTTGCTTGGCTATGTAGGTACATAGAGTTCTGGCTGATCTTCCACCACCATCTGCTCAAGTGATTTTGTATGTCTCTGTCTGCAGGAAACTTTTTTTCTTTTTTCTTCCCTCTTCCCCTGCCCCACTCCCCACCTTCTTATTCCAAGAGTTTCCATTTATGTACAGGTCCACCTCTTCCACTATTATTTAGTGATACCACATGATTTTAGACATTTACAGTATAGACATAATCATCTGTAATGTGGTTGCCAGGACTCCCTTTATAGTCAAAAGATAAAAATAGGGAATTTCTGTCACATCTCATTCTCATTCTTATGTAAAACCTAAAAATAAATCACATGAATTACAATTTAGAAGTTCCTATTTTTCTTCAGTGAGTGACTATAAAGGGAGACAAGGATGACTAATTCAAATACAGCCCTTTACTTTGTAGATGTTCAAATCAAATGGCTAATATACATATTTTATTTATTACTGAGCTTCTACTCCTTTTGCTCATTCATATGTGAATCATTTTGAGGCAATACTTTATGACATATACTATCTTTTTTCCTCTTTCTCCCAGTGTTCCGGTAGGAGAGGAATAATGGAGCCAGCTCTTCCACAGATACCATCTTCTCTTTATTTAAGTCTTCATGATTTAAGTAGGAGTTATTTGCTTTAGTCACTCAGATTATATCAAGAAAGTTTAGAAGACATTCTACATGAGGTCAGGGCAATTTTGAACACATACTTCACTTTCAGATAAAGTAGGAGAGAAGATCCCATGAGAAATTTTATTTAGCATTTAATCTCCCATTTAATTTGCTAGGGTTGAAAGGCAATGTTCAGGTAAGACGCAACAGCAGGAGGCAACTGTAGATTTACAGATTAGTTCTGAACAAAATGACCATCCAGACTGTCCTTCCTGAGGTCTTTGATGGTAACAGTAGATGAGATTATAGTTTTTTAGAGGTCTGGGGTAATTGTTGTAGTTTACTAGCACCAATTTCTTACCACACCTAGCTCTGACCAAAGAACAGTGACCTAGGAAAGAAAGCTATAATTTAGAAAACTTAATTAGCTGCAATTTTTAATCCTGTTTCCCAAAGACTTCTCCAAAGACTTTAGTTTGAAGACTATTAACATTATTATTTTAAAAACTCATTAACTGACATGTTTCAATATGATATTCAGGCTTTGAGAAGTGAAATGAAACAGGCTCTGAAGAGCCAGTTTGCTATAACTTTCTCCTTGTGATACAATACATAGGCAGTGTGCAGATGTACTTAGCCATTCAAAGCATATCAGCTGGTAAAACATGCTGTCACTTAATATACAGAAGACATAGGATAGAAACTACCTCAGGTTAGTCTACATTGTAAGGTAAATCATGGCTAATATCCAAGAGGGCACTCACAAAAATAAATTAAAGTCTTTAAAAAAAAAAAAAGAAAAAGAAAAGTTTATGTTGTATATGAGTCCGAGGAGGACCTGTTGCCCCAGACTCCTTCACCTAGACTGTGCCCTATACAAATTCTGGAGAATTCTGGAAACATACATATCGGAAATCACTCTCCCAAATACCATCCATTTTCAGAAGCAAACATCTCATCACACTTGCAGCTTGCTACTTCTCAGGCTTCCCGAGTGCTTGATTGCAGTTGAGAACTTAAAGACAATATTTCTCAACTGTCTAATTATGGCTTCTTATGACGGCAAGAATAGGGGATAATGACCCTCAGAAATCCAGTTCTGTAAAGCTCACATGAATAAGACTTTAATAAGAACCCCCAAAAGATTTGTTCAACTTCAGGCATGAAATTATGAGATACAGCACCTCAGGGTTCAGCAAAATTCCTAATATAGCATTGTTTCACTCATTAATCACATCGCTTCAGGCAGTCAATATTTATTGAATGATGCAGAGAAAACTTACTGAGAAAACTTACAATGTTTTAAAAGTAAATACTGTGAGAAATATGATGGATACCTCACAACACTGTTAAAATGGTGTGTGGAATTACATAATAAGGGCATTTAATGACCTCTCAGGACTAGAGAAGACAGGAGGTTCACCTTATGTGAAATGATCTTAAATTAATCATGCAAAGCAATGGGATTTCGGGTGCATAGCCAGATGATGTGTAATCCTGAAAATTAGAGAGATTATTAAAATATAACATTTGGTTAAAGTCATCAATGATGTGAAGACTTAAAATATAGTATAAGACTTTTCTTTATGAAAAAGTTTAGGAAACTAGCAAATAGAGAGAAGTCAGCATGGTTGTACTCTGCAATTTGGCAGTTCACTCAAAGACTAATGACCAGAAAGATTAAACCCCCAAAGTGAAAGATGTTTAAAGTAGTTGGTTTTAAAACACAATGTATCACACAGCCCTCTACTGAAATGACATATAAATTCTACATATAATGACAATATATGATAATATAATATATTTTCTGTATTTTGGATTGTATTGATTTGCAAAAGAAGGAGACATTGAAGGAATGAGATAGCAAAATTTAGAAGCTGAGAGAAAGTAACAAGGAAGAAAAATACCTAAAAAAAAAAAAAAAAAAAGATAGTGGAAAAAGGAGAAAAATAAAGAGAAGAGGAAGAAGGGATGCAGGAGTTCAGGAGGGTAGAAGGTGCACACACAAAAGCAAAAAAGAAGAAAACTAGCAATCATCAGTGAAACAAGAAGGGAGAGAGGGAAACAGCCATAAGCAAAAACTGAAGCAAAGTGAGGAATAAAAGATTGCTGAGATCACAGTCCCACCAACCTGTGAATTTTGTATGGGTACCAGCCAGTTGCTGGGAGAGGACCAAAGTGTTGCTTGGCTAAATGAAAAGCAGTTGGCATCCTGGTATTTCACATGTGATGAGCATCCAATATGTGACACTTGATCTTATGCCAGGAACATGCTATGGTTTGAAACCTCTGGTAGCCAGTCAAGATACCCAGTAACTACTTTCTTTTATCATTTTAATTGCATGTCCTGCACCAAATAACACAGCTGCTCATGGATTTAGATGGAATAAAATTCAGACTGTTTGAAACAACTGTACATAGTCAGTCCATAATGAATAAATTCTATTCCAGGCAAAAACTTGTCTCCTGGATCAAAGAGTTTTAGTCATTCCATATTTTTTATTCTTTAACAAAAAAAAAAAAGTCAGATCACTCAGGAATCATATTTATTTAGTTATATATTTGTCTAATAGCCTTCAGGCAGACGTGGCTATCAGAGATGGCGCCAGAAGTACACTCACTTGTAGTTGGCGAGCTCTGACTTTATTATGTTGCAGCACTAATTCATCCTATGATTCTAACACTGAGAGCAGCCTCTAGTCAATAAGAAATGTATGGTTTTATCTTAATCGTTCCTTTACTAGGGAGTACGTTTCTTTTCCGTGAGTAACACTTATGCCTTTGCAATATGTGCTTAGACATTATGAGGTTGTTCTATACCTTTTAATACTAATATTTATGCTGAGCTAGGTTTAAATTAATGATTTAAAACCTGCCTTTTCTAAAGAGGAAAAGGCAGTAAGCAAATGTAGAATGAGATATATTAAAATTGTCTTTTCCTACACTTTCTGCTCAACACTTATACAAATTTGATCACTTTAAATCTCTTGCATGTTAATTAAGCTAAAGGGATATGCATGGATGTCTGACTATAAATGGTTGCAGAGAGTTCAAAACCAGAAAGATGACCTATGACTGTCTAGTTACAGGTCTGTCATAAGGGGTCTAGTTTTATAATATGCTTTTTTATTGTTATTTTTTAATTAGTGCAAGGTTCTGTAAGCACTCTCTTCTTTTTCTGTATTGCAGAAATGTTGCAGAGACATCCATGAGCATTTATCAGAACTATTCACATGAGAAAAGCTGCTACATTAGAATTGAGGGATTCTTCTCAAAATGATATTTTTGTTGTAGAGTGTATTTGTATCTGTAATGAGGTCATTACATGTAAAGATATTAAAGCTATTGAATATTAGGAACAATTCAACTGGTATAACTCTTACCTAGTCCTGCACTGGCTCACTCACCAATCTTCAGTATGGACTTTCTTTCCAATATCTGCTTAGGGTTAAGATATAAATTGTAAAATTGATGAATTATTCAAATGAGAAAAGATTTTGGCGGATGCAAATCAGTATTTCAAAACTTTTAAATGAGGTCACACAATAAGAGGTCAAATTTTGCTGCTGTGGAATCTATTAAGTTTTGTTATGTTAATTCTAACATGAGGCCAGTCTCCATTTTGCCTTTTTTTTTTTTTTTTCATGTAGAACAGGAATGCAGGAATATTTGCATGTAGGATTTTCATTCAGGTCGCTGAACCCAGCATCAGGTGTAGGTATGAATATGTTTATACAGGCACTTTGTATCTGGCAGAGAAAGGTTTGTCATCACCTCCACAAGCATTCTGAAATGCTGATGTAGTCACCAGAAGTTTATCTCTAAGATTCTCTGCTTTTAGGTGCACATAAATATCTTGCTGTGGGCTTTTGGCACTTTGAATAAAATTCTATAAAAGAATAAATACCTTAATCCAAAATACAGGGTGAAGGTAATTTCTGTAAGGAAATAGTCCCTGTCCTCATGGGAGACTCATGTAATCAGAGCAATTTTTCATCTACTATACTGATTTTTGACACCCGAATAAAATAAAAAACATGGATAGATAAGCCATCTTCTATATTTTAATGATGTTTTTAATACTTTAGTAAGAACAGGCACATTGTAACTCTTCCTTTTAAAGCACAAAATAAGACAGTATAAGAAGGATGATGACTTTATTGAAATAAACATTGGTAAAAGTTTCTGTGAGCTCATTATTCTGCAGAAAATGAAGAAACCGTGTTTCATGCCACAAACCCTGCTTTGAAAAGCAGAGCTTTTATTCCCCCAATGATTTTGATAAAGGTACTATGCCATGGTGATTGCAAGCATGTGACCACAACAAAAGTCTCATATGACTCCCAGAGGCAGCTCAGCATGAGTAAGCAATTCCTAGCACAGTCCAAAGCTGCATTCCAGTAAGAGATTACAGTTTTGGTACAGCCTCATGATTCCTGCCACTCCCCTTCCCCCAACAAAAACATCATTGTTATTATTTCCTCTACATCAGGAGACTAATGACTATCACACCTAACACTTCAACATTTCTTAGGAAAAAGAAATTGTTTTCCAGGCCATTTTCTATTTTGGTCTCAGAGATGACAAACATGTGCTAATGGGCCCCAGATAAACTAAATGAGAGCTTCACTGAATCCAGAGTGTTGCAATACATTTGGAAACAAGGCAAAGTGTTTCCAAGAAAGATTTGCTTTTACCCATCACAAATAGCCCAATTAACTGAGCACTTTTACACGGAAACCCATAGGAAAACAGGAATTTGCTTCCAGTGAATATACAAGATTTCCCAATTTATGGTTCAAGCCTGAACAAATTAAAATAGAGAGTCTTAGCAATGATTGTTTTTTAGAGGACTCTCATGAGGCCACCTGCACCCTGTCCTTCCCTCACCTTTAAATAAAAAAAGCCAAACAAACAAACAAAAAAAAAACAAAACACAAAAACCCAACCCAAACCAAACAAAAAAACCGAAACAAACAAAACTCAAAACAAACAAAAAACCAAACCAAACCAAAACCCCAAACAACAAAAAAATCCCAACAAAAAAACAGCCAACCAAACAAACAAAAAAAACAAACAAAAAACCAAACAAACAAAAAAAAACAAACAAAAAAACAAAACAAAACAAAACAAAACAAAAACAAACAAACAAAAAAAAAACACCAGACAGTTTCAGTATATGCAGACATCTCATTTCAGGTCAGCTGTTGGTCTGTGTTGATAAATCGAGTGCACAAGTTTGAGCTTACTGAAGAAATAGCAGACTATTTCCCAAATCAGAAGCAGTATAGCTTTGTAAGTGTGGGACAAGTCTGCTAGGGCAGAGTGTCACAGTGCTGCTGTTCTGCCTCTTACAGGTCTGTGCTGGTTCATCTACACTGAGCTGTTTTCATTCCATGTGAATAAATATAATTTCTCTGGACAACTGTATTTTGTAAATGTAGCAAGAGAACGTGAAAACTGCCCGAACCATGTTTAAAGTACCATATGTTTTTTGACATGAAGTATAATTTACATAATATTTAATGTCAGCTCTCATTAACACCATCTTATGCTTCTGATGCTGGGTCTGAATCTGCATAATGCTCCTCAATTAGGAGGCATTGCTTTTCTACAGTGCTGTCAAAGAAGTTTCTCCATATCTTCCTATTTGTAGGCCAGAAAATAGTGAACCTAGACATTTCCAGCGCATCTTTGTCACTCTGCATTCTATTACCCTTCTGAGAGGACAAGTTTAATTTCCATGTGTCTAGTTGTATAAGCCTCCCTGACACTTGCAAATTTCAAACTATGACTTAACTATTAACACTTCTGTTTACTTTGCCTTCAAGGTTTACATGAGCCAGCTTGCAGTGTCAGCTGAGCTTTGAAAGACATAGCAATGTCCCAAAATCTATTTCAAATCTTCTCCTGGAGTCGGAATGGGAAGCTGATCTGAAGCTTAGTTTATGTTATACAAACATGTTAAACAAAAAACGTTGCTTTACAGGAGTTTCTGTGAATACATAGCCAAAAACTGACTAAGAATCATAGAATTGTGAAGGTTTGAATAGACCTTTAAGGTCATCCAGTCCAACTGTCAATCCAGCACTACCACTGTAACCCCTAAACCACTAAACAGTATCCCCCAGATCCAGACGCCTTTTGAACACTTCCAGGGATGGTGACTCCACCACCCTCCCTGGCAACCTATTTCGATGCCTGTCGACCGTAACAGTGAAAAAAAATTTTCTAATATCTAATCTGAATCTCCCCTGCCTCAGTTTAAGGCCTCTTCCTCTAGTTCCCTCACTGCAGGCACAGTAGAAGAGACCAGCCCCACCTCACTACAGCCTCCTTTCAGGTAGTTTTAGAGAGCAGTGAGGTCCTCCCTGAACCTTTTCATGGGACTAAATAAACACAGCTCCCTCTGCCTCTTCTCATAAGATGTGTTTTCTAGTCCTTTCACAATCCTTGTTGCCCTTTGTTTTGCCTCAATGTCCTTTTTAAAGTGAGGGGAGAACATCACTCCTAGCAACTTTTTTTTTATCTGTTGCCCCTGTGTTCTCTGTCCCTGCAAGCACTCCGCTCTCTCTGGATAAAACCAATTTAGTGTAGTCTCAAAATACTAAAAGATGGTTTGTGCTTCTTCTTTTTTGGACTGCATATATTGAAATAGATGCCATTGTGTTCTTGCTATTTTTCTCATAAATCTAGATGATAACATACAAGGATTTTTTTTCTTCGTATCTTGACAACACTTTGTGCCTATTTGGTGTGGGTGGAGGTTTTGGAGGTAGTTTTGGGATTATTTTTTCTTTTTACTTAATAGGCATATTTTTTTTTCTTGCTATTAATCTTTTGCAATGTGGTAGTAACATTCCACATGGAACTAGAGATCACTCTATCAGTTTCTTTATATATGCTGACAAAGAAATTGTGTTTTCTCCTATTTTGTTTATCGCAGAGTAGCTTAGCAGAAACGTATGGAATGCCTGACACAATGCCATCCCAGGCTATGCCCGGAGTCCCATATGTTATTAAATAATGGTAGTTAGGTTAAATGCTTGTCAGGGATAAAGAGGTGAAGGTGCAGATAGAGGTAGGTTACAGGCAAGTATGGCCAGTTACAATCATGACAGATGTCCTCGGGAAGCTACTGAAGAGCTCTAAATGTGAAGCCAGACACATCAGTTTAATCCAATAACAGATTTTAGGGGTGGTTGATAGGATGCATTGGAGAGTTGCCAAGAAGTGCCTGATGGTTACATTGGACTCTTCCAGGCTCAGAAGCAGCTCAGTTTCATTTGTGTGTTGCACTTAACTCCTTGCTACAGTCCTAGAAGAGACTCAGGACAGAGAAGGAGGCTGCTGAGACTTATCTTGATTTCTAGTCCCAATACTGGTGTCCCTCTGCCTTGTTCACCACATAAAGACTTATTTATAAAACACTTACTAGTCACACAGGGTGGACTGACTAATTAAATTGACATTAGGGTTCTCTAATTAGACAGTGTTTGGGAAACATTTGAAATATTAATAGAACTGTATTGATGTGAGAATTATTAATAATTTGATCCTGTGAGCTCAACAAATTACCATAATACACATCCCTGGTTATTTGCATTTAAGGACCCAGGTAGTCACACTTAATTTAATAAAACCTGATGATGTTCTTCCAGTTAGGCATTTACACTGATCTGCAAACTTTGAAATGCTTTATTTACCTGTACTAATCACTTGATCTGCTCTCACTCTTTCACTTGCACATATGAGATGGGAACCAGAAGATGGGCCTTGAATAGTTTAAACCAGCATGTGACTTTGCAAGGGAAAACTAGACATTAAAAGAAGCTTCTGGTGTCAAGAGAGCCGACAGCCTAAGCCTTAGCCCTGCAGGACAAAGCGATTTTTGAGCATGACAGCCTCACTGTGCTTTAAGTACTCTCTCTGTATTCCTTATGCAGGCAAAATTGTTATTCAAAGCAATGGAAATTTCCTTAAAAAGAAAATACTCCTAACTATGTATTTTTGAACCCTTGAGGATGAGAGTTAATGACTGCTGAACTTTTAGGAATACTTTTATCTTTATTCTAGAAATAGTCATTTTTGCAGGTGCATTTTTATTCAGCCATATGCATGAGTGATCTAAAAAAATGTAACTCAGATGAAATGCTATTTTTCTTCAAATATATTGACAGGATTGTGATAGTGTAATGTTAGTATTGAGAGGCAGGTTAGTATTTTTATATCTTTAGAGAAGCCAAGATTTGATTTTAACTTTGTCAAAGCACAATGACATTGCTGCCTGAAGCAGTATTTGTGATTAGCAGTAGAACAGCATGGCAATATTTCTCACTTTCTGTGCTTTTCTCAATAAGTTGTTACTTCGGCATCTAACCTTTGTAGAACTTTTTATCATTATTCTCGAATTAGACTATGTATGTCTAGAAATACAAATTGTAGAGACATATGAATGGTTAATAACAGAATGGTTAGCTGCTTCTTTTCCTGCTTAAGATACTTTATTTTCACACTTATTATTACAACTTTTTCCTGTTTGGAAAAGGAGTTATACTGAAAGTAGATAACTATCTGTAGGAAAAAGTGTTAGGAGCCCCCTAATTCAGTAGCCAAACGGAAAAAAGGCTGCCACAGCTCCACATTCACAGGTCCAACCAGTAGTGAGGCTGCACATGAGTTTGCAATAGGCACACATGCACACACATACATACACCAAGTTTACGTACGTACATACACACAGCTGGTCACACAGACCACAGCATGAACAGAGAATGTACTCATACAATGAAAGTCAATATCCTTATCCTGTTCCCATCTCTGACTAATGAGGAGAAAGGTCAATTAATGGAACATATATACCGATATATATCCACTGTGTAGATCCCTCCAGCAGCGGGCTCAGACACTGCGCCGCAGCTACCACTGCATCACAGGTCTCCCCATCACTGGCATGTGGATATAAGGCTGCAAGGCCACAACCCTACTCCAGTTGCTGATACTCAGAGCCCCTTCTATGCAGTACACAGACAGACAATGATCTATGTCTCCTGTAACTTGCCTGGGTGGGCACCCAGTCTACCCAGTCCCTGGATTTCACTGTAACTTCATGCATAAACACATGCAAACAGGTCTCTCCATAGATGGTTCCCACTTCTGACCTTAGAAGTAACAAACATCTAGATCTCAGGGTCTCCACAGGAGTTGTCCTGGGCCTCCAAGTCCCTCCAGTATCCAGTTCTCAGATCCTCTGTAAGATCTGAGCTAGCCTTCTGGACGCTCCAAAACTTGGCTCCCAAGTCTCTGATCCCGCTCACCATCTAGACCTGCTAGATGTTTGCTGGCAGTTGCATGCTGACATGCATACCCACACAGTACACACATACACTAATCTTTCTAGGTGATGGCACCACAGACACGAGTCTCTAGACTTGCCATCCTACCCTGTAGGTGGTACCTGGACCTCCATGCACAGACACAAGTACAGAACAGAGACTCCCCAAAACAGTTAAAAAAGAATTTTAAAGATAAGACGGGACAGACTGTCAGTCAGGCCATGCGGCTGACGACCCTCCCAGCGTAGCTCAGGACATCCTGATAAGCTTCTTGGTGTTCCCCAACTGTCAGTCTTCCTCTGGGCCCCTTTGCATTCATGTTCACCCACTTGTATTTTTTAAAATGTACATTGAATAAGAACCTTTGAAAAATGGTACATACTAACATGATTCTGGTTTGGTGAAAGTGGATGGACTAGAAAACTACTACTAACACCTTCCAGGCTCCTTTATGTATTGAAGTCAATGAATTTCATTTAGAGTTTAAATTTCATTTTAATGCAATTTGAAATGTCATTGTAAGATTAACAAGAATTGTAATATTCTTGTAATATCTCTGAGTATTTTGACTTAAACATATAATTCTGTTCCTAAGTTGTTAGCTAAAAATTCTAAAGAGAATTTAGATTAAGTTCAAGAAGGACATTTCAAATCAAATTAAAAAAAGAGATTACTTAACTCAGTATGGAGGCATGATATATGCAAAATGGTCAAGGAAGAAGGTAATGGTGTTGTTTCATCTGGCATGACACCATATTTTTCTAACTAAAATTACTTGAGCCAAAACACAGCCACTTTCTTTAATCAACTTTTCCAGAAAAAAATTATTGCATACAAAAATAAGGAATTATCTCAATATTGTCGCCCTTCCTTAATGGCATTGTTTACACTATTTTTTTATTTTTTTTTTAAATACTGAAGCTATTGATGCCACTGCACAGCTTCTTTTGTAAATAGTAGAAAATATGCTTTTAAAATTAAGGCATTGTTTGGATAGGCAATATACACCTTTATACAGCTCTCTGTACTACCACAAACTTCTTATGTGTTTGCCAGATCAATAATCTTCTTTCTTGGCTCTGTCTTGTTTTCTCCTTCTTTTTCTGAAAAGTGGAACTATTAAACTTATATAACATGCATTGAGGACAACAGTCACCAACAAATTGAAACCATGACATCAATATTAAGATAATATATGCATTGCTATTTGTGTCACTGCCTAGGTGACGTAGCTGATGTACATATACCCAGTGAAGGAAAGTCTCCACCCCAGAGAATTTATCACATTAGATAGGAGAATGAGTCAGATAGGAAACAGAGGCATTGTCTTGCTTAGCAAGTGAGTGGAAGAAATGAGACCATATTTTTTAAAGCAATGCTCTGAACCTCAGAAAGTTAAAGTGATTTCAATGAAGATATTGACTTATCTTATAAAAGCAGAAAGAGGAAGTCAGATGATCTGAATATCTTCAGATAATACTGTTAGAAAAGAACATTTTTAAAAATTATTAAAGGTGTGTATTGTCTTTTATGTTACTATTTTTAGTGGTACCAGTTGTATTTGGTTAATTATTTAAAGTTTGTTGCATTACTATTTTTCTACAGTACTGTTATGGCTTTGAAAGAATATTGTAAGTTTTATCAATAGAAATTTGCATTATAGTTTATTTTTATGTTTGCTATTTTTTAATTTCTGTATATTTAATTTTGTCTGCAAGACAGATATATCCCATCCTCTGCTTTTAACCATTTGAATATAAGAGACTATTTTTTTCCACTCTTGTACATAAAGGCAATGTCTGAGAATAGTTTACTAATCTATAGAAAATTAATCATATATGTTTAATTTTGTAGTATTTTTAATCTATTTATAGATAGATTTCTTGAAATATAAATCCCTTTTTGTTTGGCTTGTAGTGATAAATTTTCCCATCACATTCATCATAATACTTCTTTTATGCATCTATCATTTTTGCCTTGTTTTCTGTTTTCTTTTAATTTCAGAAAACATCCTACTTATAATTTCTTTATTTTTCTTCCCTTTTCTTTCTGAGCTTCCTTTTGGCTCCTAGACATTCTTCAATTTCTTGTGCATGTCTTCTCTCTCTTCCTAATGCTTATCAAAATGCACATTCCGAAAAGCATTTAAGAAATTAGTGCTCTTTAATTCCTTAAATCTCACACTCATATTTACATTATTTTCTTCTTCATTACTAGATTTCAATGCCCTTTTAAGCTTTTTTAAAATTCACATCTCCCTTCAAAAAGCCAGTGGTGGGTTGTATATTATTTTGTTTTCCATTGCTTTGTTTTATGCTTACTAACAGTGACATGACAAACATAGTCGGTTAAAACCTGGCCATGATTAACAAGCTTTGCCATTGATTTAATTTATGTACCTTGTCAAAAATAAATAGGTAAAAAATCTAATACTCTGATCTCTGACTACATCAATAAGATGAGTTCGAGTTACTTCTAGTGCAGATCAATGTGAAATGTGTCAGGCCTGGTATGTTAACTAGTTTTGTTGCTGTACCTGAAGGCAAAACTTCAGATCAAATTTCACTGCTATAACAATGTAAGAATGAGCTAAAAAGCTAACTAATTTGACTAGAAGTTTGCATCAGGTTTACTTCAAGTTGAAGCACCCCTCCAAGCCTTTCATTTACGCTGCTGGGTTATTCTTGCCCAACAGGCACACTCCCGCTCAGCTGCTCGTCCACTCCTCTCCTCAGAGGGGCAGGGAGAGGATGTGGGATGGCAGAAATCCTGGGTCAAGATAAAGACAGGGATAGAACCTACCAATTACCATGACAAGCAAAACTGACTCTACTTAAGAAAAGTTAACTGAACTTACTGAAATAGAGAGATTTGGGGAGTAAGAAACAAAGACAAATGTTAAAACACCACCTTTCTCCCAACCAAGCTCTGCTCTTTTCCTCCTGACTCCTGTACACCCCCTGAGCAGCACAGGGGCGTGGGAATGGGGGCCGTCGTCAGTCTGTAACATGTACTGCCTGCTGCTGCTTCTTCTCTCTCTTTTCCGCTGCTCTACCATGGGCCACAGTTTTCCAAGTTAACCTGCTCTAGTGTGGGCTCTCCTTGGGCCTCCATTCCTTCAGGAAATACCTCTGTTCCACTGCAGTTTCTCCACGTGCTGCTGGGGAATCCCTGCTCTGGCATTTGTGGTACCTCATCCTCCTCCTTCTCTGACCTTGCTGTTTACAGAGCCATTTCTCACACCTTTTTCACTCTTCCTCTGCCTTTGTGGCATTCCCATGCTCTTAAATACATTTTCACCACCAGCATGTCTGCGGGGCTCAGCCGTGCCCTGTGTTGGGTGAGTTGGAGCTGACTGAAACAGGACATGTCTGGCCCAGGGCAGCCCCTACCTCTCCTTACAGAGCTCTCTCAGCAGCTCCGGTAGCCAGCACATGTTATGCTGTGATAGCTTAGAAATGAACCATTTCCTTTTCACTATCAGCAAGGTTTAAATTTGGATAGTCCGAAATTTGATAATATTTACATTTGAATAAGGAATGTGTAAAATTATGGGTGTGTTTTCTATATTCCAAGTTTTCAAAATTATTCATTAACCTCTTAAGAACTTCTAGCCGTGCAGTTATTTGTAGTCCTCAGGAAAAAAATCTTTTTTTTCCTTTTTTTAACAGTATTGACATTGAACCCCCATGAGGAGGGTGGTACCTGAGTGACGTTTCCTTTCAGATAATTATAAAAAGCAGATAAACTGCTTCACTGATTCTCAGCAGAAGTGTAGTCATTATGGAAGCTATTGGTAGAAACTAAACCATTTACCTCAGAGTCTTTGGGAAACTACCCAGCTCTATACCACAGGAGCCAAATATAACCCACATTTAAATTTGACTGACTATATAGAGCATTCCAACAATTGTAACGCATGAGACCTCAAGCCACCTCCCTGTACTATTTTTACCTTTTCAGCCCATGTGCTTACAGTAATAAAATCTTCCTTCATCTATGTTTTTTTTTTAAAAGGATTGTGAAATTACTGAAGTTGACTAATAAAGTTTAGGGTTACATAGTCAAAATAACTCAGAAAATAGTGTTCTAAATCCCAACACCATGAAATTTTCTATCAACAAGCACAGACTTTGTGTAAAATAAAAAGACGTGCAGAATTGTCTTAGGACTTTCTTTTAAAAGGATGCCTTTCTGCAGTCAAAGAAGTTCCATGAATGCCTTGTATCCATATCTTTATATTCTTTCTATTAAAATTTTTTCCAAATAAATATATCTTTGACCATGCAGCTTGAAAAGTTTTGCCATGTTTCATGATTGAAAAAAAAAAAATTATTAAATTCTTCAGTATATGAGAATATATCTCCTGGTGATATTTTATCAGGGTTTTTTTGTAAGAGAGGTTTTTGTTGTCAGTATTTAAATAGGATTTTGTAGAGAAATGGAAGGGAAAAAGGAGGAAAGTATATGAGAATAGTCTGAAAATTGGGGGAAGTTTAAAAAAGTATAAATCCAAAATTGAAAAGATCTTTTTGTTATGTCTCCCTGAGAGCTTTCATTTGTTTGTATTCAGAAGGATTTTGAACATAAGCAAAAAAATCAATACAGTGAAGGAAAAACATTACCACAATATTAACTTATTCTACTCTTTCTGGCCAGCACCATAACATTCTGAAAATCCCCGAAATTTGAAAATAGTCAAACTTTCCATAACAAAGCTTAAATGCTGCATTTAGGTTTCTGTCAAACTATGCCTTCAGGTACTAGTGTCTCTTCATTTACTATTTGTTGCAGTTTACCATGTCCAACAAATGGATCTACTTTATCTACACCTCCACACCCTGTCGCTTTTCATTATGAAAGAAAATCAGGGGCCCTAACAGCTTGAGACACACTCCTATTTGGGCTACCATAGCAACGAGGATGTGTTTTAAAGTATAGATCACATGGCTTAGTTTTCTAAGGCTAATTAATTTCACTAATTATGGCCTCATACCAGCTGCAGAATGTGTTGGTGACCTAGTGAAATCAGCTGTAGACAATTGTTTTCCATACTATAGTGGTACTACCTCACCATGTGGAAATATTAATGTCATTACGGGAATTGCATACCTTAAGTACAGAAAACAAATACTGCCACATGATTAAAGACTGAACCATGGGACCTTGAAGATTTTTAGTGTAGATGTTTAAATCTTCTTTATTGCTTTCTCTATCATCTGTATTAAATAGGTTATAAAGAGCTGAGTAGTTAAGCTTAAAAGATTGTCATTGAAAGGTTGTTTAATTCACTAGCTCTACAAAGGATTTATGAAGCACCTATCACTTAGGGCAATATAGATATGTACATAAATATATATTTAATATAGTAGTCTCTAGCAAGCAAGTAAAATCTAAATAGCTTTTCCTCCTTGCTTTTTATATATTGCAAAACTAATACTTAACTGAAAAGCAGAAATTATTTTAAGTCACAAATAATATTGACTGTATCACAAATTACAAGGCCCTAAGTCTCCATGCTTTGCACATACAATAGAGTTAATTTTAGCCCTCACCACATATGCAGTTTGATCTGTGTTTTAATTGAAAAGCAGGTGTCTACCTAGGCTTTGGGGAGCAATTACCAATTCTTTTTGTATAAAACCACAGTGTCTCACTGGCAAAACTAATTGAAGTAAATAAGACGTTTTCAATCAGCTAAGAGAAGGCATTAAAACAACCTTGCAAAATTGTCATGACAAATTACCAACCTAAGTACAAAACCTTCTCAGACGGCCTTTACCATGGTGATTGATGAGAATGAAAAATTAATGATATCTTACTGGTCTGTCAAAAAAAAAAAAAAGCTTGGCTGACTGAACAGAATTTTGTGAGGCAGCATTAAATTATGGAACATTAATAAAAAACACAAATGTATTTTATTTTTTAGCATAATTAATAGAAATGTTAATTCTCTCACGGGGGGGGGGGGGGAAGCCAAATTCTAGTCTCAGCTCCTCAGGACACAAGCCTTTTTCTGCCTACAGCTGAAGAGTAATGTCACCTGTAAAGTCACCAGTAAAGTCAGTAAAAGGTGACATTGGGGAAGTTGTGCAGTTTGGATGGGCACAGAAGACAAAAGTTTTGCCTGATGCATTTTTTAGCACGCAGACCCCAGTCATTGCCCCCAGAATGGGAGGTGCATAGAAGGACAGACTGGCACTTCAGTCCTGGCTCTGAAAAGGAGCGGTCCCAGCTTCCTTACGTTGTGCCTGTGCTCATTAGCCTCAGCAAGAACCATCACTGACTTTCTCAGAGGTGCGCCCAGGTGGAAGAACACTGGATTATTGAGGTACAGGTCTAGAACAGTCAGATAAGGAGTTCCATTAAACATTTCACTTGTGTCTCTATTTAGAATGCTTTTCCCCCCATTTTCCTTATTGGAAAGGAAAAAATAGTCATTATGCTTCTTATCCCTGTGTCACTTTCTCCTGTGACAAAAGAAGAGTCTGCATAGTTCTGCATAACTGCATGAAACAACATGAAAACATACAGGGGGAAAAAAACCCCAAATTGTTCAGCTAGTGATAACATCAAGACATTGACCATAAAAAGGATTAGTGAGATTTTAATCTTTTCATTTTTTAATGTGAATTTGAAAATCAAGTGTTTTTTGTGTGTAAACAGGCATATAACTTCTCTAATATAATAGTCCAATAAAAGAAATTGACCAGGAATGTTTGTTCAAGGAACAGCTTTTTCTCCCTTTTAGGATTGCCTGTGATGTATATCTGTTAAAAATACTGCTTTCTTTCTGTCAGTGAGATGTATTTTAGGCTAAGATAAAAAGATAAAATGTTTAACAGCTATATAATGTGACTTGTCAACGTGATTATCTGTGTCCCAGCTTATAGAAAAAGGACATTGAGTTTATTAAGTAAATAGCCTAGAGAGGCTGGCAGGCTGAAATGCTTCCCAACTGCAACAACCCTTGTGAAAAGAAGGGTCAATTAGTGAGGCTGACTATTAGGAAAGGGCTCTGGTCTCTTTCTGAAAGGTCAGATGCTGTGTAGACTGCAGCTAATGGTACTAATTTTACTGCATCTTCTAAAGAATACTAGTCAAAACGTAGGTTTCAAAGAGAAAAAAAAAAAGTGTGGGGGAGTTTCATTAACAACATGGAAAGGAAACATAATCTTAGAATGTTTCATCTGAGGAAAATAGACTTCATAACAAAAGCAAAAAGACCCCAAGAAAAAATAATTACCCACAAAGAGAAAATCAGTTATCTATATTTAATAGTTTCTATAATACATATTGTGAAATCACAAGTCATGTAACAGGTAAGTTTGTGCTTCTCTCTGAATACGCAAGGATCAGAAAATGAGATGCCACGCATAACAATGAACCAAAGGACACACAGTGGAAATATGTTCAAGTGGAAAAACTGAAATGCTGTGAGAGTCTTTCCTTTGATGCAGATAACTTTTTCTGCATTGTCAGGATACACAACATGTGGCACAAGAGGTGACTTTAAAAATCAAATGAATAATGTCCCAGTGCGTCCAGGTAGACAAGAAAGCCAATAGCAATGGACTTGTATCAAAAATAATGTGAACAGCAGCACTAGGGGAGTGATTGTCCTCACTGGGGAGGCCGCTCCTCAAGTCCTCTGTTTAGCTCTGGGCCCCGCTGTTCAGGAAGGACATTGAGGTGCCTGAGTGGGTCCAGAGAAGGGCAACAAAGGTGGGGAAGGATCTGGAGCACGAGTCTTATTAGGAGCAGCTGAAGGAGCTGGGGATGCTTAGCCTGGAGAAAAGGAGGCTCAGAGGAGACCTTATCACTTTCTACAGCTGCCTGAAAGGAGGGTATGGCAAGGTGATAAACACCAGGATGAGAGGAAATGGCCTCAAGTTGCAGCAGGGGAGATTTAGATTGGATACTAGCAAAAAATTCTTCACAGAATGGGTTATCAAGCATTGGAACAGGCTGCCCAGACCTGTGGTGGAATCACCATCCCTGGTATTCAAAAGGTCTGTGGATATGCCATTTGTGGATATGGTTTAATGATGAACACAGTAATGCTGGGCTACGGTTGGACTCAGCAGTCCTTAGTGATTCTATGATTCTATGTCCTTCAAAGGGGAGGTGTGGGCATAAGTGTTCTTCCTTTCATCAGATGTGAGCAATATTTACATTAATGGCATCAATCCAGAGCACAGAAATAAAGAAAAATTACTGAGCAGCTAAGTTACCACATTTAGAGTGCTGAGAGTTAAGACTGGTGAAATCAAAAGAATCATGGCTACAAGCTTTCCTTTTTCAGTTTGATAACTATTGGATATCTGTAGAATAGAAAAATATATCTAGCAATAAATGCAATGATTTTTTGCCTTCATGCATATCGCCTGATACTATGTTGGTGAAAGAGACCCATGATAGTTGTAAGACATAAACATCGCACTCATTCAGAAAGTACGATTTTTAAGACATCTGTAAATTAACTAGTTTTTAATGTTATTTTAATTCAAAATCTGAAGGCCAGCAGCCATTTTTTTAATTAATCATCCATGTATAGATACTATAGCAGTCAAGTTTTGTTTCTCATTTCCCAGTAAATCCCCACAAGCAAAGTTCTATGAACTTTTATACCACTCTCAAGTTACATTGCATTAGCTGTGAGGAGAGCAAAAAGACTCTATCTCATTGCTATTTAATGATATATATTTACTTTCTGGGTGTTATTTATAGCAATGTAAGCAGAGTGGAAGTGTGATAGAGAGCAGGTAAAAACGTCTAGACTAACTTTAAACTTTTAATAGATTTCAAATCTTATAAACTTCAAATTAGATTTCTGACTTTTTAAGATTTTCTCTAGAGCACACAGCTACAGGATGTGTTTTTTGATTAAACTTTATTATGAACTAAGCCTGGGTTGAAGCAGAGCAAGCTTCTTCCCCAAATTCTGTGCAACTTGTCATCAGTCTGTTAGTGTACTATATATATATTTATATGAAAGACAATAATATATATATTTGTCTAGCTACTATATCACTGATAAATCACTACATTTATTTCTTGATCAGAACCACTGGCCTTTAGTAATGGTTGATCTAATACCTTAACTCTGGTTAGCTTTGAAAGAGATTAATGGGGAGCACATATTAACGCAAGTGCAGAAAGAAAAAAAATGGATTTTCAGTTCTTACTCTGTGTCACCTGACATCTGAGAGTTTAAATTCCAAACCACAGCCACTCATGTTTACCTGAAAACCATACAAAATCTTATGCTTATTTATATATGTATTAAACTGAATATTTCTATAGCTCTGTTAGCCAGATTCCAACATGTGGTGGAAAAAGTGAAAAGACAGTGTTGAAGAGTTACTTCTTGGAATAGATAACCTTATGAATCTCTTTTTTGCTTTGATATGGACAGATCTGTATGACTTGGTGGTGTTGACTTACAGAGTTATACTGAGTCTTTCATTGGTAGTGCTGTCTCTTGAGATATGCCAGAGACTACTTTCAGGAAATGACCTTCTTCCTGATGACTGTTCTGTGGGACAGCACTGATTAAACCTATCAGCTGTTTTATAAATATCTTTGTGAGGTTGGTGGAAAATTTAACAAATAAACTTGACATAAGCTTTGCCTCAGTGATGACATTCAGATTTAAGAGGCAGAGACTGTTTAAAGACATAGAGAATCACAGTCATTTGGTCTGACCCATGGTTTACCAGCAGCCCTTGAACTTGTCGCAAATGACTGACCTCACACTGAAGTAGTGATGCCATCTCACAAGAATTCAAGAATTATTAGGTCAGGAAAATGCAAGAAGGGGGGAACAGTGTTCTAACTTAATGGTGAGGACATTCAGCTGATCAGAAAACCATGAATTTTGACCCCAAACTTACATTTGCATTTTAGGTGGAGCCACTAGTTAAAAAAGGTAACAGCACTCTTCATGAAAATGGGACATGAAATTAAATGCATTCAAAGAAGAGAGAACGGATTGGATCTTCTGTAGGTGGGATGAATATGCAAGTCACTAGGAAACAAGAAAATTTTAAGTCCCACATACTTTCTCCATGTCTTTAGAGTAAGATTTTGCTGTAAAATGTTCTTTTTTGCTGAGTTTTAAAATAATTTTATCAAAAATGGGATTTTGTTAATGGCAGTGCCCTTCATTGGTGCAAGCCTTCCAACTGTACCTATTCAGGTTATATTTGACATAAAATTTACACTTTCTTGTTCTTTTAGTACTTCTCCAACACTGCTAAATGTGTTATAAACTATCAACAGGCTAAAAATTCCTCTTGTTCAGATCATTCAAGATTCAGAGAGATATGTAGTTTTATTCATAAAAATATAGTCATCACTAGAAACTGTCTTTTAAAAGTCATTGACTATAGTACATCTAGTACTCTTTTAGGAAATACCTTGCTATGCTTGTTTTTTCTCAAATTAAATAAGCATCTGTTGAACACTCCTTTTTAGGTTTATTTTCAGTAGTTTTGAGACGAAAGGATCCATAATACCACTAAAAATGACTTCATGTTTCTTAGCTGCCATAAGTTCTGTTATTTGTACTATTTATTATTAACTTCTTTGATACCTTCCTATTTTCATTCCACACATTTCAATTTTTCATTTATCTCCTCTGTTATTTCTCATTCTTTCTGTCAACAGTAAATTGCTTTCTCTTATCTAATTGATTCCCTTCCCTTGCTCCTAGTTCAAATGAGTTTGCATAAAAGTTTACTCTCTTTTATGATTATGAGGTCTTGACAGTTTTAGCCATTTTCTCAAATAATTCCCCTTGTCAATATGAAATGTATTCTATTGAGTGGATTTCCCTTTTTAGTGTATGTTGTACATAAGTCGTTGTACTATATTACAAATGCAAAGTCCTCAGTAATCAGGTCATATTCACTAGTAGCCAGGAAACTGGTAAACTTAGTCTAATAGGTGGCCATTTAAATATATCTATCAGGAATTGTTCTGAAAATAATTAGGTCACATAAAGCTACACTATGGCAAGAATAGTACCTTTTATTTTAGACTAGTACAATTTTCTTTTCAGAAATTGACTTAACTTTTGCAACATGTTGTCCCAGCTGCATTCTTCTGTGACTCAGTAACCTGTTTTTACAGACAAAAGGTGTCTAGGAATTCTTTCAGTATTTTCCTGCTTAATTTCATGTCTTGTAAGCCTATGTTTATTTTACAGGAGATACATTCCCAAATTTAAGCAGCCATCTGAATCTCATTCTGCATGGCAAGAGTTTGTTGAATACCAGCTTTCCCACAACCCCCAACATAAGACACTCCCCTCCACCAACAACTGCATCACATTCAGGTTTGCATTGAGACTCAATGACTACAGTCAGAACATATTCAATAATTAACTAAATGCTGCCTAGTAGATTCAATCGGAGTCTCTTTCTGAGACTTGTTTTCAGGAATCTTAACTTAAATTAAAAAAAAAAAAATACCATGTGTTATTACATATATTAAAAAAAAAAAAAAAATGAAAGGAAAAGGAAAAAAGAAAAAAAATAGTGGAAAGACAGAATACCTTATTTTAGCATCAACTTGGCTCAGATAATCCTTTTTTCTGTATTAAACAAATTATTTTTGGAAGATCATGCATCCTGAGAACACAAGGTTCCCAGAAGAGTTAGAAGGAGTGATGTGGCTGGAAGAAAACTGAAAAGATAAAAAAAAAAATAAAATTTAATCCTTGCCTCATTCTCCTTTTGCTTGTTCATGAATCTTCACAAAACATCACTCCCAACTAACTCAGGTGCCCTCTGACATCTATAGCACCTTTATTACTGATGCTACTTAACTGTCTGTCATTGCTATGTGGTCTTCAGACATATGACAATGTAAAAACTTCTTAAACGGTGAATGCACATGGTTTTCAGGGTTCACTCGTGGGGAAAATTAAGCAAATAATAAATATAACACAACTCACTTTTGTATGGTGTTTTTGGTTTGGGAAGAGTGTTTGCTTTTTTTGTTTTTATAGTTGGACAGAAATTGTGAGGTTTGTGTTCCTTTCTGTTCTTTCTGTTCTGGGGGTGAGTTCCTCATATGAAGTAATAATGTCATCATTACTCTGCTGCCCAACAGTCTGACCTCCCATCTGCACTGAAGATTTTATGACTGCATTAGGCTGAGCTAGTGTAAATCCTACCATTTACCTACAGCCCTGATCTCCATGCTCAGTGCACCTACTCATATCTCAATGGGTTAGTTTTCAGCAGAATCAGAAAGCTAATGCAGTCCACCAGAGACTCCAACTCCTCAGTGTGTAAAATGAAAGAAATGTCTCATGGGGAATCATCACCAAGGGCAAACTGGGAGTGTAGCCCCTCTTTTTAGTGACAGACTAGTCCAAGTTCAACCCAACAGAAAAACTGGAGATCTGAATCTGAATCTTCTTTAAATTTCACCGCAGAGTCAACTCTGTAGGTTTGCCACCCTCACATCTCCAAACTGCAACCTGAGTGGTTACTGGGTGGTGACAGGCCCTGCTCTAAACATCTGCAACACTAACAATGAACTACTTGCATGGAAGGGTGTACAATGAGCCAGTGAAAACTGAAATAATAAAATACAGAATGGAAATGTCACATTTTCTTGCTGTTTTCATCTCAGTATTTTGTAATTCAAGACTCAGGTGAGATTAAAATATTCTCTTATTAAAACTTATTAATTACAGTTTACCTGTATTAGGTATCATTTATCTAGTTTTCTCTCAGTCTGTGAAAAAAGAAAAACCAAACATTTTTTTTCAATACATACATCAATCTTAACCACCTGCATTTGTCCATGGTGTCAGTTCTCTCTGCCAAGGAAACAAAAAGACTTCCCTTTCTTTTCTGTCTCTAGCAGCAACTTTACAGATGTAGAATTGTGTGGATAAGAATAAATGCAGATTAATGGAATTCAGTACAAATCTAGATATAGAGTTTTACCTTTTTTTTTTTTCTGCTTTCCAACAGGAAACATTAAATAGATAAATTCTCCCATTTTGATTTTTGTAAGAATTAATTAGTTCACTTCCATTTCTTTGTTACAATATGGGTGCATAAGGAATAATGTTTTTATTACAGAATTAATTTTATTACAGTGCTGCAGAACTGCTTTGACTTCTTTGATTGTGATAAACATTTCAATCAAGTGAGTTATACCTAATTTTGCCGGTTGGTTTTCTTCTCAGGAGCAAAAATTTCAGTTTCTCTGCCACCTCAACACAACCTACCACTTTTCTATAAACTGAAAAATTGCTAGATTGACAACTAAAGGATTATCAATCTAAGAGTCAGCTGCTGGTGGCCTCATCATTAGTTTTCCCACCTACATGACAAAGGACTTTTTATACAGCTTGACATCCTCTCACTGGAACACAGGAAATCTACACATGATGTAAAGCTTCAGTATTGCTCTAGTTGTTTACCACAGCTGTTTGCTGATATACTCCAGCACTTTTCCCATTTCATTGGTATAATGCCCTATAGTGCAATGACATTGCCTACATATGTCTCAGAGCACTGCTATCACTGTTCTCAATGATGCAGTGAAACTAATCCCTTCTTCAATTGGAGCTAGCACCTCTGGTGCCAGTGTGCAATATGATTGCAGCATTTAGAAAGTAGTGCCAGTGCATTTGTGTTGAATGGCTAATTTTCTACTTATTTAAATTATTTCTATATTTAGAATAAGGTGAAACTTCTTTAGAAATTCAGGTGTCTCTGACAAATTACTTAAGGGACATCTGACCTGAAACAATCCACTGACTGCTTCAAAGAACAGCTAAATCCATCATTGCAAATCCATCATTGCTATGAGTAAGTATTACATAAACCTAAAATACTTAAAGAAAGAATAAAAGAGGTAAAGAAGTAAAATAAATGTTTGGAGTGTTTAGACATGCACATTTTCTTCACATTTTAAAGCAGAATTCATGTGTAAGCAAGCCATTAGTATAGTTCATCTCCAATTTTTTCTTTCAATAGGAATAACACACAAAACTACAGTAAAAGAAATTAGCTTTTTTGGTTTGGTTTTGTTTTTGCAAATAACTGTGATATTCCCTGGGGGCAGAGAGTCCTACTTCTAGAATTTTAGAGCATGGGAGAGGTACTGTGTGTAGCTTCTTATTCACAGAATTGTGATGGAAGCATGCAGCTGATTGAATACAAATAATTAAGAGAATACTTACATTCTAACCTGTTGTCTACATTATGGATGCATGAAATCTGTACATAAAAGGGTAATTAATTGCTCACAATAACAGGAAAAACCTTGTTATCCATGATGCACACATAAAACAGAGTACCAGATATGCTGCAGAACACACGGAAAGCAGAAGTCAGAGATTTCTTGCAGTTAGTAAAATTTTGGGGTTTCTCCATGAAGTCTGAAATCAAGCATTCTTCTTGACTTAAACCTTGACTCAAACATATCCCCTGGTGCACAGGAAGTACTTTTTGTTAAACAGATTAAAGGGATGAACAAAGATCAGATTACAAGGAGAAAAGAAGCATGTTTTCCATCCTTACAGTGAATCTACCTAATGATTGAGAAGTGCCTAAACAAGGGTAACAGAATCATCAGAGACTCTAGGGTGTCCTAGATATCTGCTTGAGCTGACATACATTGCACAGAACTGGAGCTTATTTACAAGTTTTGGGACCAAGGAGAATACTCTTCAGGTACTCAAAAGGCACTAGGTGCCCATGTTTAAGTGTCTGAGTTCCTCTCCAGATTTTCTTTCCTCTGTGTTACAACATAGCTTCCTGCATATCTGAGTCTTTCAGCCAGCTACCTTTGTGTGTTGTAAAAGGTATCCAGTGTCATCTCTTCCCAAATGCTGCCCATCAGGTAAAGAGAAGACAGCAACAGTATCACCTTTGTGTAGTTTGTCTTTTTCAGAAGATCTTTAAGCAATAAAAAGCCTAAAAATCTGTCTGTAAAAGGGTTTAAAAATACCCACTATAGAACAAACAAACAAAACCAACCAAAATAAGCATCCAACATAACACCATCATCACCACCATCAAATCTGTGAAATAGCCAGTAATGTAGCTGTGTCTGACATTAACAAATATTTACTTCACAAAGAGGAAAAAGAACATATGGAAAGCATTGTTAGACTGGGTTCTAATGATGTCTCTCTTAAAACCTCAGTTTGCAAGACATTCCTTGATTTACCATAGCAGGGAAAACAGATACTGAATTAACACAAAGTGTGCCTGGGTACAATACAGGATCTACCTGTATTGAGATCACATTAGCTGTTAACTAAATCCCTTTGGTTACTTTGGGTTTCTGCCTGTAAACACTCTGCTTTTTTGAAGCAAGGACTGATCCAGTTTGTGTATATACAATCAGAATGGAAGCTTTTAGTTTCCCTAAAGCTGCATGGGCTACTTCTGATTCATTGTGAAATAGCATTACCCTCACTGAAACAATGGGGCTAGGTAGAAAAAGACAACTAAACTAAAAAAAACTTAATATGCATTATCATTCAAGTGGAGAAACATTAATTACAGAATGCTTTATCTGACCTTTTTTTTTTTTTTTTTTTTTTTTCAAAATTATACAGTTATTTATTCTGGGTAAAGATAACTTCATCAAAACCACAAGTTAATAAGCTTTGTTTCTTCCATTACAATAGATTTCTCTTGTTGACAAGATTATATCATGATTCCTGGTTGCTCATAGGCCTTTCAGTGAAAGGTCTGTGTTGTTTGTATCATCTGCTCTGATGAACAGGAGCTGAAAGAGGTCACATCCAGATTCACTTCCTTGCTGTGTTCTGGGATTATGAAATAAAGGCAGTGTGATCTTAGGACAGACCTTTGTATAAGAGTGAATTACTGTTTGAAAGCTCTTTAGGACAACTTGAAATTTCTTTTCACAGATGCCTGAACATCTTCACATTTCTTCTGCTCTAAAATGCAGCACTAGATAATGTGCCATATACAGTTCATATTCGTGCACTGGTCTTAACGGTTCATTTCATTCAGAAAATTCTTTAGAAATTAAGGGGTGAAATTGTCAAGTGTCATGTGTAGGCCAATGGATTACTTGTATGCCTCTGAATGAATACAAGGACTGTCTCCTGCTATTTGTTAAGCACCTTGCACAATGAGCTCCAGACTTCAGGCAAGACCATAGTAAGAGGGTCTCAGACGTACACCACAAATGCATTTTCCTTTCCATTTTCTCACACTCTTTTTTTCCTGATATCCAAGCTCCTTTCTAATTCTGGAATGAGTACTCAAAGTGATATTAATGTCTGGCTGTATCAGGGCTTTGGGCAGAGGGGACTGTGAATTTTGCCTGATTACAGGCAATTTATAAGGCCAAATTGTTTCTTAGGGCAATGGTATTGGTCTAATATTTGTGGGTAGAGGAGCTGACCAGTTCCTTTTTGAGGTTTTTGCATACAAATGATGTTTAAGTTAGTTTTGCCTTTAACTTCTTCCTATGGGTTTTCCAAGACACTACACAGACCTTACTGGTTTTCCAAGCCACAAGACTAGTATCCCAAAGTGATAGTAGCAGAATTACAAACAACGATAAAAAGATGCTTAAATATTATAAGATACTTTTAACCTGAAGAGGAATTTATAGCAGATCAGTAATGAAGGTCACATTTGGTCTTAAGGGACAAACTTACTTCCAAGTTTTGTATCAAATTTTCAATACAAAATAATATCTCTTATTTGAAATAGAAATGCTTACCTTTAGAGCAAGAAATATGTCTTTGGAGATTTTCAAAAGAGTTGAAAATTACTAGAATTTTCTTGCAGCTTATCACAATCACTTGTTTTGCCATGTCCATCATCATCAACAGGAACCATATAGAAATACAAGGGGTTAGATTCTAGGATTCTTATTGGGCACTGATTTACTAATGTACACCCAAGAGCCTGGGCTATAGATTCAGAAGAAAATTTCAAATAGTGTCTAGAAGAGCAGTCATCTGTCATTTTAAACTTCTGGTTTAGAAATGAAAAACTGAAATAATGCAAATGTCTCAAACACTTTCTTTGACCTGACTAAGAATCTCCAAGTACATGCAACACACTCCAGTAGCAGTTGGTGGCCAGCAGTGACTGAAAAATATCTTATTCTGCACTTGCAAAAACATACACTTATGAATCTTATAGTGAATTGATCTACTGCACATGGTCTTTACCCACTCATATAAAAGTTGTGAATTCATTTGAAAGAAATAACTAGTTGGTTTAAGCATCACCCATGCATTTTCTCTTGTTGAATTCTAAGCGGGTTTGGTTTATAAACCTTGTAAAAGCTGAAGTCAATGTTTTTCTTTATATAAAACAAGATTTTGCTCAGCCATAAAGGTTCAATTTACAACTACTTTTTCTTGCTACCCAAATTTTTTCAGAGCCTTTTGTATTAACAAGAAAGTAAGATGTGGTCAAAACAGTTTGGTGGGAGTAGGGTTGTCCAGGTTTCACACTGACAGAAATCAGAAAACACAGAAATTTGGCACAGTTCAGAGGTTTGATTTCACAGTGACCACATATATACCTGGAAATGGCTGGAACTACTGGGTTTGTGCTGTCTGAACTCAGCATGCTTTATATGTAGCTCTGCTTATTGCTCTTATATGTAGCATGCACTGTGTCAAGGCATCTCCAAAACTTAAGGCAACTCTGGAAAATGCAAAAAGCATCATCAGTTTTGGAAGATAAATATGGGATAGTACTTTGGTTGTATTAAGCCTAAGAAGCAAAATTAACCAGGATAAAATGGGGAAGAGCAATACTATAACTCACCTAGATATTGAAATGAAAACCAGTCGACATTCTTAAGAAAAAAATATTCTCAAAGTTCTATGATGACAATCCTTACAGGAGCAACAAAATATTTGAAAAAAATACAAAAAGTTGCAAGGAAATGAAAAAAATGTACTAAAAGAAAATTGTTGCAAAAAGAAAATGAGAACAGATTCCAAGTATTTTATTTAATAAGATGATAGAATCAGAGAGTCACAGAATGTGTAAGGTTGGAAGGGACCACAGTGGGTCATCTGGTCCAAACTCCCTACTCAAGAAGGTTCATCCTAGAGCACATGGCACAGGATTGCATCCAGACAGTTCTTGAATATCTCCAGTGACGGAGACCCCACAACCTTTCTGAGCAACCTGTTCCAGTGTGTGGTCACTCACACAGTAAAGAAGTTCTTCCTCATATTTGGGTGGAACTTCCTGTGCATCAGTTTCTGCCCCTTTTCTCTTGTCTTACTGTTTGGCACCACCGAGCAGAGCCTGGATCCATTATTTTGACACCTTCCTTTCAGATACTTGTAGACATTGGTGAGGTCCCCTCTTTGTCATCTATTCTTGAGGCTCAAGAAGCCAAATTCTCTCAGCCTTTCCTCATAACAGAGATGCTTCAGTCCCTCAATCATCTTTGTAGCCCTCTGCTGGACCCACTCCAGGAGCGACATGTTTCTCTTGTACTGAGAAGCCCAGAACTGGACACAGCACTCCAGATGTGGCCTCAGGAGGGCTGACTAGAGGGGCAGGATCACCTCCCTTGACCTGCTGACAGTGCTCTTCCTAACATATCCCAGGATAGCAATTTTTTTAAGCATGAACACAAACTTCTGAATGAAGTTTTCTTCTGTGAAGAAATAAAAACTATTTCTATCTACACTGTAAACAGAGCTCTCTAGATTTCTATAAGATCTTGGTAAAGAGAAACAATGCCCAGTCTTCATGCAATAACTTTCCCTTTTCTTAGACATTCAGATTCTTCCTTCTATGCTTTCAAATACTACTATCTATCTGGCTTTTCAAACTTGATATTCCTGAAATTTTGGTGAATTCATGGTAGAGGACTATCTGGCAGAGTATCTCATGCACCAGTTTTATACCTATCATGATCACCAATGACAAAGTTTAAAATAAATAAATAAATATGTATATAATATGCCATGAAAGAAAAACAAGAGATTTGGAACTTGAGGAAAGGATCTTTCCCCAGAAGATATGAACCATGGGAATATGAGAAGTATGTACAGACTACACAGTCATAGCCATGATGTAGAGGCAAGGGATGGATACTGACCACTCACCCTCCTTAATTCCTCTTGTTTCCATAAGAAATAAATTTTTAATGAATATTTGAATTTCAAAATAATAGATTAGAAAAGAACTGCAGCATCTTCTAACATGTCAGGATTTGGATGATGTAGGGACATAGTGCAAAAACTCCAAGTTGCATAATATTAAGGTTATGCAATGGAATATTTAAAATCCAGTATAAACATACCTTAGATCATTTTAGGGATTTATGGCTTCTTCAAAGCTCTAGAAGTATGGATTCATGATAGGCAAAGTATTTGTTCTTTCAATATGAGACATAAAAATAGTCCTCAAAAGCTGTATTTAAATTCTTCAAAAGTACATTTTTGATTTTATTGAGTTACAATTTACAACATAATTAAGTTTACCAATATTTACTTTAGAAAATTAGGTAGCTTGTGGATTACAGTTCATTAACAGTACATTCTCTTGAATCCACTCCAATAACTATTCATCTCATGAGAGAAAAAAAAGTTTCTATTTGTATTCCAGATATTTTTATTTTGTATGTTGATTTAAATATTTAGTATCACCCATAGCATCAGAAAAAGCAAAATGTGTCACTAAAGAGATAATCTTTAAAATATGTTTCCCATGAAAAACAAATCATAAAGAATTTTGGCTGATGATAATAAATAAAACTGTTCGATATCATCTTACCAACACTGCTTGATTTCTTTTGGAAATATTTTTTCTTTTCTGTTTAAACAGAGACAAGCTGTCTGCTTTGGAAATCCTTTCACTGACCCTAGTTACTTACAGTACACACAGTAATATACTTAAAATACTTACAGTATTCTATAAATCAAAGTCATGGTTTTGTGTTTTACCAATATATATGTCTATCATGACATCAGCAGATGTAGGTTCCTATCACAAAGAGTTGGTATTACTTACTGAACCATAAATTTTTAATTGATTACATTTGTTTCCGTGGATCCAAGTGTTCAAAGAAAACGGCAATATACAATTCAAATTAATAATGTAAAATCAGCATTACTCAGGTATAGATTCACAAAAATAAGGAAGATCACTTATAGCCATGCAACAGTAGCTGTTTCAAGTGAACAGTTTGTTTAGAATAAGAATTACTGTGATGAAAACTCTTATCTGCAGTGATACAATATGCTTCCTTCAGAACAGGATTTTCTTAGGTTAATGGGGAAAAAAGAAATTTCTTTTTATCTTTCTGTTCACAATTACTCTTAATCTAGTAATAATTTCAAGAACTGAGATATTAAAAGATTTTCCAAATACACTTTAAATTTGAACATCTCACTTCATCGTCATGCACATCATGGCAAATTCTATTCTATTGCTAGAAAGCTCATATGTATCATTACAATAGTTATTATGAGTTATCTCTGTTAATGGTGGGTCTGGCCAAAGGCTATTCAGCATTGCCAGTTTCTTGTCTACTTTCAATTAAGAAAGAGCAAATCCAGCTTTTAGACCCAGACTCCACATCATTAGTAGTTAATTATGGAAGGGACAAAGCTCCCAAAAATACTGCATTTATTATAGGCTCACATCTGAAGATCTGTCTCACATGATTTAGCTGAATGCCTTCATTTAATACCTGATTATCTCTGCTGGGCAAAATGTAGATGGTGGTCTCTTTTCACCCAGCTACTTCTTACTCATGTTCAATCAATCAGATATAGGCATTGCCTAATGACAAGCACATACTTGGAGAGCTGCATAAACAATATTGAACTGCTAAATTACAAAGTGACAGTAGATTACTGGCTACACATAACGTAGCTGACTGATGAGGGTGTGAAAAGAAGGAATTGCGATTTCCTAACCTACTTGAGTTGTAGATGGTCTTGACACTACAGAGTTGCAGTGTAGACTGAAGCATTTAAAAACGTTGTTTCTACAAGCACTTGCATATATATGTATATATATATGCACTATGGAATGTCTGGGAAGAAATGTGATGCTTGCAAATTTAATCCCCTGATGGCAGAAGAGATAAAATTACATAGATTGTCCTTACTATACTGGTTTGCAAGTGAGACCTCTTACAAAACAGGGCTAAAAGCCTAGGATGTAGCTTGAATACTGCATTGCTCTACAGCTGTGGGATTTGATAACCAGCTGAGTTTGTTTTTGTGCAATATAGAATCAGAAAAGGAGGTTCAGGAAGTATATCACATTTCTCAAATTAGTTGCCCTTATGCAAACACGTGCTTCCACTAGGTGCACAGCAGAGATACCCAGAGGAACCATGATGAGATACCAAACCACTGGACTGACTAAAAAGGATAAAACATTTTACGATCCCAGATGTAGGAAACCATCTGAAAGGAAGGAAGCAGAATGAAAAGAGTATTTTCTTCCACAACAAAAGAAACAGCTGTGACAAACAGCTGCAGCACGAGTTTGTATTGACTTTTTAGAGAGCTTCTTCAGACAGATGTCAACCAAAACCTGTAAAGCCAGGTTCAATCCAGCAATGAAAGGTGAACTGAGCATTGTGTGTGAATGAAGGCAAAACTGATCTAAGGAAATCTTCCTTCTTCCAAATGAAACTGTTTTCTTCTAATCCTTTACTCTAAAGACATGAAGAACAATAGTAACATCTCTTATTATTTTCTCAACTAAAAATATCTAGCCCGTGTTGAGAATACAGTACAGAAAGTATAGGTATAATGAATTTAAAATTCAGCAAGAATTTTTGCATTCATATACACAACAACTAATAGACACAATCTAATGTCTTTAGCTCACTCTTGCAAAAAACGTTACTGCCAAAAGTAGAGAAGAGCAAACAGTGTATTCTCCAGATTCAGAGATGAAAAACAATAACAAAAGAAACAACACAAAACCATTATGCAAACTAAAAAACCTCAAAATTACAACTGAAGCTTTTAAAAACCCTTGTCATATCCTTAGCTCCTGAGATAAACCATCAATCTCTTCCTACTGGAACCATTCATTTGGAAGGGCTTGTTAAGTGACTTCTTCCATTTCAGGAAGATCTGAAAACTAATATACAGTTTGTATCATGGAACAGACCATCTGCTGTGAAAAGTTCCCACATCAAGAGAACAGAGGGAGTAGTTCCCAATTAATTATCTATTTTAGGAGGATTGGATATACTCTTTCCAAGATGGTTACAGTTGATAAGATAATCATCTGTCTGTCAAGCTGTGTCTGTTTGCCTGTTAGTCTAGCTAGAGTATTGGAGAAAGCCAGGGAGATGTTTATATCTTTCTTCTCCCTTCTCCTCCTCTCACAAAATGAAAGCCATCCCAGGAACTGAATCATTAAATATAGTCATAGCCTTTTTTATCCAAAGTTGTTTGTTCTCTTTTTCATGGTAAATATACAAATGTCCCAAACAAGCCATATGAAGGACAAAGGATATTATGGGAGTAGATTTAAGATGTTATTTATAGCAAGATTTTATAATGCAGAGCTATTAATAGCAACTCATTGCACAAGAGGTGAATGAACAACACAGATGTCTCAGTCTTCATTGAAGGACCTATTCTTTTCCTGAAGAAAAACACTGTTTGTACAAGGCACCATTTACAAGTCAATTGTGATTTTTTTGTAGCTATGAAATAATGTTGTTTTTATCTCTTTCAGCTGAACTGAGCTGCTGGCTTCCGTTTGGCAGCTTCACAAACAATCTGTGTGCAGAGAGACACACTTAGCAGGCCCCCAGAGTGGGTGACAGGAAAGATTGCACGCCGAGACAGAGAGACAGTGTGGTTTCCTTATAAAACTTTGAAGTCCAGGATCATAGAGAAGTCCAGCTAAGGGAGCAGGTATTTATAAAGCCCAAGAGAGTTTCAAAAGCATAGCAAAAAAGAAAAAAAAATAAAAAGTGGTTTTAGCTCAAAGCACTAAGAGGCCATTAAAGGTGATGTGAGCATTTACAACATATTACAATCAATAGATTTATTTCTTTTCTTGTTGTTTGTTTTTTTTTCTTTCTTTTGTAAAAAAATAATAATTTTGACATCGTATAATCCCCATGATGTGAAAGTAATCACCAAACTGAGAACATGGGAACTCATAAAGAAAAGTGTAATTTCCTTATATAGTGTATTGATGAAGGAGCTTGCTATAAAGCATTCTGAAAGCTATGTCTATAAAAGACCAACCAGTAATTACAGTGGGAACTACAGCCATTTCCATAATAAAATTGTAAAATCACATCTATGCTTTTGGTTAAAAAGACCAGCTTTGTCTCTAGGGAATGACCAGCTATAAATCCTCAAGAAACTAATTTGCATGAGTCTTGAATTGACTAGCTACTTAAGAGCTCAACACTTTACCAGAAAGCTTGCTAGTCTCATCCTGATTTTTTTATTTGTTTGTTTGTTTTCACTTCCAAAAGACCCCAGCAGAGAAAAAAGTGCTGGTATCCTAAATTCTCTTTTCATTCCCACCCCACCACCCTCCCTCCCGCCCAGTTTTCCATGTTTTGCAATTTTGTTTAGTGATGTAAAACACAGCCACAATTTTAGGGTTTGAAAGTTACACTGAAAATATACAGCAGGAATACAAACCAATGTATTTCCTCAAAAGCATTTTTCATTACACAACCGAGTTTTTGAAGGCAGTTGTGTTTTTTTTCTGGGTATGGGACATTTTTGCTACTCTCAGAAATTTCATCTATATGGTAAGTTCATGGTATAACCACTGAGAAAATATTAATTAATCTGAATTATCTCTACAATGATCTTCAAATACACTGTTTACATTTCAGGAGGTGTGGTGGAGATTGTTCATCCTGATCTGAAAATTCAGTATTATGGAATGAGTAGTCTTTATTTGCATGGAAGAAAACATTTGAATCCTTGGAAATTTGAAACAAGTGCAGTTTTTTTCTGCTCTAATTCTTCCAGTTTCAGTCAATAGGACCAGGACAAAAGCATTATCTTCAAAAATGTGACAGCACACACCTTACATTTCCACAAATCTATCACATAAGAAGAAGAAACATGACAGGTAGAATACAGTTTCTTGAGAGGGCCCATTCATGAAGAGAAAACAAAACTTTATGACCTTCTCTTTGATCAAGTACCTCCAACAAAACTTGACTATTGAATATTAGACAAACTACTGATGAAAAATTAATTAGACTAATATTTTTACCAGGCATTGCATCTAAAATTGTGACTTTGTCTTGACATTTAGTAACAGACAAAAAAAAAATCTAATTTATTGAAGGAATTCAATCACCACAAATTATTCATGCATCTTTAGAAAAATAATGACATACCACCAACTAGATTTTTCCCCTTGAACAAAGCATGCAAATTAGTATGCAGATAGATTAATGAATTGAGAATGCATGAATAGTGAATGTTTTTGACTCTTAAACAGAATAAGAAATGTGCATGCTCTCTGATCCATCATCCAGTTTCTATCTTTAGCGACAAGAAGTAAAATGACAGCATAAGGCCATCAACAAATACGTTTTAGGAATCATGCACAAAATAAAACCCCACCTCAATGTACTACTTTCTTGCTTGACAGCTTTATAAATTTGTTTCTGGGATCATGGATCATGTTGCCAACACCCTCTGGAATGATCTCTTTTAAAATCTTCTCCTTTCTGATTTGCTTTGAACTGCTTTTGACAAAAATGATCATTGTTGTTTAAATTAACTATTTTTCTGTTTATTCAACATCTAAGATCATGTTGGTCTTCAGATTTAATCAGACAATTCACAGCAGTAAGGTGGATTTGTTTCTATGCTACACTTCAGACAAACATAGAGTAGTTTAAAACAAATTTAGTTTGTTTGGTTTGGTTTTGTGGGTTTGTGGTTTTTTGTTTTTTTTTTGTTTGTTTGGTTTTTTTTTCAGTTAAGCAGCTTATACATAAGAGATATTTTAAAGATTTCCTACATTGTACAAAATTACTTCTACAATGTTCTTTATTCTGAATGGTTGCATTTATTATATGTGATGGAGATTTTGGAATAAGAACAGCACTACATAAATTAAGTAGTCTTTAGTGCATTATAAATAATTCTGTCTTAGTGAACATCTACTTTCTGAAAGCTGCAGTGGAAACTGGAGTCCTTTATTCAACATGTACTACAGGCCAAGTCTGGTGCAAACAGCTGCAAGGGAGTTCCCCATAACTGCCCTGCTGGCAACTTGAAGTTTGATTTGGAATTAACCTCTGCATGAGCACTTTAGACACTGCATTAGCAAAATCTGGTCCTTTGCTAAGGACACCGTGACATTCATACAGCTTTTGGTGACCGGTCTGAAACTTTCATTTTCCTAATACATATCTAAGACACTCCCCAAGCTTTGTTCACTTAAGCCATCAGCTCGCCCTCAGGATCATAAGCAGGTGAACAGCACCAAACATAGGTATAAAATATGTACATACTATTAATATTCTAAAAGTCATGCTTTAGCTTACAAAATGTTTATACTATGATTTCAAATGAGACACTTCAAATTTTATAGGTTTCTTTTTAATTTTCATTTTCAATATGTGAAAATCTATACATATTTATAAGGTTGATTTTATACATAGAGATGGCTTTGCCTATAAGGTTGGTGAAGACTAGAAAAGATATTTCCTTTTTTTTTTTTCACTTTTCTAGGTCTTATTGAGGCATGCCATGTAAGAAATTACTAATGCCTGTAAGTATATGACATCTCACCAGTAAGGAATGCAATGATGTCTTTGGTGCATGAAGTGAAAGTTGTGAAGGACCTCCAGGAAAGGGTCAGAAGGTGGGATTCCAAGAAATAAATCATAGATGTCTATAGGGAGTTTCTCCTGTGTTAAAGGAAAGATTAATTACACACACAAGGGTTGACAGAAAGTTGAACTGTAGGTGGGCCTGTGTCTAGTGATTCAAGCAGGGGCCTGAGAGTTGAGGTTTCTGACTCTTCCTGTTTCCAAATATGTGTCTTGAGCAGTTTAACCTGCTTCCTTTTGTTAACCTTTCAGTAAAGCAGATACCCTCTGTACTTATAATGTTAAAGTGCCATAGTTTACTTACTATTTCAGCAAGCTGGCAAAAAAGATGTTTTTCTTTTCTCTATCAGTAGGTTGAACACAGACTTCATTTTAATACAGAGATGAAAGTGCTTTTATAGAAGTGGGTTTTATATTGTATCATACGGAATAATATTCTTCTAAGAGCACTGGGAAATAAAGTACTGGCACAAGCTTACATTAGTCATATCCAAAAAATTACCTAATAGATTCAATAAAATGAAAGTTAAGTGGTGATTTTCTCACTGAATCCAAATTATAAATAATCAAGCTCTAAATCAGGAGTGTATCAGACACATATCAAACATAAGGAATGATGTCTGTATTTTATATAATAAAAGTACCTTCCACTAATGCAAGATAAATGGAGATTTTCATACATATTTGCATTTAAAATTTGTGAAATTGGAAGGAATTTAATGAAATGAAAACTTACAAGAAAATTAAATGTCTGAAGAGATGATGTAAACCAGGTTTATAGACGTGTAAAGAAATCACAATGAATAGGTTTTCATAAACAATTATGTGTGTCTAGTTGAAAGAATAAGCCTTCAAGTTAAGATGTTAAGTGCATGTTAAGTTCAAGTTAAGATGTTAAGTTCAACTTCGACAAGAAAGTTGAAATCTGTAGCTGGGGATACAAGCTCAAGATTAGGAATTAAAGAAACAGATCTCAATATGTTGTCCTGGAAATTACTTGACTTTTGTAAGCTGTAAGAAACTCCTTTCCACAACTCAGTTGCACCTATTGACTTCATTAAAGCATTTTATTTTGTTTTTGATAAATTACTAATACACTGGTAAATGAGTTTGTTATATTATAAATTTCTTTATGGTGGAGGCTTATGCAAGCACTACATTCATGTATTCAAAATTCACTCACTGCTGTATTTGATTTATTAACCATCTATTCTGTGGTACTTTAAAATAGGTGACATAAAATATAACAATTTGTACATACCTAATGATTTGCATATGACAAAACGACATAGTACCCGATAAATAAGGGCCTTCACTTATCCTCAGTAACATAGTGTTTACTGAGCTCTAAAATTTCCCAAAATTACTAATGCTTTTGTTTATGACATCTATTATAGTATGCATGTTACTGTATAGTATATCATATATTGTGGTTTATACCTATAAATAGCTTGAATCCTGCATTATATAATAAATAGCATTCACCTTCTGTTTGATCTTTATTTTCTAAGTTAAAGTTGTGACAAAGTTATTAAAGTTATTTCAAAGCAATATAAATGTCCATGACTGATAGCATGAAAGCTGCAGTAGCCTGACAACAGTAAACAGAAAAGTACTCCTGTAATGATTAGGACAACAAAAAATATCCCAGATTGCAAAGGACTATACTCAATTATGGCATATCTTGGATTAAGAAATATGAAATAAAAGCAGTTCTAGTCATAGCTTTATGTCATAGTGTGAAGCTCAGTTATTTCACATTTCTCCCAGCTCAAGCTCTGTCAAGTGTTTGGATATTTTTTTCCCCAGCGCTAACTCCAGTGATGTGGAACTAAAGACACTACCACCCATGCTTTCCCATTAGCACTTTTAAAAGCATGTCAGCAAGGTCTTCTGAAGACAGATTCAGACATTCCCTGCCTGCCCTCTGAGCTGGCCAGATGCTGCATATTTGTGTCAATGTGGCACCAAGCCCAAACTAATAAACTTTGCCACTCAGTAGAGCTTAAAATTCTGAGCTCTTTGGCAATGCAGCCACTGCAATATGACTTCCAGGTTAGATTTAGCTCACAGATTTTTGAAGACAGGACACAGAAAGCAGATTCACTGCAATAATTTTTTGCCATTCAAAAAGTATATATTACAAGCTACGATATCTACAGGCAATGGAGAGACAGGGAGAAACCTCCAAATTACCCAAAATGTAACAGGTGTGTGTTTAAACCCTTGATAGGCAACCTGTAAACAGCTTTTTTCTTTTTTTTTCCCACTGAGGAGTCCAAACGACAAGCACAAAGTAGATATTTACATTTTTGAAATATGCTAGAAGTCAGCAAGCTAGATATCTGATAGTGCCTTAAAATTTACAATGGATTAGGTGATATTCAGTTTCCTAAGTGAAAGATTGTCTTTCCACAAAAGTTTTGCTCAGACACTGAAGAAGGTAAGATTTCAGCAGCACAATTCCTTAAACATCTGTGTCAAATTTCAAGATTAGATGGCTTGCTCTCTGTTCTCCACTAACTCTAGTGACTCCATCTTCATCACTACTAGACAACTAGCTTTATAAAGACCCATATTGTAACACTAAAGTTGCATGATATGAATCTCACTTTGAGACGAAATTTTGCTACATTTACATTCTCTGAAAGTCCTAGCTTTACTGGATTTCCAGGATTTGTCTACTATATAATTAGTTCTAAAAAAAGCACAACACATGTAGAAAATTCCATTCAAAAACACATCTAGAGAACAGATGTTTCATAAAATAGTATTATAGTTGATAATTCACCCAAGGAGAGTGAAGTTATACATAATCCAAATCTTCTGTCTGGTCTGTCCTGACTATCCTCAGCCTTTCCATTATCCTAAAGATCAGGCTTGAATTGACTTATTTAACATTACTATCTTTTCTTTAGCTGATACTATTACAACAAAGAAAGAAAATTAAAATTAATGGTGTCCAGAGAAAAAAAATGCATGTGAGGCAGAGAATCAGTTTTTCTGGTCAGTGACAGGACCACTCATCTAACAATTGGAAATCCTGTTTCTTTTTGAACATTTTCCATACGTTTTACCACACAAACTATATACCAGTGCTCAGTTGGAGAAGGACCCAAGATCTTTAATTTCCTGATCAAGTCCTTCAGCTGCCAGACTATTACTTAAGTCTTCTAGAGAACAAAATAGGTGAGATAAACATTTAAGTGAGCTGACTTAAACATGTAAACTTAAACATGTAACATAAATACTTAAGATGAGAGAATAGGAAACTGAACACAACATTATACAGATATACTGCTGAATGCTACAGCCATGCCCCATCAGACATGCAACACAGGTTAGGCACCTGCTCTGCTTGGTGTATTGATCTCAGCAGTCCCACTCAGTTTCACTCTCTGCATATAGTGAACTGGGAACATGGATGATAAAACCTAGGTTATGAATTTTGGCAAGTCATCATGTGGAAGTCCCATATAGTAAAGAAAAGAAGTTCTCAAACCTAGACATTTTTTTATGTCTCTCTCCTTCTGGACCTAATTTTTATTTACAATGCATCTTCCTTTCAGAGTTCTGGTAATTTAAACAGTTACAAAATGAAAGCAAACAATTTTGCTTCACTTTGAGAAATGTGCAAGCTATCAGAACGTGGAAAGGAGCTTTAGAATAAATAAGAAACAGATTTTTCATCTTTATCACAACCAAGAATATTCTTTTTTAATATTAGAAAGTATGTATTTTTCTTTTCACACCTTCCTGAATACTGATAGACAGGGGTCATAAAACATTAAGAGTACCAGACCATCACAAACTTGTCAGTCACAAACTTCTAACAGCAGTTAACAAATAGAAATAGTAGGGTTTTAACTTTAAAATACAGTTAATTCAATAGATGTCTCACAACAAATTTCTTAAGTACAGTTGATCTTTCCACAGGTTTCACTCAAGAGTGGCCAAAGCAGGTAGAAATAAACTCAGGAACTTTACTTAGCCACAAACTCAGCTAACCTTGCTCTGTGAACACAAAGAAGCTCCTAGAGTCCATTGGTGTCCCTCTGGTGTCCCTCTTTGATCATGTCTATCCCCATCCTTCCAAATTTTCTCTTATAATCAGGAGATTGTAGTTCTCACCTCTCCTCTTTTTGGATAAGCCACCAGTGAGGAGTCTGAGTGGACACTTTTAGTATCTCCTTCATCTCAGTAAGGGTCAAGGATACTGATAATTCCTCTCCTTGTGAGAGACCATATAAAAATAACTGGATAGCAAATAAATAATATTTTAAAACCATGTATGTTTGGTTAAAAAGAAAAAAAATCCCTCTATTTATTTTAAAGAGAATAGTAGACAGCATAGAATAGATAAAGCAGCAAAAGTCAACAAAAGCAGAGAGAAGATCAACAAAGAAAAGATTTACATGCTTTTTTGGCATTAGTGTCTCATTTTTCTGGGGTGTTTGGGTACCTTTTAAAACCCAGTAAAACTCCAGTCAGTTCAAGATACAATAACAAGGGAGAAAATCTTTTATTTTTTTCCTTTCTAAATGTAATGTTCTCTAATTTGAACTTTGCTCTAGAAAATAATGTTCTTTGACAGTAAATGATACAGAGGTGCATCAGGTTTTGCCAACAGCTTCAGAGATCTATTTTAAACCTGAAGAGACAGGAACAATTAAATTTTTTCTCTCCAGACCATTTTAATGACAGAAAACAAGCATATCTGCTTCCGGAAGGATGATGTTTCTCATTCAAGAAAACATTAGGCTCCAGGATTTTACCCTTTACAAACTCTGAAAAACAGGAAAAAATGTCTCAGTTCCTGATGGGCTAGCAATTTATGTTAATTCACAATCATTCATAAATGACTGGGTCATTTGGGAAACATTGTTTTTGGGATTGAAAGGTACTTGTTGGATAAAAACAATAAGGACAGAAAAAAAAAAGTCACTTCATAACAATGACCAAGCTTTTCTCTGTTTCTTTTTCTTATCTCTTCCTTCCACTGATAAAAGGCTGAACTACATTTTGGAAGTATGTTAACGAAGAAGGATTATCAGACAATGCTGAAGTGCAATTAATGCATTTTACCCCAGGCTACCCTGATTGCTACAACTCATCCAAAAGCTCTGGTTAATGCCTGTGGAGGTTTTGGAATCATTAAATTTGTGTTTTGAGACGCACAAACTACAAGATACACTTCAATGAGAAATGAGGCATTGCTACTGGGAAAGAGTCACTGAGAGACTTGAGCAACAAACCCTGTTCACATTAGAGCTATTAGACATTCCACTCCCACTCATTACTAGTTTAATAAGGCTTCAAAATTATTTCTTTTTCAGATTTGTGCTTTGCCATCAAAAGTTTGCTTGCAATTTGCCCTGCCTTTCCAAATAAATGCTGATGATTTTGTGACTTAATGAACTCTCACAACTGCAGAAGCCAGCCTTTTTAAAATTTTTATGCAGATGAGTACGGACAGACAGTTCCAAACCTGGAAATACTGGGTTTGACCTGGCAGGACTGCCTTCACAGAAGTTAGATGCAGTTCAGTCTCTTAATACCTCCTCTAAAACCATTTCTGGCAAAAGCTGTGTAATGAACACATGATTCAGAGTTTTTGGTTTTCTACAGTCAGCTATGAAATTCAGATTAAAAGTTCTTGCTATTTTTGTACACTCCTGTGGTCTCTGTTGAGAGGCATTTTAATCTTAAAAGCGGGTATAGAAAATTGAACACTTTCCCTGCATAATATTCTGTGCCAAGTTACTCGGTGCAGCCCAATTATGGAGTGTATGGCCTCTGCCTGTGGAATGTCTATAGAGGAATCCTGTGGAGTATGCTATGGCCCTCAGGCACTGCAGCAGACTCTTAGGTAATTGTCCTAAAGTAAAGCTGTGACATGGCAGGAAAATAAATAATTTAGAAGAAAAGGCCAGCATCCTGCAAAACAGATGGTAAGCTATTCTTTGGGTAATTTAACAGGATATATTCTGTAAATGTATAACCAGTCCTCTTCTTCCTATATCCATTTAAGTACATGGAAAAGGTCCTATTGACATCAAGAACTGTTGCAACCAGCCATACACATCAATGGTGTCAAACCCTGTTCTGTGCAAGAAGGATATCTAAAAAGAGCACAGTGAAAACTCCATGCTGCACAGCAAAGCAAAACTCTTATTTTTGGCATTTCATTCTGCCAAGACATAAACACTTTTTTGCACACATAAGTCTGCATCTTGAGTAATGCTTTCAGATAAAACAAAAACTATATTAATGTTGGAATTACACCCAGTTAATCAATTTATTACTGGAATATTTTATGTACTGATATTTTGTAGCTGTAAAAATGGGCATTTTTAAGTAGCCATGTAATTGTGAAATCTCATTGAAAAAAAAAAGTCTCATACTCTCAGAATTGTGTAGATAAACATAAGACTAGGCATAGATCTGCAGGAAACCTGATTGGTTCAAAGAAGGTGCTGCCGGATGTTTGAAAAGAGAACTACTTTTGAAATATATCACTGACAATGAAATTGTCAGACTCATCATAATTTCATTTTAGACAAAATGTTACTCTGCTACACTTATTAATCATCATCATAGCAACAGCCAAATGCTAGTGAGGGGGCAAATTGCATAGACATGTCAAGAACACAGGGGACAAGGCATTTTAATCCTGATATTTCAAATTGCTTCTTCTTTTCCTCTAAACAAAGCAATGAAAAATGTCATCTGAACCCAAAAATAATGGACTAAACATTAAGTGCCTTCTGGATATTAAATTCTCAACAGCTTATGAAATATTCTTAAATATCATGTTTGTTTGGTTGGCTTTTTTCTATTAGCAAGTAGTTAAAAATCTTCTGTATTTCCTCAAAGATCTTACTACCTTTGAAGTTATTCTTTCAGCTCTTTAAATACCAGTGGTTCACTGAGAAGGTTGAACATATGGAACAGAATTACACTTCACAGTAGCATGATGTGGTTAGTTCCTAAAATTTTGATTTTTTTTTTGTTTGTTTTTTGTTGTTTTTTTTTTTGGTTTTTTTGGGTTTTGTTGTTGTTGTTGTTTTTTGTTTTTGATTTTGTTTTTGTTTTTTATTTAGTTGGAAAGTATTTTGGAAATTTTTAACTCTGACACATATTTCCAGTACAGTACTGCTCCCTGCTAAGCTGGAAGTATGTCTTGCATAAAGTGGCAACAGTCCATAGCACAGAAAGGTTTTTCTCACAGGAGAAAATTTTTCCAAACTAGTAGCTGAAGGGTATATGTATTTCAAACAAAGCTCCACTTCTATATATACAAGGAAGAAAAAAAAGTATCATACAAATTAAGGAACAGACCAAAGTGAAAGCAATTAGTCCTTGTAGTCAGGCATGGCCTTGGTATTTACCTTTTCCTCACATACACCCAACGGACATTCTTGAGAGATATTCTTCATTTCCTCCATGTTTTCATGTTAGGTATGTTATGTATTTAACTGTATCAGAGGGTTGAAAAAGATAGGACTGACTTAGCTTTCATTACATAAATCAGGATCTGTCTGCGGCTTAAATCAGGGATCTTTTACACAGAGCAACAACCAAATATCCCGCTCAGGACCCAAGATTTGCATCTTCACCGAACAGTTTTGCAGTATGATTAAACATATGGTCACTGAAGCATGATCTTATTTCACTAGAGTTTAAGAAATACCTAAATGACTTTTTGGGGTGTAATTTGGGTATAATTCTTGGGTGTAATTCTAAGAATACTTATGACCTTCTTTTGTTTCACATAAAATACAACTGGTGTTATACTTTGGATAAATGTGCAAGTTCTTCACTGAGCCAATTAAAATCTTATTTTTTTTTTAAACCTGAGATTTTTAAACTAATGTTCCTTTTAGTCTACTTGTGTCAGCATGTTCTCTGCCTTTCTTAGTTTACACATGATGCAGCTTTATGTTCCAGACTCCAGTAGGTGATAGCTGCTTGGAATTAGGAGAAAATCAAAGCATTTCTCATTTCCCTTTCATTTTAACTTTAAACATTTCAAAATATCTAGCTACATTTAAGTAAATTAAAATAAAATATGAATTACCAATTTATCTCCCTGTCTCTCTCTTATTTGGTCTCTCTCTCCCTCCCATATAATTTAACTAAAATTATATAATCTTCTACAATTTGAATAGTCCAATTAGAAAAGGGCATGAATAAATGCATAGTGCAGACACTGTGTACTGAACCATCATTATTAAATAAAAGGATGAATCTGTTTTTGCCATCTCCATTGACAGCCCTCTTCCAGCTCACAACCAGCTGGCAATTAAAGGAATCAGATTTAAAACAGGCAACAGGGAGAAATCAGCTTCTATGTGTCATTCTTACACCAGACATATGTGTGTCTGCTTTACATATGCCTGCATTGTGTGTGTATTTGTATTGGTATTGTATGTACAAGATGTATTATTTTTTGCCTATGTGCTGGTTCAAAGATATGGAGTATATTTCTAATACTCAGCCCCCACAAATATTAAGATATACTGTCAATTTTTCTTAAATTGATTTTAACCCTGATTTCAATAAAGATGGGCAGATTGTTACTAAATAGTTATGTTACATATCTTATTGATATTTATTCCTATGTTTGTCAAAGGAAAAAAAAAACAACAAAAGCACAGAAAAAAAGAGTCATGCTTGAGATGTGCAGTAAGCTGTAGTCAGAACAGTTAGCACTTAACAGAAGTTAGAAAAAAAAAAATTGAACAGTGCTAGTCTAGTGTATTTTATGTTTTTAATTTTAAAAGTTATCTGGGAAGGGAATACAGTAGATGTATTTCTTTCTTTTGAGAATATTATTCAAAGATAAATACAATTTACAGCCATGATTTTTTTTTTTTTTCTGGTATTTCAGCTAAAATTTCCTCACCAGAATTTCATACCAGTTCAATTATTTTTTTTTTTTTTTGTGGGTTTCCACTTACTGAAATATGATAGGAGTGTACTGTACCTGTACTCCCTCTATAGTATATTAGTTAGTTACCTTGGAATAGGATGTATATGCACAACATACTAAACAGGAAAAAAAATTATTGGAAATGCTCAAGAAAAAGATCTCAGAATTCCCCCATTTGTTCACCACTAGCCCTGCATTAGACAGGTCTATGGAAATTATTATGTAACACTTAAGGCTCTCATTTTTTTTCACATCCCTATTGAAGAAGGCAGAAGTCAACTTTTTGGTCCTGGGATGCAGCTGCAAGACAGGAAGAGAGCACAAGTGAAGGAACCTGAGCATATACATCTATGGTGAGGCACTATTCCAGAAAGCCTGAGCTGTATTCTTTGTTGTTAGCAGCTTCCATACATCTAAGACTGTTTAATGAAAATAGCCTAAGCAATGTTTGAAACAGAACACAAAATGATTCTTCTCCTCATCTTCTTCCCAGTGAATACTCTCATCAATAAGCTGCAACATGAAGCTGTGTTTTGTGCCCAGTCATCCAACCCTCACAAGTCCTTTCTTGTCTTTGTACACTGATGTGACACTAGCAAAGGAATGAGCATTTGTCTCTTTTCACCTTTTCTCTTCCCTGGTCTATAGCATTCTGGATGGAGATGGGCTGTGTTCACTTGTACCCCCTCAGGCTGAAGATCTTCATCTCCCAGTTGCTGGAAATCTATTCAAGCCTTTTAGCTATTATGTTAGAGAAGGCGTGTTCTTCTCCTGTGTTTCTGAATGAAAATGTTTTGCGTTCTTGTGGTTGCTGAACTTTAGATTGGGCCTGTCAGAGAGATCCAGAGAGAAATCTGAAAGAGGGACTACAGGAAAGCCTAATTGCAAACCCCAGATAGCTAACTTAGGAAGTCACCATGCTGTTGAGGTCTTCCACAATGATACAAGCTTGGGTATTTAAAGACAGAACAAATGATTTCCCATGGCAGTGCACTGTAAAACACAAAAAACCCCTTGTCCTGAATCATTCTTATTATAATCTTAGTATTTTATTACAATCCTAATATTTTAATTCCCGAAGTTACAATCTAGTTGACATACAAATTCTGTAAAGGACTTGAATTTAGGCATCTGGACTATTTGTGAATCCAAATTCCATTACACCTACATTGCCTAATAATTGTTCCATTATTTTTACAATTATAAAACTGAAACGTAAACCAGGAATTTCTGGGAACAATTTGATTTGTGTCTATGTTTATTTATTTATTTTTCAGAAAACTACTCTGCAGCACCATCTAGTGAAAATGAGAAGGACCAGTGATACTGTTTCCATGTTTGGAGAATCTCCATGTGTTTGCAGCCTGCATAGCTTTCTGTAGTCTCAGTGGAAGTAAGAGAATAAATGTCAAGTCTCCATATGGAGAGTGTATGTGTCATTTCAGATGTCTTGAACAGAAAACCTACATCAGGATTAAAGGCTTTGTTATAAAAAGTTGTATAGACCCTTTGGAAAGACAGTCTTTGGACAAGGTGCATTACAGACAGAATACAAAATACACCTTGACTATAAAATATTCCTCACTTTAAAACCAAAGTTTCCAAGTTTTGATTGTTCTGAATCAAGCACATCGTTAGCAGCTATCAACCTGTGTTAATGATGGTGTAATTGAGAGCAGAATTTCTTTCAGTAACTAATAGGGTCACCAAGTACTCAAAGCAGTGAAGAAAATCCTACACAGTAAGTAATAGAACTGGAGATACAGACCCTTGTGAGTGTTTAGGTTTGCCTGTTAAGGATATTTTTCTATGCAAAACTTTCATTTGAAGATGGAAAAGGGCTTCTGAGGAAACAAAACAAAAAATTATTCATAACTATCTTTATAGGTGGTTATATAAATAAAAAGCCCAAATTAAATACTCCATCACCACATACTACAGTAACTACTGCAATGTTGCATCATACCTGAGTTGATGTCTAGCTCCACCAGTTATCTTGATGACTGATATGGCAACTCCCTACTGTGGTCATGGCAGCCATATGTCCACTTCATCCAGTGTCAGTTGTCTAAGATACATGCAGAGAAATACTATTACTGTCTTGCAAAGAATAAGAAAATTTAGGTCTTATTGATGTCAAAAGAAGTCAGGTTACTTTAGATTTTATAGTCTTGTTCATAGGCTAAGTGGAATTCATTTTTTTTTTCTTCCTTCTGTTTTTAAGAACACTGATAAAAGCACAGACCTCTACAAATGAGAGTGACATAATTTCATTTAAATGAAAAACAAGGACATTTGTACGAATACAAAACATCTTTTAAGAGATAACTCCTGAGTCTTGCAGACAGTCAGTTACTCAGAATTCCACTCAAGTATATGATTATTATAACAGCCAGAGTTTTCCAATTCTCCAGAGATAACTGACTAAATGGAAGGAATTGGCCAGTAGACTAGCAGACCACCTTTCTCCAGCCTTATCTTTGTCAGTCTATTTTGACACATTTCTCAAATTCAGTTAGAGCTTGCAGATATCAATGAATGTTAATGGAACCGAGCCTGAAATTTTATGTTCTTTAGTATAGCAGAGTCTCTAGTTCTGTCTCTGCAGAACACTAAGCATTTGTCTTATCTTAGGCAGTTAGACCATCTGTACTAATAACAATAACAACAACACTAATAATACTTCACAAGATTAACTGTGAAATACTGGATCCAGTTTATCAAAGTCACAGAACTTTCATGATAAAACAGAAACTGTCATGGTAAAAACTTTAGGTTTAGAACTTCTTGAATTTAAAAATGAAGTATGGATTTGAAGATTTAGACTATGGGTAAATAAGTATTTTTAAATGCTGAGGAAACCCTGAACATGCAAACTAATCCAAGACGCTAATTTATTAAGTCTTCCCAGTGCTTAGCTGAAGCATTTTACTAATGTAGGAACAGCTAGGCTCACCACCGGCCACTTCTGCATTCTACTAGAGAGGATGGATAGATTCACAGATAAAGTCAATATTAAAATATGGATGGTGAAAACCTTTTGTATTTTGAAAAATCTTGAGAGAAAAAATAGATGTATACTAAATGCATAAAATCACAATTCCTTGATAAGTCAAAATTTGCTGTTCATCCTCTATGCCATTATACTACAATCAGAATGCAATAGTGTGCGAGCTAAATAAGCTGAACTTTAATCTTATGGGCTTCATAATACCTTTACACATACTAAAGCCAATATGCCTGCTGAGTCATTGTGAAAATACTTAAATTGCCTAACTCTTCTTCAGAAGACTTCCTTACTTGAGAGAAAAGAAGGTAAGAGGTAGCTTAGTTATTAAACAATGGGTTGTGCAATAAAGCAAAGGGATAAAAGAGTGAAAATGTTTTTAACCTTCATTTTTTCAATTGCTGTGAACTGTGAAGTGGCTGGTATAGGAACAGCAAAAGTTCCAATGATATTTGGATCTAGTGCTAAAGAAAGAAAATAAAAATAGGAGAGAATGGTTCCACAGTATTCAGAAGTTGTCTCAAAGACCAAGTTTAGATTAATTTCTTCTTAAAAATTTACTTTTTGTTCTTTATTTGTAGGAGGTGTTTGAATATGAAGAATTTATAAAAAGTGGTAAAAAGTAACAGTGAAAAGAGTGAAAAATAATCAGAAATTAGAAGATAATTCCATATTTCATTAGAAATTAACAGGAATGTTTTAAAAAATCTGTTCTTTCCATGTCAGCTCAAATAGAGTGACTAGTTACTGAGGTGTAGCCAACAGAGTATCTACTACCACTTTATGGCCTTTGTTCTCATCAGTGCAGTCGCTCACCTTGCACTTGTCCATGAAGCCTTCAAAGGAGCTCTGCTAAAACAGTAGATTTCAATGGAAGAGGTTGAGGGTGGTTGGACATTGGAACAGGCTCCCCAGGGAAATGGTCACAACACCAAGCCTGACAGAGTTCAAGAAGCCTTTGGATGACACTCTCAGGTGTGATCTGTGGGGATGGTTCTGTGCAGGGTAAGAGTTGGACTCCATGATTCTTGTGGAGCCCTTCCAACCGGGCATATTCTGTGACTCTTTCCTTCTGTGATCAAGGTTAGAAGGCAGTCAGGCGGCAGAGAGTGAACTACTTCCAGCACTCTTACAAGAAATACAGAGAGAATCCAGCCAGTATTCCAGAAGGATTCTATGTAGTTGGATAATTGTTGCAAAGAAGATGTAGCCCTCAAAACTGTCAGTTCTACTATTCCCAAAGAAACTTATTTTTTCATCAAAGAACAGAAATTATGGAAGTGTATTTGTATGATGCTGAGAACCAAAAATTATCTTTCAGGTTTAAGTATTAAAGTTTTAAGCTAACAGATTCGATGAGATCTTACACCTAAGCATAGACATTTCAGCAATTGAAAATTAGATACTCGTAAAATTTGATTATGCTTTACAACAAAATGTGAGGACTTGAGACCCAAACAATTGAGTTGCTAGAGATATCTGTGTGCCAATGTCATTGTGTTGACAAAGTAGTTATTTGAATGCCTAACTCATGAATCACAATGGTTTCTATAAATTTCTCATTCAATATAAAGGTCCATGAACTTGAAACAATGTCAGCAAGAAATATTTTTTATGTGTTCTCCTATTCTATAAATAGTGTAGAGTATAAATATTAAAAAACCTAAGACTGCAAAAAAATCATATGGAAATTGTGCTCCATGTGTCATGTACCTATCACAAAAAAAAAATCAGAGTGTACCTGAAAACACACTTTTTCATATCATTCCTGTATGTAACATGTGTAATATATTTATTGCATACTGGGACTACTGCAATACTAAGATGATGTAAACATTAAGTGTCAGAGCTCTGGGGCCACTGTGATAACTTTTTCTGTCCCTGGTGACTGCTCAGGACCACACTTCACTCCATCCCAGTGCTCTTAGTGCCTGCTCTGGTGTTGTGGTAAGATGCCAGTCGCCAGTCCTGTTCCAAACTCGGTCTGCTTTGCTCCCAGTCCAAATCCCTCGAATGGCCCTGACTCTGGCTTGTGACTTGCCTGGTCTGGGACTGTCAATGAACCCTGAGACCAGTGACAGGCATTGCAGGCTATGGCCAGTCCCCATGAGACTGGGTCACCCTTTGCTCCCAGCTCCATATCCCTCACAGAGCAGCCCTGCTCACACCACTTCCTTGCCATAGTGTCATTTCTACACTTCTGCTATTTGGGCATGTATTCAATAAGCAGCATGGATCACACTGGTAAATGTTCAGAGATATAGGAAAAAAGAAATGTTTGAATGAACAGTAATATCAGATTATAAGAGGAAATATTTTCTACAGAGTGATATGCTTTAGACTTATATTAATCACTTATTTGAATGATGAGAAATTTAACTGTTAGGTAATGAAAATACATTTTAGGAAAACTGCAGATTAAAGTATTCTGTGAGGAAAGTAGATGGAAAAAGATCATATATTATTTACTTTCCATTTACACTGTGAATGCAAATGTAATAGGAACACCGTATATTTAACAAGATACTTGGCTAGAAGGTTAATCACAAAGCATAACTGGGATGTTATCATCAAATTAGCAGGAAGCCTTCATACTGGAGGCTATTTTACATTCAATGTCATTCAAGATTTTCATTTAAAACTGGAAATGACAAATCAGACAAGATGCTAAACATAGAAGGGTTCAGGAACGGGGGCAATAATTATTACAAAAAAACCACTGGAATAAAATGAGAGCCAACATAGACAGATGCACTATGTGTAAAAGAGGAAGAAATAATCAAGTGTCAGATCCTGTCAGGAAGTGTAACAAACTTCATTGAAGATGCAGGTTCTTTGTGCCTCTCAGGACCAGTCCATAAATGAACATAGAGGAAAACACTGACTCACTTGAAAACAGATGAATGGTAGGTTTCCGTCTGTGACAGTCTGACCATGGCTGAAGGATACAGTGCTGTCAATGAAAGTGTACTGTGTGTTTAAAACTATGAGTTCCCCGAGTAACACAAGCCATGTGTTAACTTTGTTCTATTCACAGAAATTTGGCTTTTGATGGACTTCAGTGTAGAATATTGCATTTCAAAACACAGCGACATGAAAAAGGATTGATAAGAAATATTTTCTACTACTTGTCATAATAAGTAACACCTTCTGAGCCCAGCCCTGTAGATGTGAGCAGAATTATACTCAAGCATTAAATACTTCTTTAAGTAGACAGGGATGGTAAAGTTTGCAACCGAGAAAACTATAGTTATGAGATGACCTCACAAACTATCTGGAGGGAAGGGAAAAATATCAAACAGTCTATCAAATAGACTATATTTATGCTGTTTATATCCAGGGATTTCCCCACCACCATCCTTTTTTTTCTTTGAAAGCCTCTGTATGTTATCTGGATTCAGAAGATCAAAAAAGCTGTGTTTAGTAAAGAGTATTGAGACTGTAGGTTGTGCTCCCAGGCATAGCATGTCTGCATCATATAATGGGAGGATCAGGTTGAGAACAGCACAAGCTCCATCCATACCAGTGCTGCCTGTAGCTCTGCTGTTAGTATCTCTAAGGATATTTTCCTTAGTTTACTCAATTCCCTTATATTATTTGTGCTAAAGCAGATAGCAGGGTTATTCAGTGCTCAGTCCAGCATAAACAGTCTGTCACCCTAGTGTATGTTCAGTGCTTGTGGAGTGCAAAACGCTGTTAAGAGACCACTGCAGTTCAAGCCAAATCAAGAGCCGGTGATGAAGCCATGAAGAACATGCTCTTCTCTTTCTCCTTCCTTTTTCCTGCACAAACATATGTGCTTCACACAGAGTAACTAGAGTATCTTTTTAATTCAAAAATCATGTTGATTTGTATCTGTCTTTACAAAAATTTTTATCCTAAAAGTTTTGGTAGTTACTACATATCCAAAAATGTGAAACTTGAATCTGCTTCTTAGATGATATTTTAATGTAGAACTAATATGTTAATTCTGTGTGATATAATTAAATGATCAGAGTTTTAAAAATGGATAACTAATTTTAGACATAAGCTGCAAACAAAAGGTTCAGAAACTTTTCCTTGGAGATTTTTGGAAATCTTGACTAGAAATTCTGAGCAGATTAAACCACAACAACGGAATAATTTAAAAGCTAAAAGATAGAGGAGACTAACAATGGTAACAAGCAAGAAGGTACACATCCTCCAGGGTAAAAAGAAAATCTGAGATTTTTCATTAAAATTTTATTTTTCACCAACATTCAGAGGAGAAGTGATTCCTGGCCCATGTTCAATAAGCAGGTGATCTGCTTGCAGCTCTGAGAAACACAGAAGGAAAAAAAACTGCCAAGTGGAGTTTCAAATATTACAAAGAAGCTATGAAAAGGGGGAGGTGCAGAAAGAGAAGCCAAATTAATAAACCATTTGCTTAGAGAACATACCAAACACACAGTTTGCTTTCAATTGCTTTCAACAAAAAAAATCCCAATTCTTTTTCTTGTAAATATTTTATTTTTAGAGAGAGGACAAGATCACATACAGTCAACATCCCAGAAATTTAGCTTCATGGTGGCATTTAGGAACTTTGCTTCAATAGATACGTGAAAGTTGTGCACAGATAGATGGGGTGATTCAAGTTAAGCAGGAGCCCAGCCAGAACTTCTGCAGTGGAGAAGAGATGCTCTGGGACTTTCTAAAAGGCCAGGAAAACAACTGAGCAGGAATGAAATCTTACTCAGAAAGGTAAAAAATGGCCAAGTACAGCTCTCCAAAAGATTCAGTACAGGCACCAATACTTTCTTTGTCATATTCAGCATCATCTGTTAAGAAAGACAAAAAGCTCCAAAAAGAAACAGAGTTCTTTTTTAAAGGCGAGTCAGGAGTGAGAGGCAAAAACTGAAGTGAATAGCTTGCATCACTTCAGCAGTAAACCCTATCTCACCTTGGTGAGGTTGCAAGTCACTGTGCATATGACTTTCAGTGCTTTACCAAACATGAGGGAGAGTTACTGATGATTCTATATTTAATACATTCTAAAAAGAAAACATTTAGCATTACCCCAGTAGGCTCAGTGGGACAAGGAAGGAAAGACCACTGGTACTGTGTAAGTAAGAAAGAGATATCAATGGTATAACTAGTCAATTAAACCTCAATGAAATGAAAAAGAAAAAAAAAAAGTGCTTCCAGGACAGAGTCACATTTTTAATTGAAACTAGTATTTTAAACTTCTGGTTACTGACTATACTAATAGATTGGTAGAGTTAGTGCATCAAAATCATGAATATTTTTTTTCTGCAGGAGAAAAATATGTAGCCTAGATAAAATATAAAGGATTCTGACTATTAACAATAATTCTTGACTTAATCAGTATTTAAATATAAATATTTTGAAGCTACTAAAATTCTGCAGATGTTTTACTGTCCCAGTATAAGGAGAGTTTTGCAGAACAAGTAGATACTGTTTTCAAAATATGATAACCATTCTTCAGGGACACCAGCTAACAAAATACTACATACTTTTGGTTTGTTTTCCCTACTTCATCTATTCTAAATGCTGTGTATTCACAGATTATGAAACGGCCTTCTGTTTATTTCCTATATCTTTCAAACTAACCACTGACAAGTCAGCTGCATGTTCCTTACTGAGAAATAATGAAAATAATATTATGGCTAATTTAATGATAAGCCTTAAAGGTAACTGCTATAGAAGACTTGTTGCTTTATTTTCAGATTTCTGAAACGTTTTATATGGATTTGAATTTACCATTTTCCTTCTGTGATACCATAGAGAAACAACCCAGAAACTGAAGGCAATAGTCACTAAAACAACCATGTGGGAAACTAGGATAGTTCACTTCCCTGGTCTGGCCTTCCCTGTAAATGAAGGCAAGTATTTTGGGGCAAGAATTAGGACCATCTGCTTTAAGACCTTAGCTCTTAGAAGGATTTTAGCCGTTTAAGTCCAATAAGCCGCCTGTCACATTCTGCCTGGCTGGTGAGGTGTCTGTATTCAACTAGCACTTTCATTTAATATCACAAAGGATATTTGATAAGCAGCATGTGCATTGCTGTCCTAGGAAGGGGAAAATAGAAGTTTGAATCCTTTAATTTAGAAGCAGGTTGAACTTAGATCTCCTAGTTTTTGGATGAGTATAATGGATATATGACTACTACACAAAAGTCTGGCACTGTTTCCAGTTCTTTCTTGGAATGCATTTTAAGTTCAAACCTTTTTTCTTTTTCTTTTTCTTTTTTTTTTTTTTTTCCAAATCAGAAACTAACTTTACAAGAAGCTTGCCATTTCTGATACCCTAGACAGATGGAAATGAGCAGTGTACAGCTCTGAATCAGGCATATTACTTCCAGCAAGTAGAAGCTAAGGTACTTCCTTAGTGCCTGTCATCAGTTATTGTGTAGGTATAAGTAAATCCTCCATGACTATACTGGATCATCTTTTAGAAATAACTCACATTTAACTAGCTAGGTCTGTAGTAAACTGGAACAGCTTGTCCAGAGTTATGGAAGTCTTCAAGGCCAGGTTGGGTGAGGCTTCTGAGCGACCTGGTCTAGTGGAAAGTGTCCCTGCCCATGGTGGGGTATTTGGAACTAGATGGTATTTAAGGTCACTTCCAAGCTAAACCATTCTATGATTCTATGAAATACTTCTACTATTTTTGTATTCCAGTCTGGATTGATCAAAGAAGCTTTTCTAGTCCACTGGGACATGGTTTAAACCATGGGGGGTTTTTGCTTCCTCAGCTGTCTCCCTGCTAAAATGCAGTTCTTGAATGCATCGTAATTTATGTATGCAGCAAGTCAGATTTTTGCTTGGATCACTGGCTGTGTCATAGGACTGCAGAGGGCTGTGAATCACCCTGTTGGAAGCAGCACATATTTATCAGTTATGACCTGACACAGCCAGCTTCAGGCTGTGGTTGCAGGGACAGGTTCCATAGGAACATCTGACTAAACTGCTGCAACACACACTCTTACTCCCTTCTTGCCAGACCAGGAAGTTGTGTGATCACACAGTAAACTTAACTTGATACAACAGGAAAGTAGCACTATTTTTACTGACATTGATTGGTTCAATCACTTCCTTGAGTTCACAGGCACTATAGCCTTAAAGGAAGGTATAGTGATGACGAAATGAACAGAAAAAAAGAGCAGGAGATGAAAAGGGAAGATCATTCTGACCTAAATTGTGCTGCTGGTAAGTGTGTCTGAAGTTAGACAGTCTGTTAGAAGTGTAGATTGAGTGATTTGAACAGGAGGGTTTTTTCCTCTCCTCCTTCTTTCCTGCACTGGCCATGACTTGCAGTTCCCTCCATGGGCCAGATGAACTCATGAATGGAGCAGAAAGTTAATGCAGAAAGAAACCAAAAAAACCTAATGTGTGCCAAAACCAGAAAGAAGGTGGACCTACATAAAGACATGGGAGGAGCTATGCTGCTATAGGAGAAGCTGGAAATATTAAGGACTTGAACAGTTTTGTAGTGAGCTTGTGTGCCAGCACAGGTAATGTACCTGCTCTAAGAGCCAGTGTCTTGCCTGATGCTGAGGTGACCTTAGTGACATGTGACAAATGAAAATAATAACTTTGTGTTGCTCAAATGCCAGTAATTATAGGCCATATATACTCTGGAAACAAATAGGAACTGAGCAATAATACGGAGCACAATTTGACCATATTTGAGAAAATAATAGAATTTACTTATTTCCACTGACAAAAAAAAAAAAACAACAAAATCCTCTCTGATGACCAGTTGCAAGGCCACAGTTTCTAGAAGTAAGCATTCACCTGGATGCCAAACAAGATACCAGGCATGAAGATGTGTCCACTTTCCAATTTTCTCATAGGCTTCATCCTATCTGTGAGAAAAATCTTGCTTGTATTCTTCTTTGCCCATATAATGTCCTGGAGATTTGACATTTATTTTATGTTGACTGAGAGAGATATTTCTCCTAGTTTGTTGAACATGCATTCTCTCCTCTTGTACCAGCATTTTGGAATGTAAATATTAACATGGTTTGCAAAAAAATCACTACAAATAATGACAAATAAAATCAGACACCTGACTCCAAAATCATCTTTCAATTAAATCTTTATTTCCTACTAGCACAACAGAATCTAACAAAACCAAACCACCTGATAGACATTACCATTCACAAAGCATATATATTTGTTCATATATATATTCATTCCTAATAATAGCAATAATTAAGGGATGTTGACAACCACTTGCTTGACAGTGAGATTGGGGAGGCATGTCTTTCCTGACACAGTGAGATATAACATTAAATTGTAACAATGCTGGTAGCCTCCCGAGGGATGGAGTCAAGGCAGATGTTAATCCAGTTCAAAGGCAATGGAAAATAGGTGACTGCTTGTTGGCTTTAAATTACTGTGCACAGTAATTTGTAGTAAGAATAGAGGATAATTTATGTGATATATGTAGTGTAACACTCCAAGTCCTCTCATTTGTTTTCTTCATAAAAATCTGTGACAATTGTTTCTCTTGGATATTTTCTGAAAGAAGAGAGAGAGAGAGAAAAAGAGAGAGAGAAAGAAAGAAGAGAGAAAGAGAGAGAGAGAGAGAAAGAAAGAAAGTAAGAAAGAAGGAAGGAAAGAAAGAAAGGAGGAAAGAAAGGAGGAAAGAAAGGAAGAAAGGAAGAAGAAAGGAAGAAAGGAAGAAAGGAAGGAAGGAAGGAAGGAAGGAAGGAAGGAAGGAAGGAAGGAAGGAAGGAAGGAAGGAAGGA
>JAWWTY010000037.1:18564095-18635270 GCA_035222235.1 Margarornis squamiger
GAAAGAAAGAAAGAAAGAAAGAAAGAAAGAAAGAAAGAAAGAAAGAAAGAAAGAAAGAAAGAAAGAAAGAAAGAAATGCACATTCACAGTACTAAATTACTTATTTTCATTTACCTGGAGTCTAAACATAGAGTTCTGTAAATGGAATTTTCAATGGAAATTATAGTAACGGAACTAGAAAACCACTGTTGGCAACAATAAACCTTTAGCTATCTAGTCAGAACATTTTATGCTTTCACAGAATGTATGCTGTGTTTGTAGCTGAAACAGTATCTTTAAACCCAGCACGCCACAGCTGGAAAAACTCCAGTAATGAGTATACTACTGTATATGGTATACCTAATGGTATACCAATGACAAACACTCCATTTTCAGGGCAAAACAGAGATTAATTATTGTGCTAGAATTAATATCCTACAAGAGAAGAAAAAAATGAAGTAGTTGCAAGAAAAGAGGGTGAGGACATTTCACTGAAAACTACCAATTGCTTTATTGGTTGCATTGGTGGTTCACTGAGTGCTAGGTAGGATACTGAACTCTTAGCTAATCTGAGCAAGAATAGAGAAGACAAAACTAAACCCTCTGACTTTCTGTCAATGACATCTTTCCTGTAAGTATAGTTTGGTGTAAAATTTTTCATCACCTGATTCAGAAAGTGCTACAACAGTGATCAGAAAAGCCTCCAAATGATTTTGAATTTTGTGTTGCTACGCCTTGCAGTCCTTACTACAAACTCCCTGTGGGTGTGCACACTGAGTATGCTTAGCTAGCCAAGCATACTTTATTTTCCAAAGGTGGTATGTAATACATGGATCAGATTAAATTTTACTCTAACATAATAAAGCATATCTAATTTGTTTAGAATTGCTTGTGTCATACTGTCAAAAAAGCATCTGGTCCCATAACAAGCTTCACTTTTGGCAATATAGTACTTTTTGACAAGAAAACGTTCATCTAAAACATATGGAGCATATTTCAAAAAGCATTTAATTTTAAAGGATGCAATTTTACGTATGTGGAAGAAAAACCTGGTTATACAAGCAAGTATCTGAAGTTTAAATGGTATTTTCACTGTTTTTTTTTCCCTTGTAGACAAATGTGGTGCAGGATTTAGATGAGTCAATTGCAGTAGGCAAGAAGGTAGGTTGGTATGTTAAGCTTTTTTTGGATCACATTTTACAGATGCTTTCAACATGTAACTTAGTTTATACCCATAACTCACACATTCTTTATCTTGTATGCTTTTTTCCCCGAAAAGCATCCTGTGCAAAGAGAGCTGTGTTGCTTAATAGCTCTAAAGATTTGGCAAGTACGTTGCATTAAATCAAGCATGACTGCAAGCCTTCCTTGAAGTGCTTCTTGGACAGACACACTTCCTTTTCCTGTGCACCAGTTCACTGTGTAAGAGTTACTTAGGTATTCAGGCATCGTCTGTGCTATTTTGAGCTGTATACTGCTTGAAAAACAAAACAAAATGAAAAGATGCATTGCTTGTAATGCATACATTCTGATTTCTGGGAATTAATGTTCTGCCAGTAAGTGGATACAGAGCATCCTGTCTATCAAATTTCAATTCCCTTTGTCCCCTGAGAACAATAAATCAACCACATGTTAGCCAATGTAGCCATCTAACTGAACTTGTGGCTCCTATGCAAAGTTAGTCTTTCAGAATCCAATCAGGCAGTAAATGTCGGCATATATCTGCAGTTTAAAATTTAATGAATATGATCGCCTGTGATGTGTTCTGGAGTTTTGTTTGTTCATTTTTCAGCAAGTCAAAAAACATAATGATTACATGAAAATAAATAAAAACTGCTTCAATCTTTTCTTTTAGTCCGCAGAACTGAATGCTAATGTCTTTCTTGGAGATTCATAAAAATAATCTGTGCGTGTTTATTTTATTTATATCAAATGTCATTTTCAGAAACAATTACATAAAGAAATTTATTCACTCACAAATCCCAACCCAAAATCTCCCAGAATGGGAAACCACGACACTTACTTTTCAGTATTGAATCTTCTCTCCAGAAAGAAGTCCTTACCCTGTTCTTGGTGAAGTCACGTACATCACTTAAAGATAAATATTTATTAGCTATGTACCTACACACTGCTGGTCTCAATCACTGAAACTCACATAGTCAAAGACCAGTTTTAGGAGCTATTAAAATAATTCATCTTTAGTACACAGACTGCTAATGTGTTCAGACAGATACTGTAGGCTCAGCTCTTCCCCAGCTCTCATGGATGAACAAAAGAGGCAGCCACATTGAAGTTAATGATTGTACTGGTGCAAAACTAGTGCCATAAAGATAAATGCAAAAAACTATATCTCCCTTTTACCATGTTAAGGTTTTATGCTAGGCCTGTAGCTGTTTTCTGCTATTCTGTCTGGATTATCTTTCACCTATTTCAAGTGACTATATGAGGCCTGGATCTCTGTTATTTGTGCAACATATATCTCACATGTATTGCAACAAGAATTTTTTCTCAGTCAAAGATCACCCAGTTCTAGTAGCTGTAAAGTATCGAAAGTGCATGCAATGTATATTTTGACTGATTGAGAACTTTCTGTAAATTATAAAAATGAAATAGAAAAATTGTTTAAAAAGTGTTAAACAAAGTTTTTTGCACTTTGAGAATTTGTTATTTAATTTACTAATTCATTATAAGAATTATATAGTACTTTGCTGGGATTTCCCTTTGCTTTTGAACAATGCATGAGGTTATGTTATTGTAGCTGCAGCACTCAATAGCAAGTAGTTCCCAAAGAATATTCTGCCATTCAAACATCTCATACAAACTTGCTGTTACCTTTTTAACGGGGCAATTTACAACTCATTTGTGAGTAATTTTAATGTTTGCCTGGCATCCTGAGTTCCCTTTTCCTCTTCTGACTCATGGCATCAATGACCTGGATAAGGAGAAATTGTTTGCATAGCCCATGCTTTTCATGACTGCTTGCTTTTTTCAGTGTTGACATGCACAGGATCTGTTAAAGAACCAAATAACAGGAAAGAAAACTCTTCCTTTCTCTGCATAACAGCTGCTGGAGACAACAGAAAACAAATACCTGAGATATATCTAGCACATTTTTCAGGTGACCTCATTATGAAAAACAGGAAAGACCCAGACTTCTGTGTTTGCTTTATAAAATGTTGTTTGCCTTCACTGGCTCTGTTGGGATTTAGGGACTAACTGTATGACAGGAAGCTCAGGGAAGCAGTCTACATTGTCTGATGCTATTGTTTTTCTTTTGAGTTCACTAAGTTCATTTCCACTATACTGTTTTTCTACCAGCATGTTTTTGAGTCAGATTAACTGACTGGAATTGAGTGTCTCAAAATAATCTGACAGCAGATTTGGTGGTGATTTTATACTATCTTTTCCTTTTCTTTTTTTTTTTTTTTTTCTTAAATCCATAGCCAGTGATCTGAAGTAAAGCTTTGGCTGAGGACCACTTAAAGAGAATTTAAGGGTTTTGGCTCAGTTCTGCTGAATAATAGCCAGTTTCAGCAAACAGCAGAGCACAGACAGTCTCTCTAAAAGCATGATCAAAGAAGAGTGAGTGCCCCACTAGCAAAGAAAAGTTTAGCGGATCCTCTCATCTGAACCAAAAGGAATTAAATTGGCTTTCTATTTTTACAATAACTCTATTTTTCTTTTTTTGTCTTTACTTGTGAATTCAGCATTAATTTGATCTTCAGCATTTGATTAGCCATTGTTTGAAACTGTATTTTCAGGGGAACAGACTGATTCTGTTTGACCTTTGATATGAACTGTCACACTTTAAAGGGACTCACAAATAAGGCTTAACCTAGAAATAACACTTTAAAAATAGGTAAGTTACGTCATGAGCCAGGTGAAAATTCACTTCCTATGTTGGGCAGGGACTGAGGGAAGCATAAAACATGAGATAATCTTCATATAAGATCAAGATAGGTGCCAAATATATTGTTTTCCCATAGGAGACACTTTGAAAACCGTTTGCTTTAGGCTGTTTTAGCCACACCTAGACTACAGAATACAGAAGCATTTTCGAATTCAGTCTGACAGCACACTTTAATTCATTTGCATTTTGTATACAGGTAGGACAGATGCATTTACATATACAAGAAACGTACATACACCAATAATGTAGGAACTATAATGTGCATCACCAAGTACTTCTGAGGCTCAGCTATGTGGAGGACCAGAAACCAAGACCTAGTGAGCACCAAGAGGTAACTGCAGATATCACCTCTCAATTTTTATCTTACATGCCCTAGATTGTGCTCCATACTTAATAGGGTAATCTTGTGTTGGTCCTCCATACTGTCACTGTCCTGATTTAAACTACCTGAACTCTGCCTTCTTCTGAGAGTAAAGAATTGAGGTGAATAAATCCATATACTACTATAAAATTCTTGACATTTTCCGTGTTATGTGTAGCAGTTACAAACTTCAAAACTATTATTCCCTCAACTGTGAACGAAGCATTCATTTATATAGAGCAACTCAGATTTCCACACTGAATCATTAACTCCCTTTGATTAAAAAACTAGATCATGAATGCTTGTGTGTACACACACATACATGTATCCAAGATATAATACTTTTACTTTACAGAGACTTTGAATTCTTTTACCAATTCAACCATAATAAACACAAATGTTAAAAGAAAATCTGGAATTTTCACATAGCACAAGTTAAAGTAGCTAAAATTATAATCATCAGGTAATCCCTAGTACTAGAGGTCACCAGCACCCCTATTTTAAGTCTCATCTGAAACATGGAATCAGAGAAAACTGTAATACTGGAAGAATGTGTATAGTGACTCTAAGGATGAGATTCAGCTCCATATTAAGACAATATTAGTTCAGGTTAGTATCTGAGACGTAGAACACAATTCAGCTTCCTAAATTAAACATAGGTGTTTCATAATGTTATCTGAAGTGCCCTAGGTGATCTGGAACCTGCAATTCCTGGATCAGCAGGTGAGACTTTAACAGGATAAAGTGGCATATCCACAATTAGAATTACATGCCTTTGTTTGGATAACTCCATTATATTTACTAAATCATTGCTAATATAATGCCAGCCTTATTGTTGATATAAGCTTGAAAAATCATACAGGGTAGTAACATTTAAATAGCTATGATATGATATAATATATACAGATGTAGTGGGAGGCAAATATATAGTTGTGTTTGTTTTTTGAAAACAATTATTGTTTCATAATTGAAAAAAATTATGCTATAAAAAAAATTAAATAACTAATCATATCTAAACTAAGAAGCACCAAACTTCCAATTTATTTACAGATGGTTCATTATTTGTTCAAAAAATTTTGTTCTGAGGAAAATTGCCTGTCTTTTGTACATCTATTTTCCATTTAGGGAAAGGACATCCTGTTTTTACCTGCAGGATCAAGACATGACTACAAGTCTCAGTGGCAAGACTTTAACCAGGCTGATGAGAGACATGTCAGAAAAGACCTCATTAGAAGGAAGGTAATAAAAGAAACAAAAGTTGTGTGAGAAAAAGAAGAGTAGCAGGAAGCACACTAATGCAAAAAAACATGATTTACCATGTGAAAGCTGGAAAGAAGGTGTGAAAAGGAAGAAGAGGAGAATGTAGTCTAGAAGCCAAACATTAGGGGGAAGAAAACTCATATTGAAAGGAAAATGAAGATATTTAAATATAACACATGGACAGAAGGAAAAAGAAAGGAATTGCTTTGAGAGTTTCATGGCTGTATGATCAATTGGAAAATATTAAGAAAATATTATTATTACTTTTATTAACTTTTGTCAGGTTTAGTTTTAGTTAAGCTAAATCATTCAGTTAATTGTTCACTTGACTTGCCCAGTACGTATGTAAAAAAGAAAAGTAGCAATTGATTCCAGATATGCCGTATTAAGTAGGATTAGCTAAAAACTAAACCTTGAAACTGTTAAAATAAAACTCACATATACCAGATCAGTAGTTTTTGCCATCAAAATCTGGCTTAATCAAATCATCTCATATCAGAGAGAAATATATAGTACTTATTTTCTCACTTCCATCCAGTCTTGCTAATGCACAACCCTACTTGCATTGCAGCAAACATTTGATGTGAGGCTGTGTTTCCCTGTGTTCCTAACAGACATTAATGCTCATGAGTAAAAAATGCATTGTGTGAGTCATTTGTTTCAACAAGGCCCCTCACAACATCTAAGCAGTTCCCCAGCATGTAGCTGTTGCAATCAAATATGAATTGTTCGAGTTCTCACTACAAGGACATTTTTTTTCACTGAACAGAAACCTCAGTCCCAAATGGGGCAGCAGCCAGATTTACAATGAATTATGCATTCTCCCACTTAAGCAATTATCTTCAATGGCACCAGTGTCAGATGCCAAGTAACCTGTACCCATTGCAAACATTGTACCTAAACCAGTGATGAGATGGAATTACCGGGTTTTACCATGTGTCAAAGAAGCACGACTTCACTTCTAACTCTCCTCCTAGCTTTTGATTTCAGTTTTCAGAGGTACCAATGTTAAAAAAGAAAAAAAAAAAGAAAAGAAAAAAAAAGGAAGAAGAAAGAAGAAAGAAGGGAGAAGGGAGAAGGAAGAATAAAGAAGAAGAAGAAGAAGAAAAGAAAGAAGAAAGAAGAAAGAAGAAAGAAGAAAGAAGAAAGAAGAAAGAAGAAAGAAGAAAGAAGAAAGAAGAAAGAAGAAGGTCATTCCTGTAAATGTTACTCTTTCTCTGTGGAGTAAAGTCACTTCTGAGTTTGGTTTCTGTAAGTCATATTAGGAACCATAAAGGAGTAGGAGATGCTAGACACATTCTTTGCCAAATATCTAGTTTACAGTCTGGAGGCTCAACATTCTCAAGCCCATCTGAAAATCCTGCACATATTGCAGGACTTCTATGGCTTCTGTTATAATTTATTCCTACTGTTTCAGATCAAATATTATTCAAAGGAAGAGAAAGAATCTGTTCACAATATTCATTATTCTCAATCAGTGTTGAAAGAGGGAAATTGGGAAAATTCAGGAAGAACATGGATATCCAGTTAATCAACAGATGAATCTGATATTTATTTGGGAAATTTCCTTTCCTTCTGGAAAATTTGATTCTTCGTAATATTTTCAAAGTACTAGTAATTCCAAGGGATTTCTTTGAAACACTTTAAAACTTGAAAATCTGAACACATCTTAACAGGCTTTGTACAGATACACTGTAGAGGAAATTAAAGCCTCTAAACTTAATTGGAAGGAAATAAAAGGTTTAAAAGCCTTCTAATTTGTCTAAAACCTGTGTATTGTGTATATATCAGCTTATCAGATGCTCCCACTGGTACTCTAAATTTAATGACAGTGAGAGAAGTAAGTCCTTTCCCTTCTTTGTTATGATTTGAATTTTAAATCAAAAGACTGTGGGTGCTGGCTACATGGGTATGTTGGCCACCAGCATGACAAGTTTCTATGAGCAGTTTCAATATCAGAGTTGGTTACTTCCTTCTCTCCCACCACTATCAACAAAGCAAGACACGTCAAGAAGGCAGGACTAAGCTGATGAAGAGACAAGCGGTGTGACAGATATAAATGGTGTTTTCTCTTGGCAGTGCCACTTGAAAAGAAAGCAGGAATTAATGTGTGTCCAGTAAAACTGAGACAAAAGTATACCACAATGTAAAAAGCAGGAACGTCCTCATGCAAGCTTGTCATCTGGATTCTTATTTGACTATAGATATAGACTTCAGTTAGGAACAAAAAATTAGATAAAGTCTTTTTACTGCCTTTTGTTCATAAGCCAAGAAAGTGTGTTCAAATTGTTATTTTTGTTATTAATTTTTTTACACACAAAAAAGGTGGTACATACAATTCATGCAGTTTTCAAAGTTCATATATACAAAGTTCATATTTCATATTTTTTTTTAAGTTCTTATAGATTAATTTAGGAAATCTCAGGATCTTTTATGAGAGACAGGTCTTAGGTAAATGTTTATACCAATTTCAGTAATTCCATTCTGGCAGGACCATGGCAGTTAGAAATGAAGAAAAACAAATAATGTAACCTATCATATTTGTTAGCTATAGTATTCCTGTAAATATTCTTCATTCAGGACGTAAATATTATCCAGGAGAACTCATCCATCAGGAACCATTTAAACTACCTCTTTAGACTACATTCATGGCTTGGTGTTCACAGAATGGCAAATAAATGTCAGGGTATACACGTTAGTCAGATCAGTTGTGCTACTAGACTGAAAAAAGTTCAGGCACCTTAATAATGGTGTTTGGATCTACCAGTTACCAGTACCTTTCCAGACACAAAGGCAGGAAAGTTATTTTTAATGGAAACTGATGGGTATTATACACATTTGGTAAATAATGTATTTGTCTGTAATTTCAAATGGTCCATTTAGAAAATTCTAACACAATTTCTTGCTTCTTAAATCTATTTTGGAAGTCTCTGAAAATCATTATGTACCAAAGGTGTCTGCCATCAGTTTCTAACAGACAGCTGTCAATAATTCAAATGTGCAGTTAAACAATGTTAAACAAGCAGCTTGTCATGGTTCACAGGCAAGTACCAAGCCTTGAGTATCTGTTGAGTCTGAGCCTTGAAGACCAGACCCTTGAGATCATAACTCTGGGCTCAAAATGGAGAAATATTACTGATACCTGTGACCTATCTCTTTGAAAGCTGCCTACTTACACATATTTTTAAAAATCTAATTATCTTTAACAGAAGAAAGTAAGGAAAATGGTTTCTTTTCATGATTTTCTTGAACCGATTTCAAATTTCTCCATCTTTCTTTGCCATTTGAGTTAACTATAGGCTCCTAATGTACTAAACTGACATTAGGAAGGATCTGCTCTTTGAAAGTCAGATCTCTTTAAAGCCTATCAATGCAAACTTTTCTAGACTATGCTTTTGCCAAGAAAAGTTGAACCAGATAATCCTTGAGGTACCCTTCCAAACTGGTATTCTATGATTCTACAAAATGTTCACAATCACTATGCAGTTTTGAACATCTTGGACAGTTGTACATATTCTTCCAGGGTGATTTGAAATTCATTTCCGTTAAGTGCAAATTCAGGTTGCACAAACAGTGTAGCTGGAACAGGTAATGTCACTGAAAAAGTAGCATCCAAAAAAAATGAAAAAAGGTACTGAATCATGCTGGGGTAAACATAGGGAAAAAAAGTAAAATGGCAAATCTAGTTCTAAACCATGTAATTTTCTGGTGTATTTTCTACACTCCTTGGAAAAATTTCTTATAATTTAAATTTCTTTCTGATGCTGATGCACACTATAAAATACAACTACAGTCTTCACATACTATACGTAATATATAACACACATAATATATAATCTTGGATTATGCACAGGAACCCGAATGAGAAGAAGTGTGTCAGTCTGTTTTCTAGTATATATCCTTCCATAATCAGAGCAGTACAAGCAGTTTTCAAGTTGTGGCAGTGCTTCACTAGACCAAGGCATCAGTTTCCAGTAGTGATGTTGCCATCACCTCAGTGATGCTTTACTTTCAGAAAATGGGCTTGTTCATTTTTTATTCAAAATAAATTGTGAAAATGCAGGTTGGATTTGAAGAACGAGATTCAAAGATGTTTCTGAACAAAGAAAAACAGTTTAAATATCAAAGCATAGGCATGGGACCGGTCTGCTTCCTTCCAACCTACAGAATGTATTCTAGGTAAGGGCTTGTGGTGGTGAGATGTATGATGTGCAGTATTAGAAGTTTTATTGTATGATGTGCAGTATTAGAAGTTTTATTGTACAGCTTCAATTAACATGTACAGCACAAAAATAATCCTTTCCTCTTGCTTTCATCCACCTGGCAAGTTGAAAGAGTTGTTCTAGCCTGAACAGCCCTGTGCTGTTACAGCACAAAGAAGAACAGAGCTGTCAAGATCTCTAGTACATCTTTTCATTGACAGCAGGCTGAACACAAGCTGGTAGTGTGCTTGGGTGGCCAAGAAGGCCAAGAACATCCTGGCCTGTATCAGAAATAGCATGGCCAACAGGACTAGGGCAGAGATTGTCCCCCTCAGCACTGATGAAGCTGCACCTGGAGTCCTATGTTCATATCTGGGACCTCATTATTAGGACATTGACTGACTGGACTGACAAGACTGGAGTGTGCCCAGAAAAGGGCAAGGAAGATGATGAAGGGTCTGGAGCACAAGTCTTATGAAGAACAGCTGAGGTAGATGAGGTTGTTTAGCCTGGAGAAAAGGAGACTCGGGTGGGACCTTAGTGCTGCCTGCAACTGAAAGGAGGTTGTAACAAAGTGGAGGTCAGTCTCTTCTCCCAAGTAACAAGCAATAGGACAAGAGGAAATGGCCTCAAGTAGCACCAGGGAAGTTTTAGATTGGATATTAGGAAAAATTTTTTTTGCTGAAAGGGTTGTCAAACATTGAAACAGGCTGACCAGGGAAGTGGTTGAGTCACTTTCCCCAGATATATTTATGAGACATGAAGATGTGGTGCTTAAAAGTAAGGTTTAGTGGTGGATTTGAAAGCACCAAATTAGTGGTTAGATTTTATGATCTTCACAGTCTTTTCCAACCTAAACAAATCTGACCTTATTCTAGGATTCTTTCCCACTGTTTTAGAAGAGTAATAAAAATTTTTCATAATAAATTTTTCTTTCTCTCTAGGATGGTTAATCTTTAAAATGTATTGGTTTTATATATTCAAATTATATATGATGGAGGGCAAAAGACAGTTAATAGGAGTCTTGGAAGGAATAGATCAAAAAGCCTTTATCAGATGCTTTCTATTTTCACAATGGCTCTGACAGTGATTGAAAGCATTTCTCTGGTTTTGGGTGCCAGCCCAGCACACTGCTAATAGTGATCAGACAATCTACAGTTTTAGATATTACAAAGCTTCCTCTCAAAAACCCAGATCTCCTTCTCCACCATTTTTAACACTTTACAAGTTCTGCAGCTGTAGCTGGACTTAGCTGTTCAGTGAAAAATCTTTAACACAATCATGTTATCATTTGTCCACAGCAGTGAATTGAATGCATGCAGTTCTGTTTAATTATATTAGAATCATTCTCTCATAGGATTACAGGCTTAATTGGAGAACAAACACAAGACAAAATGGACTACTGCTGGATGCCCCAAGAGACTGTCTTTCTGAATCTTTTACAGACTGAACTTTTGTATACAAATATGGCAAGGTAATGAGAATAAAAAGCAAAGGGAGGTTGCCATCAAATTGTGAAACCATCCAGGAAGTGGGGAACTTATGGTCAAAGTTCATGCAAATGTAACAGATGCTGTCTATCAAATGAGCAACTCTGTTTACAATTACAAGAAATGTCTTTAACAAAAGCTGGCATTTGGCTACATTTGTTCATTTGTCTTTTGTTACAATCCAGATGTTTGTGCGGGTTTGTAAACGTGTTTCTTGAGGTCTGTTCAGTTTTTGGGACATTCTTGGCTGAATTTGGTCTGCTCAAGAGGGTTTTTAATGTTTTCAGATGGAAACCATGAGAAATTTCAATGTGTTTCATAAGATCTGGGCAACAGCAGGCAAAATAAGATAACTTTGCACTGTTAGTCATTGTGTTTCCAAGGGTCATTTGAACAAGCACTAGCCTTAGTTTCCTGTAATCTCTGTATATAGCACCAAAGAACTAGTCTAGACATATTTACTTCAAAAGACATGGTCAGATCCAAGTGTCTTGTAGAAGCGCACTTCAGCTGGCTCAGACCCAGTATTGTGATGCTGTGGCTATATGAATTCAGGATTTGAAGTGAATCACCTCTGGTCAGCTTGAAATACAGGATAGTAAGATCTGTCAGCATCTATCCACAGCATATTATTTATTTCTGATGATCATCCTGATTAAGGAGATCCAAAATATTTATGTAGCAATGGATAACACAGTTTTACCTGAACCATTGAACTGCTGCTGTTTCCTTTCCAACTGCTTGACTTCTTAACTAAAAACAGTTCCAGCAGTCTGTTTTATTGGTATAAGCTTATTTTAACTTTAGATTCTGCAGGGTGATTCAGAGTATGTGCTGGTATGGTTTGCTAAAAGGGAGGCTTAATCACAGATGAGAGCTGTCAGTGCCACTATAATAGAAGCACATATTATTTGTACAACTAACTGATTATAGTTTTGTTCTTCTTTTCCCCATGAGAAGGAAAAGAAAATAAATGACACTTTTATCAGATCTGGACCACAAAATAACAACTATCATAAATTGAAAGCTACTGAGCTTTTTTAACTCTGGTTTTCATTGTTAGACCTTTTCCCATACCTGAAGTCCAAGAGACAATTGACTAATGTGAAAAGTACTTCGAGGTGGCCTCAGTAGGCAGCATGATATCAAAGAGATGGTCAGATCTCCAGAGACAGACAGGGGAGAGGGATGAGGAAAGAGGATGGTGCAAAACCTCAAAAAAAAATCAAATAACCAAAATCCAGACCCTTACCTGACATGAGGATTCCTACTGATTCCGAGATCACAAAATGTCAGGATGCGGCTGGGCAGTGGGAGCCCCTTCCCTAAATCTGCAGGTTTGACAGAAGGGAAGTCACATGCCTTGACAGAAGGGAAGTCACATGCCTTGGAGCTAAAAGTTGATGCTCAAAGGGGTTCAACATTTCCATGGAGTGTTTGGCTGGCAGTTCAAAGTAATGGCAGCAAGTGAGTAGGGTGATGCAGATAAGAACTTCTGTGAAGTGATAGAGGAGGGAATTTTGAATAAAGCAGATTCATGGAGGAATTCTGTTCACTTTTTTTCTCACTGGATCTCTTTTAATAAGTCTTGCTGGGGAGCAGAAACAAACTCTTTAAAACATTATACACCATAGTTTTCATGTGCAGGAAACCACAAATCATTATATCAAATAAAATCTAACCAAGTTAACAAAAAGACCAGCTTGGGATTTTTCAGGCAGATAATGCCTTGAAAGTCAGCAGATGTACCTGGGGCATGACAAAAAAACTTAAAGTGATTCCCTTTATACCAGCCTGACCTAAATTAGCCTCCTGCCCTGCTATGAAAATACCATTTTTCATTAAAGTATACTGCATGTGTAACCGTCTTCTCCTTAGTAACAGTGTAGCACAGTAGCTTAGTGACTAAAGAATCCTCTATCCAGTTTTATTTTGTAGCCTCCTCCATCACCACCTTCTACATCTTACTCACGAGGACAGTTTTGGCAATTTCGTATTTAAAGAAAAAGTTCTTAGTTGCATTGCAAATTATTTTCGTGTAATATTCAAATCTACTTTCATCATAACATTTGCATACACATCCTATCGATGTGTCACACTGAAAATTCTGCTTTACTTCTTACCTATAATCTGAAATAAGGAATGAAATTTCTTTTGACACAATTTGGCAATTGCTACAAAAGGTGACATTTTTAATTCTGTATCTCTAAACTGGGACAAGTCACAGTATATAATCGTATTTTATGTTTTTGGTTCTTTCAATTTTTACTGAGTCAGAAAGATTTTTAGCTACATGGAAAACCAACCTATTTAAAGCTAGATCCTTGATTCTGCTCCCTGTGTTTATAAGTGTTTGCTATCTTCCCTAGTAAGTAATTCCACTTATTTGTAGTCTTGAAAGTCCAAGGAAATGTGAAATGTATTATCAAGGTTTGCTTTGCTTCTGTCTTCTGCCTTCTTCCTCCTACATTATTCAGCACTGCAACAGCTGGACACTGAACTGAGGTTTGACTAAATATCTGGGCTAATTTCCAAGTAGGCTCTTTGAACAGATGTTCCCACTCAATCTTAGGCTGGTTTCCCTGTGCCTAGAACCTGCCATATGCTCACCAAAAAAAAGAAAAAGAAAAAAAAAAAGGCACTTTTTTTTTTTTTTCCTGAGGCAACTGCCTTTTATACTGGGATTCAGCTAAAGCCATCATACCACTCTTTAGTTAACCAAATATGCATCCCTCTCTCTATATATATATATTTAACTATTCAAGTATAATAAATAAATACCCTATATTGCACATTTTCCCATGTCAATAATCATGGGGGTTTAGTGCAGGAGAAACAATCTCTCCTTTTCGTGAGAAGTTTCAGCATCATTTCCTAGTTCTCAGATCACAGGCTGCCTAAGTAGAGTCAAGATTGTAGTCTTTCCAATGAATTTGCTCAGATGTTAAAATATTAAGAATAAAATGCGAATGTTGAAATTTAGTGACAGTGGGTGCAGCTGAAGATTCGCAAAACCTGTTACAGCTGAACACAAATTGCATTGCCTACCACTTATGTATGTAGTTTTTCAGTAGCTAACGTGACATCACTTGAATTCCAGTGACGGAGAAGACATTTTCTTTGGCTTGGCCAAACATAACAATTATAGAAATCTTATCTGAAGAGCAAAGTCTGTTTTCCTTTCAAAGAACAGAAATATGAAATCTAAGTGCTAGGAATCGAATGTTTAGATCACATTGCCTGGGTGCAGAAGATACTTGTCCGCTATGACTGAGCTCTGAGCCAGACTGCCACAGGAGAACAGTGTTAAGCCTGAGACAATAAGCCTGACTAATAGGACAGATAACCTAGTTTACACTGAACACGATGCTAACGCTATTCTGCAGTTCTAGACCACTACACAAAAGCTGTGTGTGTGTAGCTGTCGGCACCCAGCTGTGAAGTCTCTGCTCTTTTCTCCATGCCATGCTTGGACTATTAGGTATGATCTGGAAATGTCATTTGAGGTCTGGAGAAATTATAAAAATTTCAAACATTTATTGAAGAACTAATTATTTTACAAGGCCTTGGCTAAAAAAAAAAATACACTTTCCTATTTTGTTTTTCCCAGGTGCCTGGAAGCACAGTTGCTTCTTCTAACAACCTGCTGGAAATGAGTTCAGTGATCTAGATACAAATTTGCAAGGCATAATTATATCAAAGGAGTACGTGGACATCACAGACTGAAAGCAACTTGTGTGGGTTTTTTCATAGTAGTAGACTCACAAGAGAATTAAGTATTGAATTTACTGAAAAGAAATAAAATTGTGCAGCATTTCTGAATCCACAATTGAAAACATTTCTTGTTTATATATGACAGAACAAATCTTTTAAAGTGGGAAAAAAAAAATCTCACATAATTCATTTAAAAAGGAGCACGTTCTTGTCCCAATCTCTCTCAATGGCACCACTTAGGAGGAAACTGCTTGAAAATGTTTATCTCAGCCAATGCATGTTTTGCCTAGACAGAAAACAATCCTTATTTGCTTTAGTTTAAAATTGCACAGTCTCTTTGCCAAAACTCACTCCAATACTTTCCAATTTGGATGGAATTTAATTCTTTCCATGTCATTTATCCATATGCACAACAAAAACTATAACATTGGTATAGGTGCCCCTGAATAAATGAATCCTTTGGGTGAAATTCTAGTTATTTAGAGTGCAAAGAAGTATGAAGTGGTCAGCACTAATATTTTGATAGATTGAATCATTAATTAGAATGAAGAGTGTGGTGTAAGAATAAGAACTTATTAAAAATAAAGTATTTAAAAAACATGTTAAAATCATTTTCACAGCAGTCAACTTTTTCTTTATTATAATTCACTAGCTGTGCTCTACTCTGCAGCTTATACCAGAACTAGAATATTACTAGGATTATTCCATATTTAGCAGTACTCTAACTAATTGGTACTTCTCAAAATCAAATTTATGTTCCATTAAAAGAATATTTTAAAAAAATCCTGTCATTCTTTTCAATGTTATTACTTACAGAGCAAAACTATTACACTTTTCTTGAGTTTTCTCTATAGTATGCACGTTGCACTCTCTGCCACATTTGATTTTGAAGAAATCATTGCTTTACAAACACAAACTAGCAGGACCCATTATGTTTGCCTGAGCAGTATTAACTACTCAGGGGCATAGATTTTCATTCTTATAAAAACTGTCCTTATAAAAACAAAAGAAAACACTGGTGTTCTCAGTCTGTCAATACTTATCTAAAAGGAGTGACAGTAAGGATCTTCATTAAGACACTTTTTGTCTTTACACATTTACATATTCTAAATTTAGATCCTATTATATGCTAATGAACGTTGCTGCACGGTGATGTGTGAAATTCAGAACTTGTTGAATTTAACAGGAATGGCCTGGATTTTCTGCATATGTTACATGTCTCTGAGCCAACAGAATTAATTTTTATAGTATGAGAAACTGTACTTTTAGATTATGAATGTGGCAACCAAACATGAAATTGTTATGACTTTCTGTCTTTTATCTGTTCTTTACACCAAATGTATTCTTCCCTTTTTTTTTCTTTTTTTTTACGAGAGGTTGCCTCATATCTCATAGTTCATAAATTACTAGAGTTATAGCCAGTAGCCCTAGAATAATTACTGCAATAGCAGCTTTTTATAACTCTCTTCAAGTGCTGAAACAGTGCAACCTACACTATTTTCCACATTTTTAGACCAGAGAAATGTGGGAGGGTAGTATTATTATGTCTTTGTAGTGTATTTCAGTCTTTGCTCACAAAAGTTGTCTCAGTGAACAGAATAGTTAGTTTAAAAATTAAATTAGAATAGCATATCTCTGTGTTTAAGGGCTATCAATTAAGAGTTTTCTTGAAGATGGACTCTTTCCTGACTCCAAATGTAGAAGAGTCTGTTTTAGTGAGCACAGTGATCATACTAAAATAAAAGAATTTCATCGAACTATTAAACAACGGCTAGCTGTATCAGTTTTTTCTCTCTGAAGGGTAAAGTAAGAACTGATAGCTAGAACTAATGTGCGGAATCAAACAAAGCAAACAAACAAAAAAACAAAAACAAAAACAAAACAAAACAAAAAACAAACAACAACAACAAAAAAACAAAAACAAAACCAAAACAAAACAAACAAAAAAAAAAAGTCATGGGAAGACTTCTGGGCCAGAGGTCTAGGAAGATTTTTTCTGAAACAACTCATCAGAGCTACTGAGTAACATTCCCTGACACAGCACAAAAATTTAGTCAAGCTTTTCAGTAAAACTTACGAAATCTTTGCAAGGGGGATTGCATTTCCTAGTATGTTTAGATCTGCAAGTAAATCTGTACAAACATCTGGGGTTGCCCTGTCCCAGGTGCAGAATCTGGCACTTGCTCATCTTAAATTTCATGGAACTGTTGATTGCTCATCTTTCTACCGTGTCGAGGTCTCTCTGCAGGGCTTCTCCGCTTTTGAGGGATTTGAAAGCTCATGCCAATTTAGTGTCATTGGCAAAACTAGTAGTCCTTCAAGTCCTGCATCCAAGTAATTTATGAAGATGTAGAAGAGAAGTGGCCCTAGAATGAAGTCCACTAGGGACAGGTCATCAGTCTGATGTCACCCCATTCACTATTACCCTCTGTGCTCAACCTGTGAGCCATTTGCTCATCCACCACATGATGTATTTGTCCATCTGTGTGCTGGACAGTTTGTCCAGAAGGATCCTGTGAGAGACAGTATCAAAAGCTTTCCTGAAATCTAAAAAGATTGCGTCATCTGGCTTTCTTTATTCAGCTTGATGGGTTACCTTGTCACAAAAGGAAACTAAGTTGTCAAGCAGGACTTTCCCCTCACGAGCTTGTGCTCGCTGTGACCACTGACTGTATTGTCCCTCAGGAATTTTTCAAAAACTCACAGAATAATCTCTATAATATTACTGGTCACTGAAGAAAGACTGAGAGGCCTGTAGTTTCCAGGGTCATCCTTCTTGCCTTTCTTCAAAATTGGGACAACTTTAGCCAGCTTCCAGTCAACTGTAACCTCTACAGAATCCCAAGACAATTCAAAAATCATTGAGACAGGTTTTGTGATGGCTTCAACCAGCTCTTTTAGTACTCCTGGATAACTCTGTCAGGCTCTGTAGACTTATAAGGAACCAGATGAAGCAGCAAATCTAGTACAAGTTCAGGGTTGACTGGGAATTTATCATTCTTGCAACCATCATTCTCCAGCTCAGGGCACTGGGATCTCTTTTCAACACATTTCTTCAACACATTTTCAGTGTTGAAGAGAGACAACGAAACTGTCATATCCCTGTTTGTTAGATGACTATCCTCATCCTGGAATGGGCCAATGTTTTTTCTTCACTGCCTTTTGGTATTAACGTATTTTAAAAAGCTCTTTTTATTGTCTCCCAAAGTGCTGGACAGCTTCAACTCCAATTGAACTCTGACCACACAAATTTTCTCCCTACAGTGTTGAGCAGCACCTCTGTATTTTTCCCATGTCACCTTACCTTTCTTTCCCCACTGATCTGGTTCTCTAAAAGGTTAAAGATTTTTCTATCTTGCTTGAAGAGGACATGAGTTTTCATGTGTTTCAGTGGCACAGACTATTATATAGTAAAGGAAGGTATAAAATGAATTTGAAACTTTCCTAGACAGAAATAAAAGCATAGTCAGATGTTATTTTTCTTTTAAAGTAATATGTAGCAAAGACATCAGCACATGATAACAATGGTTAGAATCTTGTGTGAAAACAAGCCAAAAACTAAGGCTTGGTCTGATATACTGGTGAAAAATAGCAACATGACAGAGAATGGGTCAAGATAAAGGCAGTGTAATAAAGCAAAAGCAAAATCTGTGCATGGAAGCAAGGGAAAGAAAAAGATTTATTCTCTACTTCCCATCAGCAGGCAATCTTCAGCTATTTTCTGGAAAGTAGGGCTTCAGTACACATAGCAGTTGCTTCAGAAGAGCCCTCCTCCCATTCTCCTTTGTCTTAGCTTTTATGGTTAAGCATGGTGCCCTGTGATATGGAATAGCCCTTTGGTCAGTTTGGGTCATCTGTCCTGACTCCCAAGTGTCCTGTGTCCCCTCCCAAGATCTTTTCCACCCCCAGCCTACTAGTGAGAGAGAGAAAGTTAGAAAGACAACTGAAATCCTTTTCACACATTTGTCACGTTCTGTGATACTTTTTTTTATTCTAAGGTTGGTGTGTTTTCCATAACACCATTGCCGTAATAAACCAGATTTCTTCAACATTCACAAGAGTTCTGACTTACTCTGATTGGTTAATAATGCACACGTTATTAAAATATCAATAACAAAAAAACCTATAAGCAATATAAATAAAAGAGAGTTCTGATTAATGATATTGAGAGGATAAAAGAAATATGAAATAATTTCAGGGTAATTATAGAGAAAATATGAAGATTGTGCTGGTGGAAACCAATTATGTGTATCTTTCAAAGGAGAAGGCAAGCATTATTGCAAAAACCAAACTACTGTAAAAAAAAAAAAAAATCCCCAAAAAAAAAACCCACAAAAATCAAAAAGCCTAAGGTGGAATAGTGTAAGGCCCTTCCAGGGCTGGAATTAAAACATTAAGAAACAAGAAGAACTATGATTAAAAGTTTAAAGTTCCATCAAAGTTCTGTGTTTCAAAAATCATGTAATGCAGAAGTAATATTAAAATGCCCTTTTCATAATGTTGTTGTTTATGCAGTGCAGCCAGCATGCTTCTAGCTAGAAAGGTTAAGAAAAAAACATTGGTAATATAGAGACCTTGTTAATTAGAGAAAAAAAAGAACAACAGGTAATTATTACTGAATGGATAACAGATGTTTATGGTCATATAATAAAAGGCCACCTACCCTAGAAAAGATCAAAAACCAAGAAAATTTAATTTTTTTGCAAAACACTACCTTAGCCTTATTAGAAATGCAAGACTGTCCAAACAGGATATCATCATCAGAGTATGGGAAGTTAATATTTTTTTTTGTGTTCAGATTAAAATCTGAGCATAATACAATAGCAGATTGGAACAGGTTGATAGCACAGGGAAACTTCTTTTTCTTTTTAAGGAAACAAAGCTCCAATACTTACAAAAGGCAGAGGCTATAGCGAGCAGATTACACTCTAGTCCCCTTTCAGGGAAAAAAAAACCAAAAACGGCTGATGGCCATTAATGTTGATGCATGGAATAGGTTAAAATATATCACCTACTGACAAATAGAAAAGGTCTTCATAACAGTATCCATGACGTAATTTATAAAAGTAAGCACTCTGCTTACTTTGTCAGCACAGAAGACTTTTGAATAAATAAAATGTGAATGCATGTCTCCTGTATTAGAAAAGGAAACTATGAAGGTAAGCTGATCACTTACTGTTCCACATACGGAATGGAGCCTGTGAATGAATGCCTCTTAGTCTTATAATCAAAATGTTGGGCACAGTTTAAGTGAGTGTTGGGCAGAAAGAGTAAAGTAGGTTCTGTCATGGACATAGATCTCCACACAGGTTATTGTAAATTACAGACTTCCTTATAAGTATTACTATCATGAACATTCTCCCATGCTTCTCATCCCTTCTTTCCCCATCCCCAGATCAGACTCTACCTTCTACACAGTCCTTAAAGATTTGCAAAACTATTCTTATGCATTTCATTCAAAGTGTATGTCAGCTTACAGAATATGCTTGTCCATAGATCACCTGAAGAGTGTTAGAAACCACATGAAATTCTGTACAAAATATGGAGAGTTAAAGAAACGTGATAAGTCAATCTTTTAAATTTATGAGAAGGAAGAAAAAAAATTTCTTTAATACATTGTGCCTTGAGATCACTGAACAAGTCTGAAAAGAAGTTCACTGTTAATTTTCCTGTTCAAGAAACAAAAGCTAAGATTTATGAAACACACAGTTCAGTCTGGTAAAGCACAGCCCCTTTAGAGCTGACCCTTTGGAGGAGATACAATGATCCCATGACACCAGAACATCATTATAACTTTCAAGAAGCAGAATTTATTTATTCTGTTATCTTCAAATGTAAACCCTATGAGAAAAAAAGAAATATTATATAAACCTCTCTGTAGAACTTTTACTTAATTTGAGAACATACTTTTAGAAAGCAATTGGAAAATTATTAAGATATTATAAAATATTCTGCATTTAAAATATATTTCCATATTTAAATACACTAGTTTAGAAAAAAAAAGGAGGGACAGGAAAACTAAACAAATGAAGGCTTAACATATGCATTGAAGAAGGTGTCCATGTTGGAGACCTGAAGTAAAAAAATGAAAAATTAATTACCTCTCTTCCCTAGGGAAAATCTACTGATACCCACTTCTATTTATAGCACTCTTATGCACACTTTTTTATTGATTAATTTGTATAGCAGAATGATAGACACTTCTCCCCCATACATGCTTTTGTCAGCGACAATGATTGTCTATGAATATCAAATCACATACAGCAGGATGTGATTATGAGTTGCCAGGTTTGATTTGAGGAACACATCACATTTGCATACTCCAAATAATATGTTGAGATATAATAAATATGGGGGGGGGGGGGGAGGAAGTGTTTTTAAAATATTCATAGGAGTTATTTATTAAGTGAAAGACATCTTTTTCTGTATATTTGTTTTTCTTCCATTCACTTAGTCTTCATTTCACATTTTAATTTCTCTTGTTCAAAGTGTTAGATATCTATACCTACTAGGTCATTTCACACACCCCTGCAAAGAACTGTAAATGGTTGCAGGACAGCTTCATTTGTAAGTAAGCATAGCTTGTGTTTTGGCCTCAAAATCTCAGAAAGACCAGCAGTTTCAGTTCCAGTAATAAAGAATTGCATTTTTGCCAATAGTTGCTCATGGTGGTAAGTGTGAATGGAATGCAAGGTGAGAACAAGAAGGTAGGATGGGGATAGAAAGGGCAGAGAAAGCCTGGATACAGGTGTATGCTCAGAATTTAATTGCTCTGTTTTAAAGGGTTATCCTGGTGCACAGATAAAATTCATCCCTAACTGAAAGAAGGATATACAAGGACTTACTGAACATCAGAAGGTGTTTCAGTTATAGTGCTTGTGCTCCCTCTTTTCAGGGATGCAATATTTTCCTTCTTGTTGTGCTTGTTCTCTTCTTTTCAGTTCACTATCTGCTGTGAGTAGGTGGCTGTTAGTGCATGTGGGAGAACACTTGGTTACATCAGGAATTCTTGCTTCATAAGTGAGAGGAGTGAAGGAAAAACGCCCACAGACACACATTTTTCAGCCTATTTAAATAGAACAAAGATAATAATCTGGACACCTACAGACTGAGGACCTACTCATGCCTTTCAAGTCTACATAGAGGAAGGAGAAGTCATCCAACTCTGCTGCTGCAACTCCACTATTTCCCAAAGTTCAGAGAGCCCATTTTTTTTCTTCCAAAAGCCACGTTACCTATAATGTAAAGGCATCCACTAGGATGAAGCTTTTGGGATAAGCTATGATCTCCCACTAGTTTCATAGCAATTTGGCAGAAGAAAATTCTATTCTACTCAAAGCTGATCCATGCTCATTGAAGACTGTATGAACAAGGATCCCCTTGACTGCAAAGCAATTGTAATGTCAAGAACTCTGGCAAAGCTGTGCATCTTTTGTGAGCCTCTTTAAACAGTTTGATATCTGTGCCTGAATCCTTGGTCAGAGGGACAAACTGTACACTTCAGAAAAACAAGAGGGAAACTGAACATAGTAAAGTCCTGTTCCCTATTCTCATGAAATTTTGCTTAAAAAGAAATACTGGGAATCTTGAAGACAACTTGAATATGAAATGCTAGCATCCTGTTCAGTGTCTAGTTACACAAATTTGTGGATTTTCTGTGACACTTCTATGTGTCTAAAACTTCTGTTGGGTTTTATGATGCCAAAACAGACATTTAAGGAAGAGAGTAAATCCTTTAACATTGTTTTTATGATGTCATTAGGATATGAAAGAATGATGGAAAAATGTCAGTGGAATTCCTTAGAGACTGCTTTTAGCTGTCTGGATAATGTGTCATAGCATCTTCACCAAAATGATAGATCTTATGAGATCCTGTTAGGAACTATTCTGGGAATAGAACAAACTTTTCCTATTGCTTCTTTCATATGTTAGGTACCAGAAAGCAATTTACAGCTAAGCTATTATAACTGTAGAATGCTGTCAGTTGTATTTTTTATTTTGCTTTGAAAGCAGCAACGCAAGTGCCAAGGACAGAGAGAGAATTTTGCTGTGAAATGTTGTTTAAATGATGGCATATCAAAGGGAACAGAAGTATGTGCCAGGCTGTAAGTTTGTGAATAAGCGCATCGTCCAGCACATTGACAACTGTGTATTACAATGACAAACATCTAATTTTAGTTGTTAGGTCAGATTTCACACTAATTTTAATAGTTTCACTTAGCTAAGTTGTGGAAGGCCTTGCCAAAGAGTTTATAACAGTAAAACTTTACATGCTTTCAAGTGGGCACTGTTCATATTCATTGAATAAAAATCTTTGGAGGATTCTTAGATGCATAGAAAAAAAGCCAGCTCATTCAGGGACTTTCTGAGCCACTAATAGGAGTCTCTGGAAACAAAGAACAACTGTAGTTTACAAAGCTTTTATTTTGGCCACCTTCTAGGCATCTACTTCTGCTCATTTCTGAAGACTGTTGGGCTAGGTGAACCCTTCTTTTGCCCTAGTACAACTACACCTTTTATGTCTTGTCTAGTGTGACATAGTCTAATATGACATAGCAGTGCTAGTGTTAACAAAATAGCTTCAAATTATGAAGAAGCTGACTAATTATTTCCTCATGCATTACTATTACAATGTTGCTTAGGATCAGTGAGATGGAGACCACCTACTAACACCTATTATCTCAGATTCTCTGCAAAGGCAAATAAAGTTAACTCTCTTCCCAAAGACTTTACATGGGGGAAAACCATGGACTAAAAAAACAGAGCATGTGTAAAAATAAATTCAACAGCGGAAAGCCCAATACACAGCTTAATTACTCTAAAGATTCTTTTTAAACCCTGAAAGAAACAAGAAATATTTTGGATCTCTGTAGGATACTAGCTGGCAAATGTTTATGGGGAGCACATCCCCACATGAGGCTGCATGTAAGGAAGCATGTAAGTTCTTTCAGAATTCAGTAACTGAGAGATGAAATCTGACATAAATGATTAGTCAAATGTGAAAATCAATATTTCAGTAACTAATAAGAACTAATATACAGAGACCTGATCACTCACACATATTCCATTTCAAAATCAAAGGCAAACCAAATTCTTCTTAGCCCTAACCTGTAATGAGGCTGTATGTATGCTGAACTCTATGTATGTTTTAAAACTTGGTCTAAAAATATAACACTTAATTTAAAAAATGTAAAAGTGTACAAACAGACAGCCAATTTTCAGTAATTATTTTCTAAACTTCTACAGACACAAACAGGATATTTCTGCAGGATACAAATATTCAAAATAAATGTTTTGGTTTTTTTTTTCAAAATTTTCCATTCAACCACATTATATCCATTGTTCAGTTTTGCTAGAAAAGAAGAAATGTAATCCATAAGCACATTCAAGAAACCATCTTTCTCATTCTCTATCTTCACTGAATTAGTGAGAAGTCCAATTTCAATAAAATTTCGGCAGAACATGCAGACTCAGTTACAGTCCCTGTTTATACAGGCATATAAAATACTGGTACTGCATCCATGAAAAATTAGCTTATAGCTGTCAATAAAACTCCCAATACTCTTGAACTCAGTCCATCTTTTTAAAGAATTATTTTGTTGCTTTTCTTTCTTGTCAAATAATATTTTACCTGCTAGCTATATTTTTCTACCTCTGCTATGTTCCTACTCTTCACCTTCACACTTTGTAATGTTATACATCTACTCATTTTTGTTTTAGTGTCAAACTCTTTCATGGTATCAAACTTTTTTCAATGAAAGGGAATGAAAATGAGTAATAAAGTTCTGGTCACTGTTTTCTGTGCTTTGTTTTTATTACTCTTATTACTTTTATAGGCCTTATGATTTTCCTCTGTTTATTTTGTTGCAAGATATTTTTATGGATTTCACAACAAATGGCCATTTGTCTCATTTCTTTTTCATATACAGTGGTTTTCACATAATGAGCTTTCAGGCCTGCTCATTTTATGACTTTAATGAATTGTTATGTAAAGTTCTTACAGAATTCACTCGTGAAAGTCACTTGGTCTCCATGAATTACATTATTGCTAATCAACAATTCTGATTTCACACCACAAGAGATTCCTCCATCTCAATGTCCTCTGACTGTGAAAGGCAAGGGGTAACAGCAAGGGGGACTGCAACTACCTTCTGACAGTGACTGTTACCTCAATCTATGAGTAACCCCTTTGAAAGCATTTAATGGGCCTCAAATAATGTAGTTTTAATAATCTAAAATTTAGAGGTCTATGCTAAATTTAGGCTTTTCCTACATAGTAAGCAAAGCAATATAGCTGTTTCCAACAGCATTTATGCTCACTGTCTCTAGAGGTGTCTAACCCTTTATGTAATATAAAGGGGGCTTAGACAACTGATTTAGACTAGGTACCCAATCCCAGATGGCTACAAGTTAAATGAAAAAATTCCACCCATAGATTAGTTTAATAAAATGTGACTTTACTTATTTAAATTAAATTAATTTCAGAACATTTCAGTTAGTTAGTTGTACTCATCTTGAATATTTGCAGATGTTATTAGACAATTAGTCACTTGAAATATAGTACTCTTTCTCTTTTACAAAAGTAACGGAGCAGTAAAACAAATGAAGGGAATTTTGCAGGCACAATACTCATATAAAGAGAATACACCAATATATCTTCTGAAAAAGTGTTTCTGAGTTAAGAAACACTTTCAAGTAGTTCTTGTGTTATAATCATTTTCTGTGGGGGGTTCTCAGAGCCATAGATTAAATCTTATATATCTCTGAAAATATTTACAGAAATTAAATTGAAATAAGAATAGTAACCTATGAGTTCTCTTGGCTTTGCTTTGTATATTAAAAAAAAAAAACTCTTGAAGTTATTTTCAATGTTTTGCCATATGCCATTTAATTTTACAAAATATATTAACAAGATCATAAGCTGAAATATTATTCATTTTAACTTTAAAAAAATTGTGTAACCTCCTTTGTGGTTTCAGAGTTTCAGAGTTGGAGAAGCAGCCAGTGTAACTGTCTTTTTGCTTTCCAAATTTTTTCCAAATTAATTTTATTGAGGACCCTCTAAGCAATTCCCTACAAAACAGACAAAACACTAAGACTAGCAGACATTGAATAGATGCATGAGATATTAAATGTTGAGCTTATATTCACTTTGTGGAGGGCAAAATTTGTATTCATACCAAATACTTGCTTAAAATTGTGTTACAGAGCAGTTACCAGGCTTTCTTACTCACTTTATCCTGTTTTTAACTTCAGTGACTTTGGGTTGTATCATTATAGAATGATTCCAAGCAGAAATTAAACTTTTTATACTCTCTGTTTGTTTTATTTTATTTTCTTTTTGAAGTTACTAATATTTTATAGGAGACTTATTCCATTTCAGCATATAACAGTCATTATTCCCAACATATAAAACAGAACTTTATTTGGCTACACGTAATCAATATATACCAATGTTGAATACAGCTGTATGTTAGGCCTGTATGTTAAGTGGGAAGCTGAGGTTCAGATGGAAGATCCTCTATATATTTACTTATATGTGTTTAGTGAAACAGCTGCCACAAAAGTGCTTTATCAAGAGCTAGCAGAGAATTCAACAATACAAGTTAAAATCAGTCTCCAAGCCAATCCAGATGGGAGTTTCCTCTGGGTACTTTCCCTCACTTGAGCATGTACTATTCAGCACTAGGTATGCTTCTTATTTGCCATCTGCTTTTTGCCTATGCTGCATACAAATTGGCTGCATTTCACAGGATTCAGACATGCCCATGGGACAAAGAGAGGAGCACAGGTTTGGGAAGCCTTCTGTCTGATTAAGGAACTGAGTGTCTGAGCATCTCTGGTATGACATGGACAGTTATGGGTTTAACTGGGCACTGGGAAGTAATTTAGAGGACAACCATAGTGCATAATTGTTAGTGATGTAGAGATTCATATTAAAACCTCTGAAATATAAGTCAAGTTCTTCCCTTCTTCAATCAGAACTGCTTTTGCTAAGACAGAGCTTTTCTGTATATTCTTCCTCTTACTTATCTAAGTTTCTTTGCTTGATCCTTGCTAATCAGGTGAAGAGAGACCTGACCTGGAATGGCACTTAAAAATACCAGCAAAAGGACTGAAAACGTGCGGGCCATCACATTGTTTTGAATACTGTGATATAGGACTAACATGCAGTCACTTTTTAGTCTTGTTGCACATTGATTGTGGGCAGGGTGTCAGTCAGCTAAAATGAGATTAGCCTGTTTTGGGGGAAACTTGAGAAAGTAAGAACACATTTGACATATGTGATTCTGTATTATAAATATATATATTTAGTCTCTTTCAATTTATTTCTGTGGGAAGATACATGAGCCAGAGATTCAAATGCAAAAATTTTTGCTGCTGGAAGGCTATTACAAGAGAAAATGTAACAAGACAGAAAGGAGCACATAAACCAGACAGATATTTAAAATACTCAGGTGATGCCATCTCTGACACTGGTACAGAAAAGTAAAGATTTATGTACTACATGAAAAGAATATTCAAGAGGTCAGAAAGTAGTATCTTCATTCATTACTGTGAAAAAAACCCTAAACATCATTGACACATGTAAAAAATTAGAATTATAGCCAAACACTAATGCACCATAGAATGGACATTTAAAGTATCTTGTGAAGAAAAACTTGACTGCACCAGTATAATACAGATAGGCAGATTCATAGAGACAAGTCAACCAGAATGCTACACACACATAGACTAACACTTAAACCTTCAAGCTGAGATAGGATCTCCAGATTCCACAAACCTGATATTCAAGTGGAATAACTGAGCTCACTTTTGGCCTTTTATTGGCAACTTTACACTGCAGTGTAAAGATACAGAAGCATATTCATAGGTTTTTGCAGTACAATGAAATTCACACTTATAGGAGATAATAATCATTCCTGATATACAATGCATTCCCAAACTTGCAATTTTGCCATAAAAATTATTATCCCCCAGCTTTAAAATGAGCTACAAAATATGTGTGTAGTACACTGTAGATTTTACATTAGAATGCACCTGGGGCGCATTCTGCTTTTGATGATGCATGTAATTACTATACCATAATGATAATGTGAGTAACATGCTTATTTTAAATCAAGTCCTTCTTCTGCTGACATTAGTGCAAGCATAATCACACCCTCAGTAGGAAAAAAATGTGTCCTTAAAATGAAGAGTAATCATTTAAAAATCAAGCTTCAGACAATATTCTATTACACCAAAACACAAATACTGCTAGCATGATTTACTGAACTGCTTCACATTATTAACATCATTCTACAAATCTGTATGCTCCTCCTATGTAATGAGGTAGAGTTTCTTCTTGTGATTTAACAGTTTTAGCACAAGGCAGATTTAATCCCCTTGCATAATATATTGCTCCAGATCTTTTTCAATCCATTTGTAAATCACTGCTTTCACATGAACTTCTCTAATAACATCAGATATATCCTTGTAAATGTGCACCTGATCAAATTCAGTGCCATGAGTTTATGTAGTCAATTACCACAGGCTGTAGCTTCCTTCAGGGCATCTCTATCTGCTCTGGTGTGGTGGCTTCCATGGGCTGCAGGAGAATCTCTGTTCCATTACTGGAGCACTTCCTCCCTCTCCTTCACCACTAACCTTGGTGTCTGCAAAGTTGTTGCTCTCGTTATCTCACTCCTCTCTCACAGTTGCTGCACATAGTTTCTTGCCTTTCTTAAATACATTGTCACAGAGACGTCATCAGTGTTGCTAATGGGTTCCGCTTTGGGCAGTGGTGTGTCTGTTTCGGAGCTTGCTGGAACTGGTTCTGCGTGACACAGGGTCAGCTTCTGATCTCTTCTCCCAGAAACCCTACAGCCCCACACCCTCTCTCCTGACTACAAAAACCTTGCCACTTAAATCCAATACAAATCCAATACAAAAAACAGGGCAAGGAATATTTTCACAGAGGCAACAGCAATGGTAGGGAGGAATAGTGGGTGGAGACATGGGAGGCTGAATTACAATGGGTTCACTGAGCCTTAAACTGAGACCAGAATCCAATCTAATCACAGCGTGGTAGAAATTGATCTTTGGAGGGTATGTGAGAAAAATATGGAGTGGCAGGAAAGCACTGGGTGAGTTGAAGGAGTAAAGACACAGAAAACAGAGTTTAAGAGAGAGGTGAACCTAGAAGTGGGAAATAGCTGTAGGAAATGGGAGAAGGGTGTTGATCTATTGCAATGTTTTTGTTATAAAATCATACTGATTCTTTATAACACAAATACCATGACATCAGATACATACTCTGTATCTCCTGTCCATGAATCAAAGTGATTAAAGAACAAAAAATAAATTCTGTGATCTCTAGCTCACTGTGAAACTGTGGAAGTTCATTTCCTTTCCCTTTTTTTGTGAAATCAGTGAAAAGGTATTTTTTCCCACTTCAGAGTAAAATTTATCACTTTTTCTAGCTTGAATTTATGCCTTATCAGCCCCTTGAGCCCTCTTAGGCCTATAAAGTGATAATATTCACATACATAGTGATATTTAACAAGTGGTTCTATATGCCCAGTGATGTTTTATGAGAAAAAATTTTCCTCTGTGGCTCCTTCTAAATGTATCCTATGTATTCTAAAGGTGGATTTGATTTTGGTTTATGATGCTCCTAACAGTATTTTCATAATAAATTCTACAGCTTCTTCTAAGAAAACATATTTTAAGCAAAGTGTCACCAGGCATGTCAATCATTTCAGTAGGTCTATTACTTATAAGCAGAAGACAACACTGTATTACTAAGAAGTAATCTTTGTCTTTTTTTCTCTCACTCACAAACATACATGCATAATGTTATTCCTAACAATTGTTTCACAGACATCTGCTATAATTCATAAATGATAATAAAATAATTGCAGAAAATGCAGCATGCGGTTGCCCTTGGCATTTCATTTCTTCTTAACACTTCATGAAGCTATAATACATTTAGCTTGAGAAGAATTTTTATTCAGATTTTTGCATGTAACAATACAAGAAGAGAGCTTCAGACTGAGTGCTGGGCCTTCACAGGCAGCGCTGAGCCCCCAGACATATCAACTAGCAGATATGCACAAACCCAAAATATACATAAACATTTTCAATTTTAAATAAATGCTTACCAAAATTATTAGAAAAATGCTCAGAAAAAAAGATAGCTAATATCAGAGACTGCACCTTCCACACTTATGGAGATCATGGGTCAGATGACTGTTTGGAGGACTGTGAGATGAATGAAAAAGGAATAAGAGGACTCTCTGAAAGTCTTCCACCTGTGATTGGGTACACCAGAAAGGGTAATTGTTCCCGCGTGTTCTCCCTCCTACAACCACCTTCCCAAAATTGAAGCATATAAACAGCTTCTATAAACTTCCTTTCACTAATGTGTGTTAAGCAGCTGTGGCACTGTGAAGCCACCAACCTGTCTACGTTAAATACCATTTTGAAGGATACAGATTTACAATAGTCCCAGTACAGGCAGATACCTTCAAAACAGTCCCTGACCTGAGTGGTCCCTAGAAGAATAGACCTTATGCGATGAGACATGCATCTTTCCTTTCTGAAAGAACTGGAGGCAGATAACATTTTTTTTCTTTTTTTTTTTTTTTTAGGTAGGCAAAACTGACACATAGATATGCAAACAAAGCCAATTTAAAGCAGTAAGTAAAAATCATACCATGTCTGATTCAAAGCAGCACAATTGATGCCTGTCTGGAGGAGGCTTCACTCTATGACTCATCCTGGACAGTGCCTATTCACAGTCACTGTAGGAGCAAACCCACTTGACAGGAGGAGGATGCCATTTTTACTGTGCCAAATTCTGCTTACACATGATAAAAGCGGAGGGAAAGCCTGTATGAGATGAGAAAGATTCAGTCAAATGTGACATTTATACCTCACTTGCTGAAAGCTGAGGCTGTGTCCTTCACAAGCTGTTGCCATTAAACATCTATGCCTTTCTCACAACTGCTGCCACTGGTATCAGTTGCCTACTTTATCACGTTTTTTTGTCGCCCCAGAGAGAGATACTTGTGCAATGCTTTGTCCTTTTATTCAAAAGTCTATCAAGTTAAGATGAGAAGAAATAGCCTCAGGTTTCACCTGGAGAAATTTAGACTGGATGTAGGGGTAAATAGTTCTTTTCCGGAAGATATTGCTACCAAGAAGACAGATAGTTTTTGCTAAGGAACCTTTCCTGCTTGGAATGAGACATCTTTCCCAGGCGCAGTTTTGGGTTGTTTCTCTGCATGCATTCCACAGAAGGTTGTTCCCTGGGCACAAGGGAGAGAATGCTCACAGATGTATTGCAAGGCTTTGGCAGCCAATGGGGGAACTGAGGAGGAGTGAAGTGATGATAAAGCCAAGGAACCAACAAAAGCCTTGCCTTTGCCTTTTGCTCTGAGGCCAGAGCTGGATGCACAGCACCATTAGGATCTATGAGTTTTCAACATCCTTGCCTCAGAAATAAACATTTTGAATCCTTTCCACTGCTCACTATTCTTTGGGGGAATACCTGCATATATTTTGCTTTACACTGGATATAAAGAAAAATTTCTTCACTGAAAGGGTTGTCAAGCATTGGAACAGGCTGCCCAGAAAAGTGGTTTTGTCATCAATTCTGGACACAGTTTACTGGTGAACTTGATGATTTTAGAGGTCTTTTCCAACAAAAATGATTATATTATTATAAGGTGTCTACTCATGTACATGTACTGCTCCTCAGACAAAAGGCGTAAATGCTTGATGTGGCTTCATGAATACCAGGGTCCCCATTTGGGGGTAAGCAGGTGGACAGCTGAAGCAGTGATCCTGAAAACCGTGCCAGAAAATGAAGAACAGTGCAGAAGTGGAAAGAAAGCAATTTCATGATGCTGCCTCCGTAAGCTTTCTCTGCATGGCTACAGCAAATGTTTCAGAAGCAGGCGTATTTCCTCTGGTACAGCTCCCACCCCATCCTGCCTTTTAGGGCAGAATCCAACATGATCCCAGCTCTCATTCCCATAGCTTCTTCTAGCAGGGTTACTTATTTCCAGGCATTTTCTAAGTATTGAACCCATAGTTCTTTTTTTTTTTTGATTGGTTTTTTGCTTTTTTTTTTCTCGTGATCTATGCAAAAAGAAAAGCTCCAGTGCCACACTGATACAAACAGTAGAAGAATTCAGGTAAACTGCTCCTTACATACTGTGACAAGCTATAAACACAGAAGTGGAATGAAAGTTATTGCTACAGGTCCTGAAGATGTAAAAGACAGGATGAGAAGATGAAGCTTAATAGCACTGGCACCTGTTGAACATTCCTTTACATTCTGAATATATATGTCCTTATACATGCGCACAAGCATACAACAGGGGTGGTTAAGGTGCTAATTCACTAAAGACTCCATGCATGCTCATTCTACAACTGAAAAGGGGGCAGTTCATTTTCCTACATGTCCTTTTTTTTGGCTTCCTATAACTGTGTATTCATTTAATATTTAACCATATGCTTCTATTCAAATATGTAACTTACAGCTTTCCTCCTGCCAGAAGGATCAAACACAGGCACCCTATGTGCAAAAGCTTTAGAGGAAAAGAATAAAAAATAAAACTCTATATATAAATCTTCACTTTTAGTAATGCAAATATGAATACATGGCAGGAATGCATCAAATGCAGTACTTTATTACAGTCATTCCAAAGCTCAGTACCTTTTAAAATAGCTTATTGTGACTAAGCTTTTGCTGTCCTTTTAATGAAGCAGAAAATGTTCAAGTCAGAGAAGTTTGGGTAAATTCAGCCACAAAACTAAAAGAGAAAACTAATTGCTGAGTACATATTTCGTTGCCAAGCAACACTTCAGAAAATCAAGGCTGTAATCAAGGTTCAAATGCTATTCTTGGAAGTAGTGTTGAGAAAAGCATTGCAACCCAGGATGACCTTGCAGCATCAGAGGCAGTAGATTAATACTTGACATTCTTCTCTGTCATAACATAGGCACAGTTAGGACTGATCATAAAGACAGGACCAGGGCCCTGCTCCTGTTTTCCAGACAGATGCAATGGTAGTAAAGGCAAGATGAAAGTTTGGAGATAACACCTCTAGAAACCAAGTGATCAACTGCAGGCAATGTACAAAATGTTGTAAAGATAAGTCTAACACAGCTCTTTCCTTCAGCTGAAGACAGCGAGGGTTATTTTTATGATTTTTCTGTAATTTCCAGTTTAATCTTTTCAGCGGAATAAAATTCATCCTCACTCAAAATATTCTTTGATTTCCACTGCTGAGACCAGTCACTGGCTGACCTCAAGAGATCAAGCACAAGTCTTTAATATCTATGGTTTTAAATGAAACCTCTCAAATACGAGATGAATATTACCAAATACTCTTCCTGCTGTATCTCACAACAGGAAAAAGTGACACTTTTTCTGACAGGCCAGGCAAATGTGAAGGTAGAACAAAGAGAATAATTATGAGTGAAGAAACTGGAAGAATTAGCACAACATCCATGTAGGGGTAGAATAAAGAAGACCAAGAGTTTTCAGGGTAGAAGGATAACAAAATGAAGAAGATAACGGAGCCCTGTAGTTTGATGTATATATTATTCCTGTTGCTAATCAGTGTCCAGAAGCTTTGAACTAACTGGTCAAGGACTGAGCACTGAAGACAATTCAGCTCGCTCTGTATGAACTCTTTTTGGCCTGCTTTCCTTTACTTTCATTAGCTGTGACAGTAGTTGCTCCAATGAGCAGTGGATTCTTTCTGCCTGCTGAGTTTTATGTACACTGCTCTCTCTGTGTTTCAACATTTTTTTTTACATATATATATATATTTTTGGGGGGGGGGGTTGGGGTTTTTTTTGTTTTGGTTTTTTTTTTTTTGGTGAAGAATGGTAACAAGTAGTTACTCTGTGCATGACTCCAACATGTACACATTTAAGAATGGTGGATCTTCTGCAGAGGAACAGCAGCTTGGCATAAGAGCACTGTGCCTCAAGAGCAGGGACATAGTTCACAGTGTGTAGGAGAACAGACATGGCATGACCGGAAAGGAAGCACAGGATGACGCTGGAGACCCAGGGCTATAAATTACTCATCAGTTTTTAGGTAAAGAAACACAGACTAGAGAACTTGCTAAGCCAGCTTTAGGTTGTAGTTGGTTGACCCTGGCTGGACATCAGCTGCCCAATGAAACCACTCTATCACTCCCCTCCTCACCTGTACGGGGGAGAGAAAATAGAATAAAAGGCTCATGGGTTGAGATCAGGACAGGATGAGATCCCTTATCAGTTACTATCACATACAAAATAAACTCTACTTGAAGAAATTAATTTCAACTATTATCAATCAAAATCAGACAAGGGTGATGAAAAACAAAACCAAATCTTAAAACATCTTCCTGACACCGCTGCTTTCTTCCTTGTCTCAGTTTCACTGGCAATTTCTCTATCTCCTCCTGAACAGCAGAACAGTGGGATGGCGAATGGGTCTTGTGGCCAGTTCATCACATGTTGTCTCTGCCACCCCTTTCTACTCCTAAGTTTCCCAGAGAAGTGATGGTATCACCATCCTTGGAAGTGTTCAAAAACATGTGGGGGAACATACTGCAGTTCTGGTTTATCTGTCTTTTCCTATGCTAGTGATCTCATGATCTTTCAAAACCAGACAGAAAGAGATAGGTGCTGGCTAGACCACACTCAATAAATGTAACTGGTACTTAGAATTTTCACCTTCTTTCTTCTTTCTTTCTTCTATTTTTCCTTTTTTTTTCTTTTGCCTTTTTTTTTTCTTTTTCTTCCTTCTTTTTCTGCAACTAATAGAACTGAAAAGGCTTTTCATTACATTTTTTAAATTTCATTCATAGTAAGAATGATCTCTTTTCATAGAAGTGTACTTACTTTTTGCCCATAGCAAGAAATTTGACTCTAAAAATAAAGATGATCAAACTTGTACTTGGTGATTTCTTGCTATGAAGATAACTCAGTTATTTAACCACTCCAACTTGCTAACAGGATGTGCTCATACCTTTTTTTGGGAGGGAGACAATTAGCCTCGTTTGATTCCTAGTATCTCAGAACACTTTAAACCTTCAGTGTAATCTCAAACTTTTCATCAAAATAGTATTTATCTGCCATTCCTTTTCACTTAAAATTTTCCCACATTGGTTTTGCCTGTTTCAAAGACTGTATCATGTGTCAGGCAGTATATATTTTCTTTTAAATGGGATTATTTTTTGTGCAATCCAGGTGATCTCTAGGCTCCCACGAGCTTCTGAGGATCAAGCAAGGTTCTTCAAAGCTGTTTAAAGGTCCTGAGAAGTGTCACTGCTGTAAGCCTGAGTAGCTTTAACTCATGTGAACATATGTCAGTATGAACTCTAGATTAAAAATATAAATCAGCTCTTGGCAGTTTTGTATCTACCTGCTTTACATACTTACAGATGCAGAGAAAAAATATCCATAGAGACTATAATTTCAGGGGATTGGCTATTTTCTGCATTTTTCAACTTAGAAGTGATGGATAGACCATATTACAGAAAACAGTTCTTGTCAGTATTTCTTAGAGCTGAACCATATGTCCTTCAAAGCAGATTACATTTATTGTAAATGTATTTGGGTTTGTCTAGACATCTGTATCAGAGGAGTTAAAATCAAAAGGACTAGGATCAAAGAAATCGCACAAAGGGGTATTAGTTGTACTGGATGTAAAGGTTCACTGCTAAGCATTTCTACACACACAGTAAGTGTTTAACACTTTCCTTCCTGGATTAGCATGTAGGTCACTGCCAAGGCCATAAAAGGAAATTCTTGTCATGTCTTAGTGCACCTTTTCTCTTCAGAGGACTCCAATACAGACATGTAAAATGACAGGAGATTTTGTAACCTGCCAGCACTGCATGACTGACTGGTTTTTTTTAGATTTTATTACACTCATTCTAATACTACTTTCAAAGATTCCACTGATGCTAGTGTTCCCTGCCTCTAGAAACAGGTACACTACACAACCTATCAACTCACTGGAACCTATTTTGTCAAACTAAAGCCTAAGGAGGCAGTGAAGTTCAATCTAATAGCTTTTGCATGATATATACTGACCCCTATGCCTCCTTGAAGAAGCCATATATATATATATATCAATAAAACAATCAGTCATACATTATAGTGGACTATTCACACAACTTCAGAGTGCTGTTAAATAATGAATTTTGAATTACCTCAGTTAAAACTCAGTAATATGAAATGTAACTAAATGTACCTTAAATAATTTTGCTAACAGATTTCAGAGTTTCAATTAATTCCAGAAGTGAGGAAGAATGAAGAGTGAAACAGAGAACCACGACTGAGTTGCTGATCTTATTTTGAAGGGACATCTTCATACAGAGCCTGTTCTGTCATATAAAGAAGAGAAAACACAAGCCATTTATATTTAAGTTATGAATGCTGAAAAGACTATGAAGTGCAAAACATATGAAATAACTAAAAAATAATTTAAAAGGAATTTTAACAAAAAAAACAAGTCAGGCCTGTATTAAAAACCTGAGAAAAATATAATGAGCATTCTAGTGCTCAGATGACTAATTTGCTCCACTTATAAACGATTGAAATTGTTTGCAAATACTTCCATTAAAGGAATGAAACTACAACAAAATAGAAACTCCAAAGAAAACTCTAACAAATACAATAAAGTGTTCGAAATACAAAACCTGACAGTTTTATCTTGGACTGCTGTGAGACTGATAGTAGCTTTCATTCACTTATTAACATTTTTAATTCTCATTGGGGATCAGGATTTGATTTAAACTGATGCAATCTGTTGTTCAAATGTGTGTAACCTTGCTAAGGGAAAAGAGTCCGTTCACAAGAAATCCTTCAGCATCTTGTGGCATCCCTCACACCATGGAACACATTTACTTAGTCTCCTGCTCTCCTGTTGTTTTTTTCCTTTTCCTAGGTGCTAGCCTTTACGTCCTGATGTTGGAAGTAATTGCCTATATTTAGGGTAAACAATAACCTTAGGAATATTCATACTGTAAATTAGCCAAAGTTTTTATATGTTGTTAGAAGTCTTACAATTTTTAAAAGCTCTTTGCCAAAAATCCTTCTGTTCTTTATCTTCCCCAGGTCTTACCATCAAGTGTCAACAGAGCACCATCTCTTTTGGCTGCACCCTGCTCTAGAGCAGGAGGAAAGTATGTGCTCCTCAGAGCTTAGCTATCAGGGATGATGAGCCAGAAATCCACAAGAAATTGTTTTGATGAGGATTGAGTGTGTCATTTTGAGACAGGTAAGGCTCAGGAAGAACACTGCATAAAGCAAATAAAGCATTGTAGTTTTGTACAGGATAGAAATATACTAACCCTACCAAGCACGGAGTGCTCTTCAGCAGCTTCTCCAGTTCTTACTGCATGTGGTGCATGGTACCATATTTTTAATTTTTTTTTTTTAAATTTTATTTCAGGTACTCTCTGGGCACTACCAAAACTTGTGTTAAAACTTCTGCTGTCGAGAGGCTACCTGTATGCCCTGTCTTCAGACCTGTGGACTAAGGGAAACCATCTTAAAGCAGGAGTAGATGGTGTCTTTTCCAAGGACAACTAAGCATGCATGACTGGCAGAAATCTCAAGAGGGTGGGGAGTTACAGTGGCAGAGCCAGGAAGGAGCCTGTGGCAACAACCTATCCTCATGGATGCTTGAGAGGAGCTGAAAGTTTACCTGGAATAGGAGGCAAACAAGCAAGCAAGCCCCAAAAGTGACAGAAAACCAAGAAAGATGTTTTCCCAGAGGTCCAGAAAATATTGGGTAGAGTTTGTGCAACAAAGGAAGTTGATGAAAGGGTGTGGGAAATCAAGATCAGAGGAAGGCATCTGTGTGCCTGGTAGAGGGTGGAGATTTCATGTGAAAGGCAGCAGGCAATTCATGCTCCTCACAGCCTGCAAAGTCAGCTTCACTTGACAAGAAACAGCACCTCTACCTGTACACTAATAATGCTGCCTGACTACTCTTTCCTCCAACTGAAACTGCCCCAGGACAAGTTTGTCCAAGTTATCTCATACCTTGCATTGTTGCGAATTCAATAGCTCTATTGGAACTGCATCTGGAACTGATTCTTTTCATGTTCATTTCCACAAATGCTCCAGCAACATTTTTTCCCCAATGTACTGTGCCTCTCACTTGGCCTGTACCACCTTCAAGGATACTTACTCCTAACATTAATTAATTCACCATTCATTTGCAATAGTCAGTATTGTATTTCCTAACAATTTAAATTTTGAGAAATGTATTTAAAACTCTTATGATCTACTTTATTGCCATGGTAAGTTCGTAAAAAAAAAAAAAATCCCCTTGTTTTTTTCCTGTTTGCTTACAAGGTCTGAAATTAGCTGGAAGCAGCTACAGCCAATGTCATTGCTATGCCAGGTCCTGACCCCTGCTGTGTCAGATGGAAGAGAATAAAAAGGGAAAATAGAATAAGTGTTCACAAATTAAAACAGCAAAATAAAATTAATATAAAACACAGACAGAGAAAGAAACTGTGACTAAGTAAAAGGATTCCTTGTTTGTAAGCTAGTTCCATAGAGATACTTCATAAGTTTCATAACCAGTATTTTTGTAGGCATTTTGCCCATCTTTTCCACAGCAGTGTTGCAGTGAAAGAGAATTGACTTCTACTTCTCACTTTTCATACCAGTTGACTTTTTGGAGTCACCTCTAGCATTTGTTTACGACAGCGTAGTTGGATCGCTCCCCCTTCCCCTCTCCCTCCTTGCCACGTGGTCTCCACCATGTCCCAGGACAGAGACACACACACCAGCAGGAGAGGAAACAGAGAGGAAGTTTATTCCAAGGGTCAGGGTTTTTAAGGGGCTTTAAGGGAAGTGACTCACACCAATCAAAACCGAGGGTTAACAGCAAATAGGGAAAGGGTTAACAATGGACCAATGAGGGGGCTTTTCACATAAACCTGCCCAGGTACATTCTTGCATACTAATGAGGGTGTTCCCAGGGGGTCCTGGGAACAAGAAGAGTAACACAGAGACAGGGTAGACTCCATTTTACAACAGAGTAAAAGCCTGTTTTCAAAGCATTATGGTTAGCTTTCTCCATCTTCAGAGGCTCATTGCTACATTTGTTAATTTTGTTTTACCATGGTTTGAGTTACAGAGTGCATTTATGTGGCCCACTAAAAGAATCCTTCAGATAACACACACTACAAAAATGAAAAGAAGTCTTAGTTATACTACAGGCATAGGCTTTTCTTGCTGGAAATCAAATATGTAGAATATATGGGATGTGATTCTACATTAAGAAATATGCTTTGTTATGTGCAAACTAGTCCCACCAGACTGTTCTGGTGTTGCACACATATATGTGTGAAGAACCGTGTTTTTTGTATTTCAAGGTGCACAGAATTATAGATTTGATTTTGTGGCTGAAAGGATTTCTTTTCCTATAGGAAAGGTGGCTGAAATTGATTTTTCTTGTTGTGTCTTAAACTTTTCTTTAATTGCCCAGAGTATATTTACAAGTTCCTATTAGATATATACCACAGAAATATAGAGATCCAAAGATCTGGGCAGTAGTCCTTTCTTCTATATTAATTTTTAACAATGATTGAATAATTGTCTTAATTTGCTTTGCACAGAACTTGATAATTGAACTACTGATTTAGTTATTAATTAAAATATATGCTGTATATTTTCATTTTGAAGGGTTCTACACTTTTTAGAGCAAACACCACAAAGAGGAATATGCTATTTTGTATTTAAGTCAAAACTAATAAAGAAAACTAAGGACATCTAGCAAACAGATGATGGGACAGATTCCTTACACTGATGTTTGCATGTACCAAGAGAACATGCTTTGTGAGTACACACTAATTTTACACTATTAAAATATATATAGTTGGAAAATTCACATAGAGTTTAGTCTGAAGCTATAGAAATATATTTATGTACTCCATGCTGGAGAGTTGGTTCATAGTAGTCTTGGGAGACTGGGAACTGATAATGGTAGTGCTTTGAGTATAGATTCTCTCCATTGACCTATGCTAGAAATAGTTGGGTAGTAAACAATTAATATGGAAAAAAGAACATTTAACTAGATTTTAATACCATTATCCAATTTGCCAACAGTCATACTATAGTTATAATCCTAACAAAAAGAAAAAGTTATGTAAATTAGAAAGAAGGCAAAATAAGTATAAAAACAGTGCTTGAGCACTCTTAACCTTTTTCATTCCTGATAATGGCATGTACTTGTAACAGTTGAATAATAGGCAAAATGAAATTTAATAAGTATTTATCTATGTACTTTCCTAACATTCTTAAAAAGAACTCTGGTAACTGGGTCAATATACATGTCTCTGGATGTAAAAATACTGAGTGTGATCCATGACTTGGATGTTTTTCACTTCTGGATCTCCTGTCATGCAGTTCTCACAACATTTTGAAATATGTTTAGAGCACAATATCAGTATCATCTAGATAGATATGTAGGCAGATACAGGTGATGTACAAAGTGTATGTGTGTGTACTCATAAATAAATGTGCTCATACAGATACAGAGAATTCAAAGGGGCTTAAACAGATCACCATGTTTGCTTCAAGTTTACATACCTGCTACGAAAAATATTTTTTAAAAGCTGTTTTTATAAAAAACCAACCAAACAAACAAAAACCCAAACCAAACCAAACCAGCAAAAAACAAACAAACAAACAAAAAAAACCAGATTATCTAAGTCTCAGCAGCGCTAATTAACACCGATTAAGCTGATGGGGTGCTGTACTTGGATTCCCATATACAAGGCAATGCCTTCAGTTAGCAAAGTGTCTCACAGAGCATTATATTGTATTGCAGAGACATATGCCTAAGTGTATGGTTTAGGAAATGGTTTGTGTCTGATCTTAATGTCATCTTAACAGGTTCACCTTTCACACAGATAATGTTTCCTCCTTTATTTGATGCCAAATTAAGAGAGTTATACACATAAATATTAAGTCAGAGAAAACCTTCATACAGTTCTCAAGCAAAATCCCTGTCTTTGTAAATGCTAAATGAGTAGAGATTTGTTAGAGATCTTGTAAAAAAATGTTAAATGAGCAGAAAAATGCAGGCCTTGTTTATTCATTGGGCAGTGTAAAAGACCAGACACTCAATTTGTAAACAGAACCTCTTTTTTAGATGGTCTGCTCTTTTCTAGGATCAGAAATAAGACTGCCACTTAAGACACACTGTCTTAAGGGACACTGTGTCGACCTCTCTCAAATTACCATTCTTGGATTTGTGATGATTAGTATGGATGACATGAATAACTCCAAACATTTTTAATTTTGGCTCCTCTGGTTAAATAAAGTTTAGTCACTAAAGTGAACAGCAAATCTTATTTCTGCTAAGTATTGCAGGCCCTAAGGATCTGTGGCACTCTGAAAGACAGAGGCAGAGCTCTGTGCCTAAATACACTGTAACGCTGCATAACTGCTCCTGAACATTCAGTAATATTTTCCACCACATTCAGCCAGCTGATGCCATAGAAAGTGTGTAGTTACAAATGAATTGATTTAAATAAAGGTACATTTTGGATATTTGCTTGAAGGTCTTGATGGGACAAAAAAGTGTGTTAGTGTCTAGGAATATTGGGTTCTTGCTAATTTCCTATGAAGGACAAATACATTCATATTTTTCTGATTATGTTGATTCACGTTAGCAAGACAGAACAAACACTAACCTAAAGGTGATGCTCATGCTTTAAAGTAAAAGGGGCTTAATCTAGCATCAGTAATAAAGAGCCTCCAGACTCAGAGTCGGATGAAATGAACAGAAAAAATATTCAAATATTTCAGAGGACTTATTTAACTTTAGAAAGGAAGCTGTAGAGAGGGTTAATATGAAGGCATAAAATTCAAAGTGCTTTTTACTTGAAGGAGAATGCTAAAATGGAATGGGTTAAAAGACACTGTGGAGTAACAGACTTACAAACATAACATACATATAAATGTTGCAGTCAAAGAAAAAAAATTGATATGAACGTTATCTAAATCTGAAATCAATCTTTATCCTAATACAAAACCTCTTAAACTGTGAAAACATTCCTGAATATTAAGTGCTCTGATAAGTTTTTCCTTCACTGTAGTATTTCCCTATTTAACTAGAGCTGAAACAGATGTGAAGGGTAAGCATATCTAAACCAAGCCTTATAATCTCTCTAAAGGTTATCTATTTTTCCTTTTTCTTTTTCTTTTTTTTTTTTTTTCTGGTCAATCCCTGTAGGTGGAGAATCAGTGACTATCAGAGGTAGCAAATGAGAGAGAGTAGAAACAATTCCAAGGTAGACGGTTGACTTCAGGATAGATTCTGGGAGTATGACAGAAAAGCAGTTCGTCTTTTACAAACGAACGAAAAGAAAGTAAACAGTTAGGACTATTGCCTCCAGATAAAAAATGCTGTTTGAAGAAAAGAAAAAAAAAAAAAGTAAAACCAAACCAAACAACAACAACAACAACAAAAGGAATCTCAAAACTTCTTTTATAATGAGATAATAGCAAAAGGATTTTTATGAAATCTTTCTTCCCTCCCTCTAGTAGTTTTTTACTGCCTGTCCAGTGGATTTGGGGTCATGCCAAGGAAGTCTGTTCCGTGGACAACATATTATTACAAGAAGGCTGGTCTATGCATTGTAGAGTGTAATTCACAGTTCCACTATTAATGAAGAGAGGAACTAAAAAAGGACTTTAAAAGTCTATATCTCCATGACTAGTCTGGAGCAGTATTTTTGTGGCTCATCTACCAATGAGATAATGTCATGTAATTTTCCCTTGAATGTGAAGCTGTATCTTGCCCTTTGGATTTTAGTAGTCAAAAGCCTGAGCATGAAAATTTTCTTTAGTTCCAATTCTCCAATTTCCTCTACCTTGTGTTCTGAAAGTTTGTTTTCAAATATCAGAATTACTATGGGTTCATTTTCCACCATTCTGAATGGTTCACATTTCTATAAATACAGAAGATTTTTTCAGGGCATATAGTTTCTCTGTGGAACACAAAACATAAGTGAGCCATTGATCTACGCTTGCATTACGGAACAATTTTCACTAAGACTAGCAATTGTGGTCATGATGAAGGATCCATCAGATGTTTCAGCCTCAAGTTGGCAAGATTTCAGCTTTTTGTAATTTATGTGAACACAGCTGAAAAAGAGAAAGAAGTGAAGTGGAGGAGACATTGCTGCAACTGGAAAAGATGTTCTGGATCACACTACTGTTCCTGTGGCTTGAATGGGGGTCACATTTGAGGTGCATGATGCCAGGTTCTGGATGAACTATCACACAATTCAGCCAAAATTCAAAATAAGGTATTTTAGCTGAAAAACAACCACTGAAGTCTGCTACAGAAAGACAAGGCTGAGGATGTGAAAGTACTTGCTAGTAGACATTTTGCATGATGTTCTTGTGTCAAGTACAAGGTATTTTATGGAGAGATGAGGGGTACAATACTGTCAGTACAATGGATATCATGAAATAAAGAAAACATTGCTAATCAAGGAGGTGTTTCGAGGATACAACAAAAGAATGCCTGTTTGGGTGCAATTTACTGACTAATAATCTGGCCACAAAATGAAGTTAGGGAATGAAGCACGGTAGTCTTTACATTGGAGGCATGAGATGAGCTGTTGTTTTATGACCTTGGTAAATTGAGCATGCAATGGAAACATGCCAGTAAATTTGTGTCAAAAGGCAGTCATAGACCCATCCTTATCCACCCTTTCATTTTGATTCACCTTAGCTCCCTCATGTAACACTGCCTTATTTGATTGCAGGGATTCACCATGCCAAGAAAAATTACAGAATGCCAGTGCATTTAAGCAGAAAAAGAACATGTTCTACCACAGCAGTGGGCTAAGTGTTTCCAGATTCATTGGAATAAAGCATTATGTCTTCATTTAACTCATGTCTGCCTCTTGGTCAAAGTAACTCTGCTAATTTTTAGTGAGGAAAACTTCTGTCATCCCTCAAAACTTTGCTTTGTTCAGTCTGACATCAGTCATCCTATTGACAACAACCAAGTTGCTATTCCATTTGTTCTAGAACACTTGCCTTAAAGTTTCAAACATAAATGCTAAGATAGCTGTCTGAGATATAACATAGACGCACCATCTTCTGCAACACAGTAACTAAGAGCAAAACTGATGCAGAAGAAGCAGCTTGTGATAGGAAGTCATAGACGACTAGTATAGGCTACATACACACACACAAAATCCTCTAACCTCAGCCCTCAGGAGTGCTGTGCAGATATCCCTCACTATCAGCTGTTTACTTCTGTATTTCTGTGTCTTGTTGACCAAAATTGCCACATTTTTCCATAAAACTATGGTAGTAGAAGAAAGGCAGAGATGTAAATTAAATGTGTGCATTTGAATTATTCTGAAGGTTTCTTGCCAAATTTTCAAAATTTCTAAAAAATATTAGGTTTTTTTTTCTTTCAAGAATTGTTCTCTCAAGCAACTGAGTAAGAGAGAGAAAACTTATTTGCTGACTTAACTACAATGTAATGGAGTTTACATCTACCTATTGACTTAACTTGATGTAAAAAAGATTATATTGGAAACCAGTGATTGCAACTTTTAATTAATTAGTAATTGAAATGAATGTCAGTACTAATTCTGTGTCTGTGAATTTGCCATTTAACTGACAAGCTTCCTTAAGTCTTGAATGATTTTAATGTATTTATGAATTTTAAACTTCAATAACACAATTTCAGGTTCTATTTAGACAGCACACTGATTATAATTAGTTCCAAAATTATGTATCATCAGGCTGATATGTAACACAAAGGACCTTGCATTGTTAAAAAGAAAGATTTTCACTTACTGAAAAATACTGCACTTCCAATAGTGCTACATCAAACAGACCAGTGCTACGGGACATGTGCCATAGGGTATCCCAGACCAAATTATACTTCTTGCCAATCTGAAGTACCTTCAAAATGTATTTCTCAGATATTGTCTGCCCTTTGGTCTTTCTTAAAGTGAAATTCAATTGCCTCATTTCACATCATGAACACTACCTCATTTATGTTATTAGCTACAAGTCATTCAAGTAAATCTACTGCTTTGCATAACAGGAATATCTCTAAGACAATATTCTCAGTAAAAGTATTGCTAATTGGAATTTCCTTTTGAATGTTTCATTTTCTGTAGAAATGTTTAATTTTGAAAGGCATAGGATAGCTTAAAACTATAAAGACAGTGCTGAGCAAGCACTGTCATACAACAGATTCAAGCAGCACACAGAGGCATTAGTGGCAATCATGTATAACATTCCTTTTGTAATTTTCTAATGGAGTCGTATGCACTGAAAATGTTTAAAAAAGGAAATTGGTTTTGATTAATGACCTAAAAGAGGATGTTCAATTGAACTCCAATAAATATATATATATATATATATGTCTTTTGTCCACATCAGGGGGAAATTCAAGGCATTGTAAAAGGAGGCTAATTAAAAAAGACAAATGAAAGAGCAAGGAAAAATTCATATAGAAAGCAGAAATCTAGAGTCTTTTGCAACAGTTAAGTAGATATACCTTTTAATATAATTTTAATTTTTCTACTCAGAGTAGAATTCCCATCTGTCAGCAAAAAATTCCACATATTGTGATTTTGAGATGGATTAACTAGAACTTCACTTAGCATTATCTTCCAAAAAAAAAAATAAAAAAAAATATTGCATGCTGTAATTCATCACATCAGTCTTTTTGAGTACTTTAAGGTAGAAGACTGAGGGGAAAATAGCAGTAAATTGATTTTTATTCTAGATAATTTTGGATTTAATGAAAACAGGTTTCTTTCACATAACAGGGATTTTTCTCCAAATATTATGGTTAGCTGACTGCAGGCCCATTGGGAAGAAGAGCAGCAATGCCATGAAAGAATGTGGAAGAAATGCTAGACTGTCAGTCAATGGCTGGAGTGCTACCTCTAGCTGCAGCTTTCTGTATACACTCCCCTCCACACAAATATCTGAATAAGAAATAAACCAAACTGTTTCTTGGAAGATGTGGATAAAATTCTCACAGACAGCAATTGCTACCATTTAAAGGTTAAGCAAGTACCACAGATACTTCCTTGTCTGTTTTGCATTTTTTCCTATGTTATACAGTTCTCAAGCAACAGGTGATAGATGACAGAGCTGAAACTTAACACCTAAGCCTTGGATCACAAGGCAATTTTTCTCTTTCCAAGGCTATAGCAAAAATGCCAGAGCTGTGGTCTCACAACATTTACAAATTGTATTAAGACCTAAAGATGTGTGTATAATCTGAAGCATGGGAGTACCCTCTAGAGCAATCTACTGCTGCATCCACTCACACTTGCCTGCATCTTCATTCCTACTCATAGTGAACTGCAACCATCAAATTTTGCATGTAAATGTTTCAGTGTATAACCTTAATATAAACAAATTATTAACTGGAAAAAGGCATTTGCAATTATTAAGGGTGTCAAAGAATGTAAAGTAGAGGAGGAAAAGCACGTAACTTGAGTTCTGCACAGTGACTATGTCCCACCAACTGGTGGATCTTTCACCCTCAAAGTGGCTTGGATTATCTGCTGAGCCTGATCTGTAATATACACTTCTACTTGTTGTTGCTGGTGAATATCTGCAATGTGGTTGATCATAGATATTTTCTTATTTCTGTTTTGTCTAAGTCTGGATGCTGCCATTTCTTTGTTCTTCTGGACAGAACAGACAGTTGGTGCACCCCATGTTATTCCCATCATAAACCCACTGTCAGTAGTGCCACTGTTCACCTTCTCTGTGTTCTGCAAACACTGTGTGGACACAACCAGCTTCCAAATATGGTATGAGCTCAAAAGTGGTTACCTGAGGAGCCTACTGCTTTGGTTAGAGTGCTCCATTGATGCAGTGCAGTTATTCACCAGCTGGGGAGCAAAGTCCAAGTGGTGAATCCAGAGGTTCTCACACAGACAATAAATCATGCAAATGTCAACAAGACAATTTTCAGAAGTCTATGCAATCACATACCTATGCTTATCTTTAAAAGTGAATGATGATCTAATTGTAAAAGCAAGTATTTAAAAGTTAGAAGAGTCCAGAAATAGTAGCCTCAATAAGCAAATCAGGCCCTTGTCTACACGTATTAGGCTATCCTGCATCCATTAAACTTGCAGAATTAATACAAACCTATATCGGGTTCCATAACACTTTCTGCATTATACTTGGTTTCTTACACTGGAGTCGGTTGACCCTCAAGAGAAAAAAAAAACAAAGCATTTCAAGCTCAGTTTTCAACCTTCTGTTTGATAAATGAGTGTGTATTTTGTGATCCCAGTGAACAATTATTTCTTTTCTCAACTAGCTACATTGCTAAGCAGTAATTGAGTGAATTTCATTTCATGCATTTAAATAGATCTTGATGTTGATCCAATTTATGTTTATTTGCAATGTTTAATCATTCAGAACTATCATACATATCACAGTGATGCATTAAAGAATGACATGACAATGTAAACCAATGTGATCTATCACTGGGAACTTTCAGTTCCTTGCAGCTGTGATTTCATTTCATAGTGATAAATGGCATCTTCATAATCTAATATTGGAACTGTAGTTATAGCTGTGACATTATGTGTTCTCCAGCACTCAGGGTAAGATGAAGCATGGTGCAAGACAGGAAAACAAGTTTTATATTTTACTTTACCTTATGTAATGTTTATATTATCAGTACTTTTATTGAAAATTCCCCCAGAACGAGTTTCTATTTATTTTAATGCAAATTCAAATAAGTTATATAAATTTCAAATAAGCAAATTCTCATTTTCCTTGCTTATAAAATTTTGCACCACCAAATGGCAATCTCCTAGGACACACATTGTTTCTCTGTCCACCAAAGTCCATGGCAACTTTAAAGCCTTTAGTAGAATTGCTGCTTTGAGCTGTTCATTTGTTTAAAAATTTTAGTTATCTGAGGGAAGCAATCTACTTTGTACTGTCTGTTCCTGTAAATAAAAGAACACTACACAAATAAATGTCTTTTCAGTTAGCAGATTTTTATTAGTAGTGAAACATTGTAATTTAATGCCATCTGCACAAAAGAACATCACATATCCAATACAGAAAGGAAGCCAATTAATTGAATACATATATATTAAATCTTTTATGGACCAATTGAGAGCTCCTTGTGAGTAAAGACATGACAAAAAAGGGATGACAATACTACTATCAGATTTTTATGCTCACTATTATTTAAATGATAGAAAAATAATAAATTTTTACTAGACCAGATTACTTAGGGCTTTGAACACTTCCAGGGATAGGACACCCACAACCTCTCTGGGAAACCTGTTCCAGTGTTTCACCACCCTCTGAGTGTTGAGGAGCACACCTGGTGCAGGTAACTGCAAACTGCAGATTGAGATGCAGATTGAGCTCTAGGTGGGAGGCTAGCCAAAACAAGAGACCATGAACTGTCAATCCTTTGCACAATGAAGGGCAGAAAGATGCATGGCATCAGCGAGGTGAATGGATATTGGGAGGCACAGCAGGAGCCAAGTAAGAGGGAGACTTAGTGGGAGACTGTGAGGGTATAAAAGCCAGAGATTCATTTCTTGAGGGTCCCTCCATGGAGGCACCAGCTGGAGTAGTGTCTGTGTTACTTCATTGTGAATAAATTGCTTTATGGAACTTGACATCTGAGGCTTTTCTGTGGGAAACCTGAGGTTGAACCGGGAAGGAAACCTGGTCTGGCTGCATGTGATGGGGTGTGCAGGAAGTTGAGCCGGACACCCGTCGGTCACCGGAGCTGCCTCTGCTCCAGTCCCAGCAGTGAAAGTCTCTGCTGCTGGGAGTGTGACTGACAATCTTGTGAATGGTCAGACTGGGAAGTTTTCTTAACAATTTCCTCCTAACTTCTAATCTAAATCTCTTTCAGTTTAAAATCATCTATGTGTCAGGATAAAAAGTCACTCTTCCTCCTTTTCCTAAGCACCCATAAGATATCAGAAGGCCATAATATGGTTTCCTTGGAGCTTTATCTTTTCTAGACTTAACAACCTCAGCTCTGAGCCTGTCTTATGAAAGGTTCTCTGGCCATCTGACCATCTTTGCAGCCCCAGTCCTTTGAAGCTACACTGACCCATGCAGTGGTAGGGTAGAATGTTGTTTGCAGTCTCTTCCACTGATGAACTGAACTCCAGTGAATGTTCAGGCTTTTGTGCACTGCAGGAGGATGTCCACATAGAATTGTAGAATACCTTGCTTCTCTGCAACAGCCTAGAGAAAGTGGGGCGGTCTTGGAGACATGGGGGAAACCATGGCTTCCCCCTGGAGAAGGAATTGAACAAGGAAGTTCTCAGTGCACAGTCTGACCTGTTAGCAAAATGTGAACACTCTCACCACAGTAGTCCCTTTCTTCCAAAATGAAAACACTTAGCAAGTAAGGGTGGATTTAAAAATAATGTGAAACAATCTAAATAATGTTTTTCAGAATATTTTAATTTTGTTAAATGTTATGTTATATCCTATGCAATATCCTTGAGAAAAACTACCTGATTGATCATTTTAACATACTTTTTCCCATAGACTTAATAATATAACACTCAAAGGCACTATTGCAGGAAGAATTATACCAGATATCCTGAAGTACTGTGGAACACAGAATGTAGAGCTTTTCTTCTGCAAGATACACTTCATGTAAGGTTCATTTCATTGAAATTACTACAGTTTTCAGAGGAAATAGTAGAGCCTCTCTCCTTTCAGGCACAGTTTTTCAGTGGCCAAGATATTTGCATAAATGAGCTCCAGTGATTTAACACTGGAGTGTTTAATAGTCATGGGATTTTTTACACTCAGTTGAAATGTTGACTTTAAACATAGTTTTTTAACTTTTTAAACTATCTATACACTTCATATTAAATAGGGTGATGTTCTATTAAGAATAGATTTAGTCTTGGTTTGTACAGCTCAGACTTTCCCACACAGTTTGTAAATGGATTTAATTACTGAATGGCATGATTGTTGCTATTTCGGTTCTCCCAAAATGAGTAATTGTTTAGTGCTTTGCATCAATAGAGAATCAAGACCGTCAAACTAATCTGAAATTTGATATCAGTTCCCCAGAGATGACACTTAAGAGGAAGATAATGCCTCCTGCAGCCTCAACCTTTCAGTAAGCATTAAAATTATTAAATTATACTTTACCACATATAATACTTTAAACACTTTCTTTTTTTTTTTTCAGCCTTTAATGTAATGAATGGATCCCTAAGCAATGAATGAAAATGTACTGCTTCTGCTGCACTCAATGAAGCTGAAGGAATTAACTCCATTTTTCTGCTCATCCCTAATTAAGTAATGTGCTAAAATACTACATTCCCATTAAAGAAAATGTATTATACTCTACTTATGGCAAAAGCACATTCAACATGGTTCTATTTAATGAATACACATTCATTGTCTTGATGAAGATCCCTGGATTTGGACCCAAAAGATTGGCTTGGCATTCATTATGTTCTGCATTCATTAGAAGTGGGAAGCAATTACGAAACTAACAAGATTGTTTGTGGGTAGAAAATTTCCATTGTGAACAGCTCCAGGCAGAATAGTTGAATTTATCACACAGAACAATGGTGCATGTTCTAGGTAGCAACCCCAGCCCAGATGATGATGCAATACATTTAGAGACTGTTTCTCCCAGAAACTGCGAGGGGAAGGGATAAAATCACATGCAATTCAGCATGAACCTCACAGCAGTTTCTGAAAGAGATTGCATCTAAACAAGTAGCTTCAACAAGTTGGGATAAATTTTCAAAGTTTTTTCTTTCTTTTTTTTTTTTTCATATTCATTTTATTTTCTTAGCCATTCACTTAAGTCTTACATTTTGAGTACCTTTTTATCAGCCAAACCAAGAGCAATACAGTAAAAATTTCAAGAACATTTCAAATGTGTATTTGATTCATTCATGTTTGACTTCTCACAGAGATGTGAGAAGCTCAGTTTCAACTTTTAACAGGAAAGAGGGGTTTAGGGAAGTAGAACAGACAGTGAGGGGAATAGTAGAAGAGGAGGAAGAGACAGAAAAAGGTATAGGAAAAATGCATGTATAATGTCACAGAAAGAAAGAGAGAAAAAGAGAAAAAGATAGTGCATTGTTTGTGAAAGGATTTAGTTTAACCTTGCAAAAGAATAAGAAAAATATGCTTTTCTGAGGTGAATGTGTTGATTACTTGATTTCTCTCTGAGTTTAATGAGTGTAATGAAAGTCATACTTTATAAGAATAAAATGGTGTAAATCATACATTAATAATGAAGGTGTTACTTTAGACATAGGACCATAGATTTTAGAGAATGTGGGTTCATATGGGGTTTGATGCTATAAAAGTTTTATATATGTGCATATCTATAGTTATCTACATATATGCTCTTGTGGTTCATTCAAATAATGGCTTTATTCACAGTAAAAGAAATTTAGAACACATGTAAATATTTGCTACATGAAAGGTTTTAAATATACAACAAAGCAGATTTAAATTTCAGCCTGCCTGACTAAAATGTAGCAATTCAAACCAAAACATGTAAAAAAGGAACAAGAAAACAAAGAAAAAACCTCTGGCTTCACTAGCAAAGTTATTGATCTTCCCTCCTTACTGCATGTTTAGACAATTTTGGTCAACTTTGGCATAATATATCTGTGCTACTCTAGAGATAACGTAATTCAGGCTATCAGTGTTTGTCATGAGCACGTACTGGATGGCTAAAAAATAAGTCAAGCTGCATCTTTTTCTCATTCTGGAGGAATGTACAGTAAAGGTTTGATAACATTACACAAGGGTACTATTTAAGCCATTCCAAGACAAAACTTTTTTCTGTGGTGCCCAGAATTGGCATCTCTAGTTCTTTATTATGTTTTTGTATGATGACATATGAAAAAAATACAACTGTGCTGTCTGAAAAGTCAGTTATGGTTCTTCTCATTTGCCAATTCTTTAGTTGATCAACATTGTATTAAAAGAGAATAAAATCAAACAGAATGTTCAAACACTAACAAAAAAAAATCATCCCTTCCATGGTTCTAAAGACAACAGTATAATTTTGAACTAATAGTTTAAAAAAGAGGGGGAAAATGCTTCAAAAGTTGTAATATTTTATCAAGAACCATAAAAATTAATACAGTTTCTCCATAACTGTACTTGATAAAGCATATGTTCACTGGAGTTTATTGGAGTTTATTATGTGGTATTATTTTGGATTTGTTGAAACTACGGGGCACTTGTCAACAATCAATGGTGTTTTCAAACATGATTCCAGAAGTTCTCAAGAAATTTAAATGCATATATGCTTTGTTTCATCACATTAAGCTAAAAAGTCATGCTCTTAACATGCTTAGTGCTTTCTAAAGCAAGTAAACAACATATTTCCCACTTATTCTAATAGACATTGTTCCTGAATTCTTCAAGCAGCTCTGAAAATCTAAACCTTTGTAGGTGATGTTTTATTTTCTGAAGAGTGTTTGTTCCTGAAGTACTCTTGTGAATAACTGATGTGTTAGTACATTAAAAAATGTTTGAGAAAGATCAGTGTACAGCATTTTGCCTTTTCAAAGATTAAACCTAAAATACTTTTAAAATTTTCAAGAGTCATTTTATTGTTTGTAGCACATTCCATTTGAAGTGACAGCTGATTCAATTCTTGACAGACCAGAATAAGAAATGTAACGGAAGTGTAGCATGTCTTCAGATATAAAGGATAAAATTTGTGTCTTAAACTTACCTTTTACTATGCAAAGTGTTGTGTAAATAACATTCTGTTGGGATCTCTGCGGCTGATCGGATGCTGTGACTATCTCTGGGTATCTGGTTTTGCCACCAGCAAAGGTAAATTCCCATCTTAAATTAAGATTTTTTCTCTTCAGGTGACTTCTTACAGCAATGCATTGTCTAAACACTTATTTCCCAAAATATCTGAATTAAGAAGCAAATCCAGCAATCCAGATAGGAAAAGCTTGCTATATGCTACGTCCAGTTCAGACATGGTAGAAACTGCCTTATTGCATCATCAGCTTGGGATACTTTAATTAGGTTATTTACAATAATTATCTACATAAAAGAACTGAGAGCCAAAGATTATAACATTCACTAAAGTTCAAAACATGAACATATTAAAACATTAGTATCTTCAGATTAAAACAGTATTACTGAACTGCTGGTCATTTTTCAAATTGTCATACACTTCTTTGAAAGAAAATTAGTAAGGTAGTTGAAAATTGCCTTTAGATGATAAAGAAAGAGAGCAATAGACCATATTATTTCTTTAGCTAAATCTTTGAGGCTCAAAATTACAGGTCACAGAAAAATATTGTAACACTTATTGATTTTCAGGATTTCATGGAATATTCTTATTTAAAATCATGAAGAGGCATTTTTGCACTGATTTGACTGAAAAGAAATTTTTTTCTAATTTACCTTTAAAAATAATTTGCAAATATATGTATCCTATCTTTTCTCTTTAATGGGGCAGTTCACTTTGGAGATAAATTAAATAGATGTTTACACCAATGTCTTACACTGTACATTGTTTAAAGAGTGATTCTTGTTGCATGATTGTATGATTCTTATTGAGTGATTCTTACTTATTGTAAAAATAGTGATTCTCAGTCAGTTAATTTTTGCTCAGTCCCATTCAATATAGCATTTTTTAACTATTCTAAGCCTTGTAGCTTTTTTAAAGAAGTATGTCTTAAGAGTTTTTATGGTGTCTTTCAAAAACAGAGTTATGGCAAGCAAATCCTAAAGATACTTTACAAAGCAAATGTAATTTCATTAAACTTTCATATTAAATTCTGGCAACCTGAGACAGGAAGTAGGGACGTGTCATCCCAGAGGCAAATCCACCCTTCCTAGACCTATCCTGCATCATGACCAGGCCCATCAGCTCAGACCACTTGACAAAAACTTCTTACTAAAACCACTGCCAAGGAGGGGAGATTTCTCCTCAGGGTAGCTCAGGAAATGGAATCAAACCCTAGAAATCTGTTTAATCTGTTTACTGAAGAGGAAGCCTGAAATTTGTGGCTACTGCAAATGCCCTTTTTTCTTTTAGCAGGGCTCTTCCTGTAAGGCAGGGGTGATATCTGCATGTCATGCATAGGGCTCACAGAAGGAGAAAATGAATTCTTTGAAGAGAGGAGACAAAGATTTTGTGAACAAAATCCTGTAAACAAATGTCCGTGCCCACACATTTAGTAGTGCTCACATGATTTGGCACACTTACTGAAGTCAATTGAGATGTTTAGTCTGCAGCTGTTGGGAGTATAAGCAGGATCACGCATGATTGCAAAAGTGTTTGAACCGACATCCATTAAAGATGGAATATGTTACAGGCAACCACAAGCCCACATCAGGATTTCATGTTTAAAAACTGCTTGCTTCACCAGAGCAACACCTACTATGAAGAGTTACTATCTAAAAGACATTAGCTGTAGGATTAAAATTGCACATTGAGTGAACTGGTCTTTTAAAAATCCTTTCACTATAATAGCACCTTTCAAAATCTAAATAAGGTAGTTATAGAAATTTATGTACAGACTATTATTGGTTTCTATACTCATTTTAATTTCCCAAGATAAGCATTTCTTCTAGAAACATTCTAAAGAAAGAATGGAGTTTGTAGATTATTTGCACATAAATTGGAATATATAAAGAAGAAGAAAAAATTTGGAGATGATGTTTTACTGGGGAAGAACATCCTGAGTTTGGGAGAGATGAGCCAGAATTATAAAATCAACTGTTAAAGTCTAGCTTTCATATGTAAAGTTTCTGTTTCCTGGTACAGTGCTACCAGTGAATTTTTAATTATTCTTTAAATGCAGGAAAAAAATATTGGCTTTCCATCCAAAACAATTCTGTAATTGAGTTTTAAGTGGAAAGAAATTATCCACATATTAAATGAGAATTTAGTCAGTGTATGTTAGAATAATTGTTATAATAATTCTTTTTCTTTGAAGATTCATTTTTTTCATTAAAACTCTATGGCCTTGAAGTTAGAAAAATGAGAAAAGCTCTTTGCCTGGATTGAATGCTCAGTTTATTCATTCTTTTTGCTAATTCAGGAGCAATTCACTTTGACAGCTGGTCACATACAAAACAACACTTGTAGTACTAAGTAAATGATGTGAAGAGCGATGTAATATGCATTGACTCAGGTACTGTCTAAGTGAAGACCTTTCCAAAACAGTATCAAAACATCTTGAAAAAAAATTATTTAAACCTTTAAAAAATATATAATAAATGTCAAAATTGCTGTGGATAGGCAGGAGCACTAATTTATACACATAGAGAAACCTAGAAGCTTTGAGAAAAAATAGCGTATAATTAATATTAGAGCTTTTATAATTAAAATATTTTCCAAAGGGACTTTTACAGTTTACTAGAAGCATTGTAAACATATCATAGGCTTTTTCCCTTAAAAAGAGTGGAACATAAGGAATGTCTCTGTTTCTTGCTTGCTAAGCCATAGAGAATCTCAAAATGTTACATGTTAAAAGAGGCACTTACCAGGCTCAAAGAGGTTCTATTTCCCTGAACATGCCAATCATCAAGTCTGTTTATTGAAAGCTTCACCAAAAGACTATAATTTCACCCTTAAATCTCAGAGAACTTCTTTAAATGGTTTCTCTATCCATTTTCTGGGCAGTCTGAATACTTAAAATGATCAAACTGCATACATTTAACTATTATTTAAACAATTTTTTCTTTTTTTTTTCATAAAACCCGCAAACATTACTTAAATCTTGCAGAACAGTTGCATTACTGGAGTGAGAAGGAGGGTGGCATGAAACCAAGGCTCTTGTTTCTCAGAATTACTTCAAAATATAATTCGGTTTAAGTACATTATTTTATTTTTTTTTGTCATTTATACAGACACATTCTGCCTGCAACTGGTTTGGTAATACATGGGTGGGTTGTGGTGGGTTGGTCCTGGCTGAATGCCCTGTACCCACCAAAGCTGTTCTATCACTCACCTCCTCACCCTGACAGGGGAGAAAAAATGTAACAAAAGGCTCATGAGTTGTGATGAGGAGAGGAAGAGATCATTGTTACCAGCACAGGCAAAACAGACTCGACTTTGGGAGGTAATTGAATTTATTACCAATCAAAATCAGAGCAGGATAATGAGAAGTAAAACAAATCTTTAAAACACCTTCTCCCCACCCTTCCCTCCTCGGGCTCTACCTCCTTGCCCCAGGCAGTGCAGGGAGATGGGAATGGGGGTTAGTGTCAGCTCATTGTGTTGTTTTTGACACTGCTTCCTCCTCAGGAAGAGGAGTCCTTCTGCTCTTTTGTGGGGTTCCTGCCAAGGAAAACAGTCCTTCACAAACTTCTCCAACATGAGTCCTTCCCACAGACTGAACTGCTCCGGTGTGGGTTCCTTCCACAGGAGGGATTCAAGACCAGATTGCTCCAGCATGGGTCTCCCATGGGGTTACAAGTAAAACATGCTCTGTTGTGGGCTTCTCTCCACCCATCTGCAGGTCCCTGATAGAAGCCTGCTCCAGTGTGGGCTTCCCATGAGGTTGTAGCCTTCTTTCAAGCATACACCTGCTGTGGTGCGGGGCTCCTCCATGGGCTGCAGGTGGATCTCTGTCCACCACGGACCTCAATGGGCTGCAGGGGCACAGCTGCCTCACCATGGTCTGTATGACAGGCTTCATGGGAACCTCAGCTCTGTCCCTAGAGCACCTCCTCCACGTCTTCCTTCACTTACCTAGTTGTCTGCAGGGCTGTTTCTCTCACGGAATCACAGAAACATCGAGGTTAGAAGAGATCTTCAAGGTCATCTAGTCCAATGGTCAATCTAGCACCACCATAATCACCCCTAAACCATGTCCCCAAGTGCCACCTCTCCAGACACCTCTTGAACACTTCCAGAGACAGTGACTCTGCAACCTCCCTGGGCAATTTATTTCAACACCTAGCCCCTCTTTCACTGAATTTCTTTTTCTAATGTCTGGTCTGAACCTCCCCTGGTGCAGCCTAAGGCCATTTCCTCTCATCCTTTCACTTAAGACATGGAAAACAGACCAACTCCCATCTCACTACAACCTCCTTTCAAATAGTTGTAGAGAACAATGAGGTTCCCCTTGAGCCTCCTTTTCTTCAGACTGAACAACCCCAGCTTCTTCAGCCACTTCTCATAGGACATGTTTTCTAGACTCTTCACCACCTTTGCTGACCTTCTCTGGACACACTCCAGGACCTCAGTGTCCTTTTTGAAGTGAGGGGCCCAAAATTGAACACAGGACTCAAGGTGTGGCCTAATCAGTGCTGAGTACAGAGGGACAATCACTTCCCTAGTGCTGCTGTCCACACTGTTCTTATGGTCTCCTTCCACAGACCCATCCTACCACCTGGTTCTGTAGTTGACAAAGAAAAAGTACATGCAATGGATCTGACAAGTTCATTTTACACTGTACTATTAACCTATGGTTTGTTTGGAAAAGAGAATAAAAATTTACTGTATTTTAGTGCTTTAGACACTTCACAATTACTCGATACTGTAAGACATTGTATCTAAGAATATGTGTGTACTTCTAGATTTTTTAAACCTGATGTTTTATGACTATATGCATCCTGTACATCCCAAATATAGTGTTCATATGACCAGATGAGGCTCTAAGCTTACATTTTATCACATCTGTATACATTACACAGATTAACAAAGTCTGGGGCTCACAGTTTTTCTGCACAATGGAACTCCTCTAATTGGATGAATTTATACTATTGAAATGTGACTTATATGCAAATAACTTGTTTCTCTATGTCCACTGCTTGTGCCCACCAGGGAACTTGTCCCATCATAGGTATTTTAGTAGAGTCATGCATCTCTTATCTGCTGCTACAATTTTCAAGCATGGTTGGTCATGCAATAATTTACTCACATACTCACATATTTCACATATACTCACTCCTCTCTTCTCTGGCCACAATTACTTATGTGCAATAACTTTTTTCCTTCTTAAATATGTTGTCACAGAAGAGTAGCTCTGATTAGCCCGGCCTTGGCCAGCAATGAGGCCATCTCGGAGCTGTCTGGCATTGGCTCTGTTGGACGTGGGGGAAGGTTCCAGCAGCTTCTCAGAGAAGCCACCCCTATAGCTTCCCTGTTATGAGAACCATGCCATGCAAATCCAACATATAGCTATAGTTTAGTTGTGTCCCAGAGAAGCCAAGGCTCCTTTATGAGGCTTATAGACACTAAGTTGAAAGGAGTGCTGCAGAAAAAGAACATAGACCTTTTTTTTACTATCAGAGATAAGGATTAATAATTTAAAAAAAAAAAAATAGGTCAAGATAAACTGAAATTAAATTAAAATTCAAAATAAACCTTTATGGTAGCAGAATTTATACTTCAAAGTACTTTGGACAGACTTTTAGCTGCAAAAGCACAATTACAAAGAATACAGATTCTTTGACCCATGCATGCATTTTACAATCAATCAGAAAAACTATTGGTGCTCAGACAAAACAAGACAGGCATCCTCTAGATCTTGTACTTTACTTGGTAACCGTGTTGCTGGATGAATGCAGTTTAACTCCTACGTGAATCCAGTCTTCTACTACAGCACAACATCTGGGTCATATCATGGCATGTGTTTTAACACTTTATTTGAGAAAAAAAAATAGGATATTCAATGTTTTAAACAAATATTAAGAGTACAAAATGAATATGGAAAAGGCCAGAAAAATAATGTCTACTCTCCTACAAGATCTATCAGTTCTCACCATACCCTTTTCTCCAGAGGATGTGTTGCTTGCCCTGCATGAGTAAATGCATGTAGTCACTGAACAGGCATTTTGTGGAGAAAACAAACCACATCCACGCTGACAATGCATATGGAGTATATAATATGCTCTAGATAGCCTGCAACTGACACAAGATTTCCAGGTGAATGCTTAATTAATGCTCAGACCACTTTGCCATACTGAAAAATCCAAACCAAGCTCCTTGTTACCTTGACTAGGATCTTCTACTTTGTACAGAAGTGCAGAATTGCCTGCACTAGCCATTCAAGAGACAAGTTAGTAATAATTGTGGAACTCACTGATTCATTAATGCTTAATGTTGCTCAATGGCTACATTTAACAGAAATACAGCTATTTGCCATTCAAAAGCATGACTGCACCTTGCCTGGGCTTGTCTAAGCAAGCTTTAAATCACTGTGATTGAATATAGCATGAAGGCAGTCATAGAAGAATGCATTTCAGCAAAGGCTAACTTCTAAATTTGGTTTTGACTTTTGGACCAAGTGTTCCATGACACCCATTTCTGTGGAGTTTGTTACTGGCATTGGAGAAAGCTGGTTCAAAGACATTGTTGGCCCAAACATTCAAGGTATATTCTGGATTTTGTGAATAAAAAGGAAAATAACTCAAAAAAACCCCCCCAAAAAATATAAAAACGGTTTCACAGCACAGCCTTAAAAAAATAAATAAGTGAAGCAAGAAATTTTATCAGATGGTCCTTGAGCTTCAGTATCAGAACATCTTAAGAGCTATTTTCTATCATCTGAAAAGCCCCAAACACAATGCCAATGTGAGAAGAACACAATTTTGCACAGTGTTAGGAAAATGGTCAAAGGTACATCTCTTTGCCTTCAAGTTTTAGCCTTTATCAAAGGCAGGTGCTAAGTGTTAACAGTGATACCTATTACTGCACTCTACATCTGTTGGTTGACCTTTTACCTTTAAAGGGATTGGAGGATTTTTTATATAGTTACATGTGGAATGCCTTCATAGGGATTCCTCTCTGCAGTAGGGTCTTTATTCATATGCTACAGATACTTCACACACATACCCAGATAATACAAATGTGAGAGCTGAGTTTGTTGGTTTTAAAACCAAGGGCAAAGATAACTGGTGACAAACAAAAGAAATTGCCAACCCCTTCTTGAATGGTGATAATCTCAGAAATATGGAAACATTCTTTAGTTTCATAATGAAAGAAATATACATTTTATGCTTCTGCCTTTGGTTAGCAGAATCACACATTTCATGTCTGTAATGTGACCTGGTAATTACCTTAAAAGTTTCCAGTTGTGATCTAAAACATTTGTGGGTAGCAACTTGAAAAATTATCTCTACAGAAAATACCACATATTGGAAGGGAAAACCAGCTAAACTTAAACCACGTTTGTTCAGATGTTTCTGCTGGCGTGGTGTGTAATGAGCCCCATAAGTCTCTGTGCAGAAGGTGTTACATTGAGGAGTATTGTTTATTATATGTAGAAAGTAATGTGAGCCTATATCCATATCTCTAATCTCATTGACTAGTCATAGTAAACAGCATTAAAAAAAAAAAAGATATTTTTTTCCTTCCACTTTTCATTATTCAGGTAACTTCTCTATTCATCTCAGTGGGAATTTTTCCCTTATCCAAAATTCAGGACACTGATCTCAGGAGGAAGATGTGGGGGTTTAGCTCCACATCATCACAGACTTCCTGTGTGAACTAAAGCAAGCTATTAAATCTGCCTGCAATCACTGTTATTATACTTGTTTTATGAACATATTAATTTCCTGATCTGTAAATATGGATAAGACCACTCTTCTTCTTTTTCCCCTGTTGTTGCAATACTTACATGGAAAATTGCCAGGTCTATGGTAATGGAGCAACACCCATAGAAACATTTCTTTAAGCTTCACTGATTTTATACTTCATGAGAATGGGGTTAAAACTGGGAAAGATGGTAACTAACTTTAAGACTGAGATCTTATACACATGTATTTTACCTATAATAACAGAAGCTATGTATCAACAGTCATGTAAATTTACATGACTGTATAAACACATGTATTATTGCCCACATTCTCTTGAAAATTGAAAGCTTAGCTGATTCAGTGATCTATGAAATAAACTGAAGGAGTTTCAGGGTGGTATCCCATTGCTCCAGTTCGGGTACTAAAACCATCTAAACCCTGAGCAAGCCATTCCCGACTCCTTATTGTCAGCAAAGAGTCTAAAGATTCAGCCTGATCTTACTGTAGATGTTTAAGTTTGGACAGACGAATATCCCAGTAGTAGGTTGATTAATTTCAACTTAGCTGTCTAATTTTTAGACATATAAAACCAGATGTTCTATAGCACTGTTACAGATTTGGTTTCAAAAACCCCAGTCAGAATACACACGCATTAGTATGTGCAAAACTCACCTGAGTTTCAAAAATATTCAGATGCGGTATCTTTTTTTTCTGGTTTTGTTTGTTTGGTTGGTTTCGTTTGGTTTGGTTTTGGGGGCTTTTTGTTTTTGTTTTTGTTTTCTTTTTTTTGTTTGGTTTGGTTTGGTGGTTTTTTGTTTGTTTTGGGTTTGGGTTTTTTTTTGTTTGGTTTGATTTTTTTTAGCCGAGTTTGCAAACTAGGTTGGGACATGCACAAAGAAGCAGATGAACTGCACAAGGATTGAAGTCCTTTTCTTTCAAGTGCATGATATTTCTTACACTGCATGATCCCTGCAGAGATATCCTGGCTCTTTGGAAATAATAGACCAGAAACAGTTTCATAAAATAATAGGTGTGTCAATTTGTTGGCTTTGACTCTGCTTTTTACATAGTTTGGAACATCTCTAATCTAGAAATCTTTCTAAAGCATTTATTCAACTTTCCTTCTTTGCTGATGTGTAATGGAAAAAGAACTGGAAGACAAGTAAAAACATTCACTCAGCTATTTAGTGCAAGGATGTCAATGAGTTAAAGAAATTCTTTAATGACACTACACATTTTATTATTAATTGACATGTGTCTGGAAAGCCAGTGACCTCTGAATACCTCTGAAGTAATAGCTCCACCCTGAGCATCTGACAGGGAGTCATGGTAGAAATCTGAGCAGTCGATCAAATCTCTTCCTGAGTAGATCACCTGGGTTAGCACTCATCACGTTCCAATTGTGGCAAAATTAGATCATATCTCAACTATTAGATAGTTTTCCTGTGGGAACCAGTCTATGTCAAGTTACCTATGGACATTAAAATATCAGATAACAAAGGTATGGCATTTCATTTAACCTCAGATTTAATTTTTATTTTTGTTTTGTTTTGTTTTTAAGATTACATAGCATGGTTTAAGAAATCAATTTCTGCTGATTTACAGCAGGTGATTTGCAATGTTGACCTGAAACTATTGTTTAGTTTTCTGAGCGATGGTGTTTATGATGACACTTTCAATTTGTTTTACTGACATAGGTGGCACATGTGTTTTTCTTATATTATCATGGGCCAGAGCTATAAACAAGAAAGTTAAAAGGAGAAAGACAAGGGGAAGATAAGATTCAGTATTCCAAGTAAAGAGACTGTTAAAATTTGGGAAAAGTTGGAGGGTTTTTAGGAGGTAATTATGTAAGTAGATTTATAGTTAATTTTTTATCATACTGCAACTTAGTTGCCTTGCATCTTCAATTGAATAAAACAAAGACATAAGTACATCCATTCACAATTTTGTTTATTATTGCTACGATGGTGGATTGAGGTCATTCATACTTGGAATTTGCATAACGATTCAAGGGTATCTGCCAACAGAAAAATATTGAATTAGCCAGAGAAAATGCCAACACACATATTTATCCAGTTTTGCATGTACTGATTAACAAGAGTCAAATTGTAACAATCTTCACACACTATTTTTAGAAATGTTCTTCCATTAATTTACCATCTGTGTGAGTTTTTCAAAAATTTTTCTCCCTTTGGTAAATATGAGAAATATTTAGAGTGCTAAGAGCTTAAGAAAATCTGCCTGGAATGCATAACTTCTTCTAATGTAGACTAGATATCTAACTCACAGGAAACCTAATTAATGTGTAGGTGGATTTTAGCAATAAGAAGGGAAATGGAAAGCCTCTGCATTAACTGAAACAAATCCTTCCGAGACCTTGTCTCAGAAAAAGTCCGAGTCAGCAAGTAATTTTTTATGTTGGGCAAGACATTATGTGAGATGGGAGAAAGTGATTTTTTTTTCAAGATATACATAATTTACACTCATAAATGAAGGAGTCTTGGATTCATGTTGTCCTCTAACACAAGACTTTAATATTTTTCGTCTTTATTCTGTAAGGTGTTCTACCAGAATACTTGGAGCAAAGACTCCAGACAGATACTTATCAGTTGCATGCACAAACAGATGCTGAAAGCAGTGTTTTATCTTCATGTCACAGGTTTCTTTGTAACAGTTCTTTTGTATCCACACAGGTAGTGCATCCCCAAAGACAAAGATTGTTTTGTCTTATGCTTGCATTCAGAAACTGTTGTGGGATGACCTTAGTTTTCATACAGAATTTGGGGATAAAGATAAGTGAACTATATTCTGATAGTTCTCAAATTTGAAAACATTTGGATTCCATCCTTTATTTGGACATATAGACCAATGTATACCAAACTTCATCAGAGATGCAGACTCTTGTATGGCAAATTTGAACTTCCCCACAGATTTTGTCTGTTTCTTTGCTCATTTGCTTGTTTGGTTGTTTTTTGGTTTTGTTTTTGTTGTTTTGGTTTGGGTTTTTTTTGTTTGTTTGATATTTTTGCATTTTCATTTTGGGATTTTGGTGTTTCTTTCCTGGACCTATTTTCAAGATTCATAGATCGATTTTCAAGATTTACCTATAAACTTTCAAGAGTACAAAGCAGAAAATAATGCTTAGCTTATTCATAGTTGGATTAAAATATGGTTCTGTTATGTTTCTTTTTAAAATAAGTAACTAGCAACTGAAAAACCTTCACCAGAAAATAGCTATAATTTAAAGAGACAATACCTGTAACATCATATTTGAAAATATAGCCAAAAGATAGATATTTATCAAGATTTTCTAAGTTTGGTTCTGATCTGCAAAAAGCAAAGATTCAAACAAAAATATTGCAATTCCTTAAGAAAAATAAATTCCACATGGGCACTGATGGTCAAGTGTGTTTAACACCTCATTTGATTTGAGTGGGGACTCATAATGTTCAAATATGAACACTCTAATTAAGAGACATGTAATTTGGTTGAATTTCAAGAATGCCAAATGAAATTTTGTAACAGCATCATGAATGTTTGTAAAAAATAGCATAAATTATTGAAGTTCTTATGCTGTGCTGCAATAGAAGTTTTTCAGAATGTGATTAATAGGCATGTAAAGGTGCTCAAGTACAGCTGATTCTGCCTTTGGGCAGAGTCAGGGTGATATGTGTTCTTAGAGGTGTTACTATCCCCCTTTGTTTTCTTTCTTTCCAAGATTTATACTAAACTTTACCTGCCGGTGAAGCCTTGGTGGGCTAACTCACACGAGTTGAGTTGAACACACAAAACATTGTTTGCAGGTAAATTAGGAAAAGTATGTATGGAGGTATTTAAATACAGAGAGAGAGATGGAGGAGACTGAAAACATGATTATTCCTCTGCTTCTCTTCTAAGACTCTTAAAAAGAAGGAAAATCTCAAAAAGAGGTGTTCAGGCTGAGACAAAATGTGAATATCTTAAACCTAAGCAGTAACATTCCTGAGCGTCATGAGGAAATGAAAGACAGGCCCACTGAGATGGTCTCAGCATTCATACTTCTTAGTGCCTTCTATAATTATAATGGTTCCCTTGCCTGTCCATTTCTTGAAATAAAACCATCTCTTATGAGTCTTTTGAATGATACTGAAAACCACAGCCAAACAGTTCTGGGAAATGCTGTAAATATAACCTCTATTTTTTATTTTTTTTTCCTACAAATGTTTTAAATATTTTTCCTATGTGTAGAGAATATCTTAATTGCCACATGAAAGATCAGACCTGCTAAGAAGAGCTATTCCAGTACATAGAAAGGAACTTTAAATACAGACATATACACAAATTATATAACTTCCACATTATACATAGCTTACTGTAAAATACTTTTTTTAGGTTTCTTGGGCTGAGTCAGTTACTCTATACTTGAGTATTTTTGTGTTTGTGCACGCACATGTAGAAAAGAAAGACTACTTAGAAGTTTGTAAGCTGTTATGACCTGGATTCTGTAAAATGTTGCTTAATGTTTATTGTAACATCAGGACATCAAAAGCTTTCATAAATGGAATGCACCTACTGCACTACAGACCTTGGTAAAAAGTCTCTCTCCATCTTTCCTACAAACTCCTGTTATTTATTGAAAGGCTGCAATAAGGTTTCCCCAGGAGCCACCTTCTCTTCTCCAGACTGAAAAACCCCAACTCTCTTGATCTTTCTTCATAAGAGAGATGTTCCAGTGGAATAAAATAACCTCAGCTGGATTTAACCAATTTGTGTGCTGAGGAACTTCATTGTCCTTACACTTTTTAGTCTGATTTCCACATGGGAAAAGACTTGGCTTTTAAGTTTTATTTAACTGAAATATAGAGAAAAATCTGATATTATTAGTGTGAATGAAACTATAAAGAACTTTGGGAATTTTCAATTCATTCATGCGATTAGATCTTGATCTAAAACCTGTTGAGGAACACGCTATTAAATCACAAATTATAGAATTAATAAGTGTACTTAGTTTGTCTATAGATGGGTTATGTGGAAAACGTGACATGATTTATATGATTCTGTGAAATGTGTTCCTCTAACACTGATATCTTCACTTTTAAGAAAACTGAACCCATTCACATAAAATTGCACTTAAGAGGGTTTTTTATTTTTTAATTTTCCCTCTGCTTCTTCCTTTGTTTTTGTTGATGCAGCACTAATTAAAATAGAAAAAAATCAATGTGGAAAATATTTTTTTTTTAATATTAACTGATAAAAGTCAATGAAACTTGAAGTGGATGACGGCATGCAGACCTCACCTAATTCTGTCCTACATTTTACTAATTCCCTCACAGGTTGAGGCAGGCAGGTACAAGAGCTTTAGACAATACCATTAAACATCCCACAAAAATGAGTAATAACTTGCTGAGGCTAGTATTGTCAGATATCAGAGCCTAAAGCTATTGGAAAACAAGAGTGAAACAAAAAAGGCCTCTTTAATGTTTAGTATCCAGGACATTTGAAGAATGCTGAACACTGAATGCAGAACATTGAAGAATGTAGTGGAAATAGAAAGGTTTGCTATTTCTTCTTTTAAGTACTTTGACGATTTTCCTTTTGAAATATTTTTCCATATACCAAGAGACAGAACCTTCAAGGAAAGAATGATAAATGAGCTATAGCTAATGAAGTTTTTTATTCAGAATTTGGAATTCTTCTCTGATTACACATGATTTTTCAGTGGCACATGCTATTTTAGTGTTTCTCATTAGGTATTCAAGTTTGAAATATTTTGCCACCAAGCTCAGGAGGTGAGTTATCTCCAAATGAGCTCCTCTTTCATGTAACCTGAATGGTTGTACCCTTGTTTTGATTCCCTTGGATTTTAGTTTTGTTTGTTTGGCCTCCTTCATGCAAAGGACATGCTGCCAAGTGAGCACAGGAAATGCAACAACTTTGAACAGAATGCATATTTCATATATATTTCCACATTAATGATTTCTCATTGTCTGTGTGTCCCTTTGTGCATTTCAAAAGCAATCACTGGCAATAAAAATCCTACCAAATATTCTCTGGGGAACTTCCAAAGTGAAAGCACTAGACATCTTTGTATGTGCACTCAGAGCCAAGGTGGCCTTGCAAGGGCCCAGGAGACGAGCTGTCAGATCACTGACTCTATTACACTAAGATGTACTTTTGGCCAAGGCAGCCTGTGGTACATACTCAACTCAAGGTTTTCTGACCCTGTAACAGAAGCATGCTTTTGTCATTACTCTACACAAACATCTTGCATTTAGCTGAGGATAAAAGGGAGGAAAAGAGTCAGCTGACTTGTAAGTACTGTCAATAGGCACTGTAAAGTTGGATAGAATCCATGCCATTGCTATTTCAAATGTTACTCTATTTCAGATATTATTCTCTCAGAGAGAAAGCCTGAAGTCTGAACTGTGTTTGCATACACACTTGCACTGACAAATTGAATAATCGACACAAATATAAGTGCATAAGGATTTGATTAATCATAATTAAGAAGCAGGAATAAAGGTAAAAGGGTAAAAGCTAACAGAAGTGGTGAAAAGAGATAGGGGATCTAAAAGTACACTTTTCTATCCAAATTCAAAATAGACAGAAAATTAATACATTGAAGAGTATACTTTTCCACCAATGACAGCATTCAACCTTCCTCAAAATGGAAAGTATTTTATTACGACATATTTAAAATAGGACTGGAAATGACGTGCAGGGTTACATCAAGGGTCAGTATATCAGCTGCACAACATACTTGTCATTACAGAGTGAGGTTGTGTCTGTTGTTCATGGCTGGGTTGTATAACAGTGTACAAATCTTGGTCATCCTAGCTCACATAGTAAAGTGCAGGTTCATGTGCTCATTTCCAAGGGGCCAAAATTAGTGTAAAATTTTTTCATGTCTTTCATCTCTTTTTATTTGTTAGTAGTGTGTGTATAAATTCTCATTTAAGTTCATGTTTTTTTCTGGGACATTACTTCAACTTGCAGACCAAATTTCAGAAAAAATAGATTTAGGAAATCCTCTATATGGTGGGCTTAGTATTTGTCCATCTTTGTGGATTTCAGAAAGATTCACTAACTTAAAATAAGCAGCATGTGGTTTCCTTTTCACCTTTTAAAATATGGCTACTTTCACAATTAAAAACAATAAACAATTTCCTTATTATTACTTATTTTATTTTTCCAGTTTCTTTGTTATATTTTTCACAGGTCTTATGACTTTCCATTTGAATGTATTAATGCCATTGAATAAAAAACCTTAAAGGCTGGGAGATTTTTAGTTGATTACTTTCAATACAAAAGCTTTACAGAATATATAGTTACATTGAGCCTGAGGCTTATTATATAAGTAGCTGAGTTTGGGTGCATTACGTCAAAACAACAACTTGTTAAGAGTAAGATTGCTTTGAGCATGGGCAGAAATAGTGGAGGGGGAAAACACACAAAAAAGACAAGTATAAAAAAAGCACATGAAGAAAAGATACAGCTGGGAATCATGAGCTGAAGAAAGAGAGTCAAGAGGAAAAAAGTGAGAACAAAAACTTAGTGATAGTCTAGGAAAAGAAAGGAGATTACATTAATTCTCCATAAAGCAGTCAGGAATTGTGGCAGATGTAGGTCCTGTTCAATGAGCTCATTCCACACAAACAGATCTCTGCAGATGCAAGCAATGCCACCAGTCTCTAAGGGGTTTTACATACTCACAAATCTGCCCACAGAAACATGCCACAGAGTTAGGGACTTAACAGTTAGTCTTGTATGTTGAAACAACCCGACTTTTGCCAAACAAAAGTGCACTTAAAGGTCTGAAAAAAAAAAACAACTTTCACATCCAGTTCTGTCTTTATCACTAAATAATTAAAATACTTTCTTTTTGCATTGTATGCCTTCTACAATGAACCAACAGACTTTGTGGATGAGGGGAGGGCTGTACTTCAGAAGGGCTTTTGATGCTGACTCCCACAACATTCTTGTATCCCAGTTGGAATGGGTGGGTGAGTTGGGAAAAAAAAAAAAAAAGGCAAAAAAAACCAACAAAAACCAAAAATGGTTCAAGAGAAATGGGCCAATCAACATCTTATGAAATTCAGCAAGGTGAAAGCAAATCTCTGCATGTGGAGGAAAGTGTCTTGCAACAATACTGGCTGGGGACTGATCATCTGGGGAGCACCTTTGTGGGCAGTGAGATAAGCCATCCGTACCCTGGGAGCAAAGACGGACAAGAGGTTCCTGGGCTGCATTAGCAGACATAGAGCCAGCATACTGAGGGATGGGATTATTCCCCTCTGCTCAGGACTCCTTAGATCACAGCCAGAGCACTTTGCCCAATTTTGGGTCCCCCAGTACAAAACAGACATTGATAAGTTTGAAGAAGTTCAGCACAGAGCCACCATGATGACTGCAGGCTGGAGTAGACACACTATGAGGAGACTGAGCGAGAAAAGCCTGTTCAGTCTGGAGCAGAGGTTGCTTCTGGCAGACAAAGCAGCTGCCTCCTTGCATCCATCAAGACAGCATCAAGGAAGAGTCAAGCTCTTCATAAACATGCAATATGGGGAAACAAGAGGGAAAAAACATAGACTAAACCAGGAGAGGTCCTGAGTTTTTATAAGAAAACACCTGTATAAATAAAAGGAATATTTTTTAACTGTTAGGAAATTGACAATAAAGTAATGTGTATGATGGACTTCTGTGATTAACTATTCTTTACACTCTACCAAGAAAATTAAGCCCTGGGCTCTTAGGAAACAAAAAAAAAAAAAGGGGAAGAAAAAAAACACTTATAGAAACCAAAGCTATAAACGCACCTTCAAAAGAAATCTTCAGGTATAAAAGTATCATGTGGAAGAACCGCAATTAACAAACCAACAAACAAAGCAATGGAGTCAAATATGTAATAGTCACTTAGGAAAGTACTGGAAAACATGGTAGAGAGCAGACTATTAGTTATTGTATAACACCTAAGAACACAGCTTTAATATTAACAGCATCACATAAATATATCAATATGGTGCAAATAGAGTTAGTCAGTCAGAAGCTGAGTCACATGCTGCAACTAAGTAGATGGCTGATGACCTTATAGATTTTTTTATGATTGGAATAATCTGTTTCTCTTTTAAAGTACTACCACAGCAATCTGTTTAAACCCCAGCACAAAAATTGCTCATTATCACACAATAAATCACTTCAGTGGATCACATACAAAAAGCAGTAAGAGACATATTTAATGAAGTAGAAGGAAGAGATAGATAATGGGGAGAGAAATATTCATTCCCAGCATAGAAGTGGATACTTAATAACCTTTTTAGAAACATTTTATATTGTCATACCAAAGCTATACAGCTGAGGCATGCGCAGTGCAATTAATTCCTTGCTAAAGTAGTGCCCATTCACAATTTTTTGTTTGATTTTGTGTCACGCATGCAGTTCCAAAGCATATAGATGCAACATTAATTATTTCTGATAATGTAGTATTGCTCAACTTATTGGTCAACTTTTCTAGATATTTTCCAAATACCTGATATGGCAGATTCTGAGTTTCAAGTGGACAAAACAGATTATTCAAGGAGATAGGATGGAATAGGTCACTGAGGGACCAGGTGGAAAGGTAGGCAGGCATCCTGTTAGTTTCAATTATTTCTTCTACTCTGCAGTTTGTTTCATGAATCTAAATTGACTCAATTTTTAAAATAAAAATAATAAAATGCTCTTCCTACCCTAAGAAATTACCAGCAATTTTGTATTTTAACAGGCTAAGATATGCAGGGAAAAAAAATAAAATAAAAAGTACACAGGTTCCTAGTTCAAAGATTTTTGTGACTACTTTTATTTGGGGTTTTGTGGAGTTTGTTTTTCTTATGTTCTCCTACTGCATAAGTTTCTGCTGAGAGGATTCACACAGTAGGTGTTTCTGCACTTCTAGAAATGAAATAAATTTTAAAAAAGGAGGAAAAATATGATGTTTCAAGCTGGGTTTCAATAAAGGAGTAGTGGAGATAACAGAGGGGATGCAGTGTAACTAGATACTCTCAAATGTCTTCTGTAGCATATCTCAGGCTGCAATGCACTTTATATAATTAGTGAGAGCCATTGTTATGGAGAAAGTGTTGCAAGACCAAAACAATCTGGCCAGGAAGTTACCAGTCAAGAGACAAGAAAAGCTGGCTTGGAATAAGGACCACATTACTTGCAAAGAATGTATTGGCAGCTATCTCAGTGCCTAGAGACAAAAATGATATTTTCAACTCAGGCTTTAACAGATAGATGAAAATAAAAAGTGGGCATCAACAGTTCATGGAAGATACTAGAAAGTCACTGACTGGATGGAAGAAATTAGTTTTGCATATCAGAGGTAGAACTCAGTAGCCTGCAGTGAAGACCAGAGAGCGGGGAGTAACCAACAGAAACAAGGTCCTGGCCAAAGCAGGCACTGGAGGGGCCTATGAAACAACTAAATTTCAGGCTTCTTCACAGGAAACTTAAAGTCTGGCAAAATCTCTCATAACATTAGTTTTTCTCACTTGTACTAAGTACTTGTTGAGTTAATTTAATTCATCCTTTAACTGAGAAAACAGCATGCTTTTATATTTGTATTTTGAAGCATCAGTCCATGCCTAATTAGTTATTTACTCGCTCTGGGATCACCTTATTTGAGAACTGTTGGAGAACACTGTCTCAAAGGCTGCCAAAACAACCAGGGTGAACAGTTTCAAGCAAGTGAACAACACCAGA
>JAWWTY010000037.1:18639111-18719295 GCA_035222235.1 Margarornis squamiger
AAAAAGAAAAAGAAAAAGAAAAAGAAAAAGAAAAATAAAAAGAAAAAGAAAAAGAAAAAGAAAAAGAAAAAGAAAAAAAGAAAAAGAAAGAGAAGGAAAAAGAAAAAGAAAGAAAAAGAAAGAGAAGGAAAAAGAAAAAGAAAGAAAAATATTTACAGAGTTGGCTATTACTGCTGAAAGCTACAAAAAAAAGAAGAATTTCTGAACATCTGCAAAAGACCTTTATCCAGCTACAAAGTACTCCAGAACAGGGAATCTATGTGAAGAACACAAACACATGCATCATTGTTTAGCGTTTCATCTGGCTATGTTTATTCATTTCATATGTAATGGTGTGTTCAGACGGAAACATCTTGCATTAAACTCAAGCCCCTGAAGAACTGAGTGTAAGGTTTTGGGCAAAGGTACATTTAAGGTGGCAGGAAAATGGAACAGACAGCCTTAATTATGAAGTCTAGAGCAGCTGGACTGTGACGTGTTGTTTCTGGGAAGAAATCATAAATGGACAACCTGAGGCCAGGAAATGCATTGGACAGGCACAGTACAGGGAGGGAGGGACGTCTCAGAGTACCTGGCTCAGCAGACTTGGAAGCAACACAGCAATCTAGTGGATGGTGTGCAGAGGGAGTGTAAATGGGCTCACAAAGCTTCTCTTTCATTTTCCTTCTGACTTGGCCAAGTTTTATCCCTAGCTCTGAGTTACCAAAAAAAGATTGGCCTAGTTATTCATCTTTAAAACTCAGCTGAGTATTGGTTAGATGACTTTGGAAGCTTCAGAGCTCATTATTTCTGAATACTTGGTGGCCTTTCAACATTAATACATTTCATGTTATTAAGAAAAGGAGAGCTAAATTAGGCTTTTGAGTAAGGTTGCTAAGTCCTTAATATTTCTGTGAACATTATACAAATGCAAATGGGTATTTTCTGCTATTTGGCTTGTAGTAGTGAACAATAAGGAGTCAATTCATTTTAGCAACCAGAATTATACCTTTCCCTCATCTTCACTTTTTCACCCATTCAGACAAAAACATTTACTCTTATTTAGTGTTAAAAAAACTTTTCTGACTGATACTGTATGCAAATATTTCCTTTGTTGGCTGGATGATTGACAATATATAAAATACATATTAATTTTATATATTACGAGACATATATAATAGATGAATATATATGCAATATTTCCAAAATAGAAACTTGTAAAATTTTACACAAAAGCCAAAATCATAATAAGCTTAGTATTTGCATTTTGTACATCATGTTGCACAACATGGTTCTCTCTGTGGTTTTGATGCTTTGCTAGCTGATATCAAGCTATTATTTTGCTGCTTCACTGGTGTTAGGGCTTCACCAAGGATTCCAGTGTAAAGGTATATTTTCACTGTTTTCTAGCCCTGACACAAAAATTGGTACAGAACAAAATTTGCTATCCTTGGTCTTTCTATATTAAGAACAAATTTATTTTCACTACATTTCCTTTAAATTTTATATTTTTAAGTTATAGAAAATATATAATGATGTGTTTGTGGTTTAAATTTTTTACTTTATAGGAAACAAAGAAATTCATTGTTTAAAAAAAAGATTTTTTTATCAGAAAATAATTATTTCTCCTGGAATCCTAATCATTGCTGCTAATAGTTGACTTGTGTTTTTAAAATTCTCCAAAATGTTTAATTGTTAATAGTTCTGAATTTCTGGATAGTCCCCTTTTTCATACAAATGTCTTTCTGCTTGTCTACCTCTCCCCAAAGCGTAAACATTGAGAACAATGAACTCTTCAGTGTAAGTAGACAAAGAATATGATAGAAAATGTTTCTTTTTCCTAGTTTTGTATTGTACTTTCCTGCCTGTGAAATAGTTCCTCCCATTGAAGAGAGCCTAAAGTCTTTCCCAATTGCTATTTCCTGAATGGCACTCTTTCTTCATCATCTTTGCTTGTTCGTGAACAATAAAAAACTCCAAACTACAAACAAAGCGCACTGTCTTCTTGGTATGAAGTACTGAAGGAACATACATAATTTATGTTTTTCTTGCCAACAGTCACAGAAGAATCAGAATCTCTTGCATTAGTATAACTAGACAAGGCACAGAGAAAATTCAGTTTTAAACTGAACATTGAAACTTAATTGACAGTAACCTTACCATAAGGACTACATGTAATCTTCCTGGAGTGTCTATAGCTTTCTGTTATTAGTGCTGTAAATACATAGTTTCACTGGAGAACTGAGGTAAAATGTAGATTTTTGTTTGTTTAGTTTGTTTTATTGTGTTTTTTTGTTTGTTTGTTTGTTTGTTTGTTTGTTTTTTTGCAAAATCTCTGTCATTCTAAAGGACATTTGGCCACAGGACATTTACTTTAAATACTGAGGTCAGACTTGCAGACTGGTTCATGCTACATTGATGCACACACCTACTCAAGTGAAAGAATGATCCTTGTCTCTAGAAAAAAATACTTCCTTATGTGTCAATTACATTTTTGATGTTTAATCAACATAATTTTACTCTTTACTGCAGGCTACACAAGCATGTCCTTAATTGTCTTGCATCCAGTGATTTTGTCTCCGACTTCAAGATTGTCACAAGACATAAATTACTGGTCAGAAATAGAGTTTGTAGCATTAAAGCTCTTAAGTACTTTGAAAAGGAGTTCCTCCACCATGGGCCTATTGAACTGTTTCTTTGACTGTGTGGCTCTTAGCAGCTGGTGTGGATTACTGCTGGCAAGACCACAATCAGACATGCCTGACTGTGGTACCAACATATTACAGAAGAGAAATGGCTGTAGACACATCTGCATATTAGGATAGAGTAGCAATGGTGCATCAAAAGGAAGTAGGAGGTGAGAAAGCTCTGGAGCTGCCAGGAGTGATTCATTCATGGAGCCTGAAGCTTTTAGCTTTGTTCCTGCCATATGAGCAAGCCAAATGCACTCACAAGACCAGTAGCATCTAGGCCTTGGTGTTGGAAACCCATAAGCACCACTAATACTGTTCTTTGGGGGCCTTTTGAAGCTATTGTTTAGCAGGCCTTTTGCTCTGATTAAGAAATCTAGTGAAGGTGCAATATTTTTGATTCGTTGACTCTTTCCATACATTTTTTTTTTTCCAGTCATGTTATTTTGAATTAACTATAGCAGAATTAGTTCACAAAGTCATTCAGCTATTACAAATTGTTGCTTTTGCTCTTTTTTTTTTTTTTTCTTTTCATGGAAAGTCAATTATATATTGAAGGCACAAAAAGGTCTTATATGGTTATGCAAGCAAAATGGGTTATTCTGTCAGTTCACTCTGAGACTGAGTTAGCTTTCCTACAAGATTCTCAGCTTTAATTTGACTTTTTTGACCATCTTTTTTTTTTTCCTTTTTTTTTTTTTTTAACACGGCCTTAAACTTGGGCTGTATAAAAAGTCGCCTAATCCACTGGTTTTAATTAAAAAAACTTCATCACTATTTAACGTTGGCTGTCCTAAATAAAAATTAGAATTCTTAATTTTATCAAATTGATAGTTTACTGGTATTCTCATAGACAATGAAGTTTTGCATTTCAAGCTGGTTTTTAATTTTTTTCTAAATGACATTCCTGTATCTGATGTATATGCATTTATTCAAATCAAGGATATGCTAAAAATATTCCTTATATTACATGAGGCTGTCGAGCCTTAACATTGCAGGTAAGGTTGTTATTTCTATACAAAATTACAGCTGTACATCATAAAAATTTACTTTTTTTAGATCAGTAGGTCTTCTCTATTATGCATCTTAATTATCTGAAATATTATAAAGAGAGAATTTTCCCACTCTATCTCCATTTTTTCTTGGAATAAAATCAATTTGTTTTCTAATTCACAACAATTAGGTAAAGTCACATTCTCCTTACTCATCTCGAAATTATAGCAACATCAAGGTTTTAACAACCAATTTAGAAAACATTAAAATTAATATAGTGGAACTCATTTTGATGAGTAACCACTGCAATATCTAATGAACCAGGACATCGATTCAGACTTGAGATTTGAATAGTTGTTTTTACTTCCCTTTACAAAACAAACAAATAAACAAGCAAACAAAACAACAACTCAAAACAAAACAAACAAACAGATACAACTCAAAACAGGACTGACACCTTTATAGAGTCCCAAGAACATCTAAAGAAGATAAAAACTGTATAGGACATTCTCTTTTCTAATTAAGAGCATTTTTCTTATGTCTTCTTGCGTACTGGAAATAAAAGAAAAAGGGGTTTTTCCTGTTGAAAATTATTTTTCAAATGTATACTTAGTAGTTTCTTATGTCTTCCCCAGCAGCCTATAGCAAAAGCCACTGAAATAATAAGTAAATAATAAGTAAATAATAAGGTAGTATACCAAAATGGATCATGGGTTCAGCACTCTGTAGCAACTTCTCTCTAAGCAACTGCTGAAGTTACAGGTTGAATACTAGGTACTATCAAATTATATGAAAATCTTAAATACTATTTTGGGGTTGCTGGATGCCATCATTCTATGTCATGACATTGCTAAATCAAATATTCTTTGCGCGATATCACTGAGGACTCAGTGTAATGTGTTACCATGGAACTGGCTGTATTAAAATCCAAGGGCAGTGCTGAAAAAGCCCTTTCAAATTAATAAAAAAAAACATTAGTACAAACATTCTACTGTGAATTATTTTAACGTTCTGCAATTACTTCAAATCTGTATTACATCGAAAGAGCACTTCTCAAGTTTATAGGGAAATTTGTGCTTCTTTCCTCTTTTTTGTTTGTTTATCTTGACAACTTTTACATATAGCACAAGTGGAAACTAACCAGCCTCTTAAAGTGCAATTCTACCATATTTCAGCTTCTCTTAACTACAAATTCCAGAGGTTGAGCTAAAATGTTGACAGAACACCTATGTTTATTTCTATCACATGGATGTCACCAGTACAGAAGAATCTGAAAGTTACATCTGGATCTGTCTTGACGGTTAATGGATTTTTCCCTTGAGGAATAATCTGAGCATGATAGAAATGCGAAGGTTTCCTCTGTCCTGCAGAATGTCTGTTATTAGGGAAGAAAAGTGGCAAACTAAACACATTCAATATAGGATTTATACAGAATATGATATCTCACCTGCTATTTCACGGTCTCTGTTTAGGGTAAATAACATAGCATTTGCAAATGCTGAATCTTCTTAAATTTGGCTTATGGTATAAACTGAGATATTGGTAATACTATGTTCTGTATGTTGAGTCTACTATGTGTAATAAGGTTTCCTGTGAGCTTTAAGACTACAGTTCTCCGGCACGCCTGTCACTGAGGCATCTGTGCAACATATCTGCCCTTATATGTTATGTAAATGTTTTGTAAAATATGTTTTGATAGGCAAAATGTAAGAAAATAAAAATAACAAACACAAACATATCCTTTTTTAAACTGTTTTAGAAGTGAGTTACATGACAAGTTATTCTATAACATATGTGGGGGCCTTGTATAAGGTCATTCATTTATCCTTGTGTTCTAAATCCAAGTGTATCTATAAGCTCTCAGTCAGTGTATCTTCTGAACATTAGGTTTCTGTTTGTCACAGTAGAGGACTAACTGGCATTAGAGGCTGAATGACATGCTTAGATGATCACTTGCAAACTCAGATGATTCTGCATGTGAGTGACAGCAAAAAGGGGCCTCTCTTGAAATTTAATGTGCACACTGTTTTAAGGCTTGATATTGTCAGGTTTGTTAATCATCCATTTGTCTTTGACCCTCCTTCTTTCCCTCTTTTAGGTGTGTAATATGTTTTGCAGGAGTAAAGAAACATTCCTAATTACTTGCACTCTTCTTGATTTTCTCTTGGAATATTCAAGACTGCAAAACAGATTACTAGTGTATGCATCCCATCCCTTGGCGGAGGCATTGTGCCTAAGCACCATTAGTGCTACAGAGAACCATTTGACTCCTCACAAAAGAATAATAGAGGTCTTAGCATTCCTAGGGTGCAAGTAATGGTTCACAGCAATCAATAGCCAAGCATTAAGGATTTCCTCCTTGGTTGCTTTATTTCATACTGGTGATTCTAATGATTGATTAGTATGCCAGTTCTAAAAACTGTAATGAATACAAATGAACATTTCCATAATACTTTGGCTGAACAGGTAACTATTTAATACTAAAATTTCTGAGTCATATTATCTTTGGAGAGCAAAAAAAATCTTTATTTTCATATTCTATTCATTTATTGAAAAATTGGACACATAATCTGGTCACATACTTACTTTCACCAAACATAAAGAATCACAGCTTTACTCCTCTATTCCACAGCACCATTAAAAAAATTCATCTTTCAAAGCATCTGGTAAACATAATTTCATGTTTTCAATATACTGTTTGTAGAAGGATTCCAAAGAAATGTGAGTCTTCAAAAGGCTCTCTGGTCTCAAATAAGGCTACTGGAAGCAATTATCCATCCATTACAAGTAACAGGCAGTAAAAAACCACAAACAATGGACTCTTTAGATTTAAAATAACACATTATTTTGACAAAGATTTTGCTTGTTCAGGCTGTAAAAGGAAAACTCTTTAATGTTTTTATTAAACTGAGAAGATAAAAATGACCTATATAAATAAAATAGCAATAACCAAGTGGTTAAAAACACCAAATACATCACAAGGATAAAAAAGATTTTTTTATTTTAAGTATACACTTGATGTATGGGCCTTCATGAAATCAAATGAGACACTCATGCAATGAAACACAGCAACATGGGGAATGATCATGAAGGTTTTCAGCCTATTTCTTTCTGCTCTGTAATTTCCCATAATAATTTAGAACACAAAGGAAGGGTATTTCCAAATAACACAGAAAATATGTTTGTAAACAGTATGATGTCACTATGTGAGATAGGGGTTTTTTTAATTTGGATTTTTTGCAAGAATTTCTACTTGCAATTTCACTACTCCACATTCTGCTACTGCAATGCAAAAAAAGTTAAAGAGAATTAAGATCCTTCATTCCCCATCTTGTATGTGTTTAAAGTGACATTTTAGATAGAAGAGGAAACTTTAATATCATAAATACCTGTGCTTACTTTCTAGAGGATCAAAAAAAGTTTCATACTTGAAATTTAACACCAGTAAATATTTTGTAATCTTGAAATACATCTGAGAAAATAATGGTTTACTTAAAACTGATATTTACTGATCTTTTGACAGACAGAACCATCACTCAAAAAAGATGTTAACAATAAGAATTGGGGCGGGGGGAGTTGCAGAGCTCTCAGCAATTGTGTTATTTTGTCTCAGTCTTCACTGAATTAATGAACTTATCTCTGTTGTGACCACTACTGCTCAGGAGTAGGAAAGGCAACCCTTTGTGCTTGCAAGGGCAACCTAAACATGGTAGCTCAATGTAAAGTAACATTCACAAGGAACCAAGGCAGTTTGTGCTTTATACATGAAATCAATCTATTGTAGATCTAAAGTACCATGTGTGCACAGATTCTATGTTTCTCCTCAAAATGAACCACTGAGAAGGAACAATCATCTAACAAATCAAAACTTCAACCAAATCTGAATATGTATTTTCAAAATTCTTTGTTGTCATGGAGGCATTTCACTGAGTGATGAGAATGAATATTATACATTCTGTTAAAACAACACAAAACAAAACAATACAAAAGCCCTCTGCCACAGGAACAATAGTGTTTTCCAAATAATTCTAGAGGAATACATTGCTAACTCTTACTGGTTTAAAATAATATGACCTAGAGTTCAAGCTCTAGCTCTAAGCCAACAATAAAGGAAAAGTCATACATTTATGATTTTGTAATGCATGGTGTGCTCTGATACTGCTTTTGTATTTTATGTGAATACTCTGCTAATCCATCTGTCCCTCCATAGCTATAGTCTGGCACCAGCAGAATTATCTCTGAAAAGAATGTAAATTCCATAACACAGCTGCAAGCACAAAAGCACATGACTACTGTCAGGCAAAATGACAAATGTTCACATTTTATGGTCCTAATTTCTGCATAAGCAGTTCTTACCTTTCATTTTTCTGGCCTAAAGAATGGAAGTGATTGTCTATCATTGCAAACCTGCAAGATTTAAATATCTGAGGGGGAATGAAATATTGAAGTTGCATGTCTTTCTTTTAAGTACAGATGCAGCCATTGACACACCGTTGTTTTTTTTGTTGTTGTTGTTTTTTTTTTTGCTTTGGAGCATAGATCGGTTCTGTTAATTTGGCTGTCGGAAACTTTCCATGAGGAGGGCTGATAGTATCATCATAAAAAAAAAAAAATGTATTTTTTTTTTAAAGGTTAAACAAGGTGAAAGCAATATTTTAAAATATTTACTGTTCATCCACAGAAAAATATCTCACTAATTAGAGTTCCCAGCAAGTTGGGAGGTATATAGGCAATTGCTATTTCTGCTTAAAAGACTTGGTGTTTCCATATGTCAATGGAAAAGTTTTCAGCCCCTCCTGTGATTTTTTCAGTCTTATGTATGTACCTTTAACTTTAACAGCAGACTCCACAGACTATTTTTTGGGAAACGCCTTCAGAAGAATGGGAACTCCAGACGCCTGTATATATTCTATAACAGCAAGAGGAGGTTGCTGAACTATGCCTCTAGCACTTAGGTAAGTAACTTTATTACTGTCTGAGACAAAGATGACTGATGTAGACACTGTGTCTCCCATGTCTGTAAAACCTTGAAGTGTTTAAGGACTTCATTCAGTTGCCTAAAGACAGTTATCTATTGGCATTTGAAAATCCCTGCTGTACCTGAAACCCCCAAGTGGGGCTGACCAGTATGATGCAGGACCTATGAGAGGTCTGTGCCATAAGGGACAGGCATTTGGACAATAGAAAGGATATCCTAGGGTAAATTAAATGGCATTAGATGCCTCTCCCTAGGAATCACTGCAGGCCAATAGCCTGAAACCTTCCTAGACAATGCAAGCTACCTATCCTAGTCCTTCGCAACTGAGGAAGATGTTACATTGGCTCAAATTTTAGAGCAGGACTACGTGTGTTCAAAGAAAATCTCTCAGTCATCTGCACTGACTGTACACTGATTGCATGGCAGAGCAGACTTTGAGAGTGCTACCTGGATCCTGTATAGAGGAAATTAAGAAAAATGACACACTTCTGGAGTGTGGCCCAATTCAATCCAACTGTTAATGATCATCCAGTCTGTAGAATCAGAGCAGAGCTTAGCCTAAGAAGGCCTGAAACAGGTACAACTGGATGCTGGGACCTTATCATCACCTGTTTCATTGCACAAATTCATTTGAGTTGTACTCAGTTGTACTCTACTGCTACAGTAGATATAACCTACTTATAACCTGTTTCCAGTGACTAGATGGAAACAATATACCTTCTGCACATGTCTGATTGGAGCTGCAGCTACTTGGAAAAGTTTACAGATGCTGCTTGCTCCAACCCCAGAACTTACATTTATGTGACACTGCATTTGCTCATCAAATTAAGTGATCTTATAAAAAAAAAAAAATCATTATTGTATTATGAATCCATGTTTCCAATCATTTTAAACCAGGTATTACTGTTCTAAATGTGTTTAAGCCTTACAATGACATACCAAAGTAATGATAAATTGCATGTAACTCAGAAATTCCTTTCTTCTTCTTCTTTTTTTTTTTTTTTTTTTTTTTTTTTTTTTGTCATCCAACAGTTCATTACATTTTTCAAGGGTCTGGCACAAAATTTTACTAAAATGTTGCATGAATGTATTGCAATATCAATAAAAAAGTTTAATGTTTGGACATTCTCTTGTCCACAGATCTTGCTTTCCCATTATACACCATTCAATAATTTTGAAAAAATTATTACATATTTTGACCCTTGTAAATTGAATGGAGAGGTATTATAGCTTTTTGACAATTAAGATAAAATAAAACTGAGGAGATAAAAGGCCAAGATATACCAATGAAGCCAAAGTATCAACCTTTATTTATGATTAGAACTGAAATTATGTGGGGGTTTGTTTTAAAATCCATGCTTAGCGTGGTATCCCTGATTTTCCCCTCTGCAGGAAACAAATCTGTTCAAATGTTTATCACGTACTTCTGCTTGCTTTGTTATGCAAAGGTTTCAGAACCTCAGTGTGACTATTGGGAAGTATGTAAGTGGCTGAAACAGATACTGCAAACACCTCTATAGCTGTGCTGAGAATGTGTCCCATCTGTAAATCCACACAGTGAAGAAACAACCCAGAGACACTTTTCTTCAGACACTTTTCTTAGAAAACCAAAGTTTTCTAGAACAAAGCAGGTTCCATTAATCTCATGAGGATGAATTAAACAAGCATGAATCAGATCAACCTTAGCTGCTGCAACTTCTGTGAGACTGCATCTGATGTTCTTTTCAGCACTTTTTTAACTCATATTTCTTGTTAATGTTAGCCTGTGTGTGTACTGGGTGCCAGTGCTGTGGGGTCTGTGGGGTCGGCTCTCTGAGGAGGGGCCAGGGCTGCTCCACACCAAACATGGCTGGTTCCACCTGGCTCCAGCCAGTTCCAGAACACACCTACTGCAGGACATGGCTGAGCTCCTTTGCCAAGATGACAATACTGGTGGGAAGGTGTATTTCAGAAAGAGTAAAAAATGCTGCACAGTAGTTTTGAGAGAGAAGTGAGGAAAAAAATGTGTGAGCAACTGACCTGCAGACACACAGGTGAGAGAAAGAGAAGGTAGGGAAGCTGAACTTGGTGGCAGGGTAGGGTATGGTATTCTTATTTTTTCTCCTTGTTTCTCACTATCCAAAACTGTTTTAATTGGCAATAAATTAAATTTATTTTCCACAAGGTGAACCTGTTTTGGCCATGACAGTAACTGTTAAGTGACCTCCCTGTGCTAATCTCTCCACATGAGCTTTTTCGTCACCCTGTCCTCTTACTGGTGGGGGTAAGAGTCTGGCTGAGGGGGGCAGATGGCAACCAGCCAAGGTCAGCCCTCCACAGTGTACACTGAACCATGAATATTTAAGTTGGAGTCCTGGATCTTGCAAATGTTATCCCAACACTTCTATCATAATTCAGCTCCATAATTGGAAGATAAACATTGTTTAGTTATAGTGACACGTTAGGGATGGATTCCAGCAAACAATAAGGGAACTGCAGTCACTGACAATGGTTATGCTCAGTGGTGGTCTGCCTAATGCTGACAGATGAGAACAAGTCTTAAAAGCTCAGAGGGAACTCTATCTGTAAACTTGCTACAGCTGTCATCTACTCTTTGATATCTATAACTGGTTAAGACTCCTCTTTTTTTGTTTGTTGGGTTTTTTTGTTTGTTTTGAAAAGAAGAGGAAATGCAAAGAAATTTAAAAGATAAACAGAGTGCCAGCTTTCATGTTGTGCTAGCAATGTCATATCACAAGAACAGGTATTCTAATGTTACTCTACTAGTCAGTAAATCCCTAATTCCATTACATCTGATTATAAATGCTCACAAACTTTCAGCATTTCAAAAATGTAAATTTCAACACCTATTTATGTCTAATATCAACCAAAGAAAACTGTATAAGTGGATATAAAAAACATATCACTCCTATGTCCAACAGGTAAGCTGGTTTACTATGAGTCTTCTAACTGCTCAAATTTACAATATTTAAGAGTGAGAGTAGTGTGCTCACAAAATGGTAGCACTATGCCATAAAAATGTACATTACAAGTCTTTCATGAGAGGTGAAAGCTTGTATTGCCCTTAGCTGTACTCTAGCAATTATTCAGAGAATAAAAGATTTGATGGAAATAATAAATGTAGAGCAGCTGCAAACATTGATTCATTTGTCTATCAGCAGCTGACTGTACTCTTGTGTATTTTACAACACTCTCAAAATTTCTTCCTTCATTTTTAAAGGACATATATGTTTATAGATATGTGTAACATATATGCTGGACTGTAGTACCATGAGCTAAACTGAACAGCTGGTCCTGAAGAGTGCCTATTGCACTATTGATTAGAGTTCTGAAGCAGCCTCATAAATTGCTGAATACAGACATGAAAGCAAATTGCACTTTAGCTTGCACAAACACAGCTCAATGATTCTAAATCACTGTTGAAATAATTTGCCTTGCCCATGATATATGTGTTAGAGAACGTCTCTTAGTCTCACTGGTTTGAAAGAGAATGTATCAAAGTAGCATTATGAATACATCAGTTCACTCTAACCAACAGAAATAACCTCAGTTTATTGACTACTCTACTGGTTTTAAGCCAAAAAAAAAAATAAAAAATAAATCTATGAACAATCTAGGCTGCAGCACTCAGAACCATAGTTGCTTACAATTTGCATCTTTGATGTATTTTTCTGATGGATCTAGGAGTCCTGCATGCCAGCCTACACTGCCTGTGTCACAACAGGTAGGTTAGGCATCTGCTTAGGTGTAGGAGCTATAGATGCAAATTGTCCCAGGCCGAGATCCACTAAGAACTTTGCCCTTTCCAACAGACTGGAATGGTTTTGGAGGAAGACAAGAGAGATCTGAGACTGATATAGACACCATCTTTAAAGTTCAGAGGGGATCTTGGAAATTATAGAAGCTTTTCAAACACCCACAAGAGTCATCTGGTTATTGAGGAACTTGTCTGTCCATTCGGAACCCTCTCTGGGAGTTAGAATCAAAGACTCATAGAATATGCTTAGTTAAAAAAGACCCACATTGAGTCCAACCCTTAGCCCAGCATAGGACCATCCCCAAGAGTCACACCATGTGCCTGAGAGTATCATCCAAAGGCTTCTTGAACTCTGTCAGGCTTGACGCTGTGACCACTGCCCTGGGAGCTTCTTCCAGTACACACTCACTCCATCCAAGACTCTACTGCTGGGTCCATAGCACCTTTGCAGTGGGTGTCCCACTTGAGTCCCTGCACACACCACACTCACGCAGTCAGACCAGGTTTCCTTATCGGCTCAATCCCAGGCTTCCCATTGGTTCCTTTAAGTAATTGAATCATGGTGCAGTGACACAATAACTCAAGCTGGTGCCTTCAGGGAGGGACCCAAAGTTGTCTCTAGGCTTTTTTACCCTTCCAATCTATGCACACCCTGTTCATGTACCTTGCATGTGCCTTTTGGTTTAATTGTGGATTTTGGTCTGGGATCTTCTCATTTTCTATTCATTTCTGCAGTCTCTGGTGACCAGCCATTCCTGTCTTGCCAGTGATGCAGGTCTACCTCCCCTTTGTTAGGCCAAAGGTCAGCACCCATTTACAGCTCATTTCAGGGGCTCCAGACATTTCTCACCACCCAGGGCACAATGTGCATCTTGCACACCAAGCTGTCTGCACTGTGTGTATTCCTCAACTTGATGAAATGCACATGACTATAATACAGATATGTGCAAGTAAGATAGTTGTCTAAAGTCTTTTCATACCACCTGTCACTTTACAATGCAATATATCTCATCTCAGGAGATACCTAAAATAGTCAGGTCAGGCCCTACAAGTGTCTCTTTCTTCACTGACTGCACAAAAAGCTTAAAATCACCAACTTGGACATTGTCCTCACGCACAGGAATCAGCTCTTAACTGAAATACCAAATACATTAAGCTATCCCACAAGGCATTCAGCTTATTCCATAAAAGCATGGATTTCCTGTATATCCTGGTCAAATCAAAGCCTGCATCACTTTAGGCCTGTATTTGCCTTCAATCTACATTACCTTCAGAACCAAATTATATCGAAGTCCTTAGTTTTTATTTTTATTTTAAAGTAAAATGGTCTTAAAGTACAGAATTGTTGGGGGGAGTGGGACCCAAAGCACACAGAAAAATCACTCTGTTTTCCAAGAGATATGTTAATATTTAGTTCTGATAAAAATTAATAAAGTGACTTCCTGATTTCCCCTTTTTGCATATAAGAATATAGATAAGTAAATACTGAAATTTTCAATTTATGTATAAGTAGATGCAAATCCTTATTATTTTTAGTATCAACTCCATTTTTTTTTTTGACATCTTAAACCTGCCTTCTATTTTATCTTAATAAAATAAAAAATTGTGCAAAAAAAATCTAAACTTTACATACAGGAAACCTATGTAACGTGGGTGCTGTAGGATTATAATGATTACATTTTGCATTTGTATCTTAAGTTGTTGGACATATTAATAAGAATATAGGTATGCTGACATGCTTGAATACTGCAAGCTATGATTTTTTCCAGAATGGGTTGTAAATGCCCCAGTCTTGAGAATTTTTAAGGACAACAGCAATACTGAATGTGAAAAATTATAATTTATGCAACTAACTGGATAAGGGTATTGCTATTATAGCAAATCACTACTGCAAATCCCAGTTTTTATCAGGTGAGCGAATAGATCTCAGCTTGGATCTTTTAATTCCTGTTGATAAGATGCTTTAACAATATTCAACTAAACAGCAGGGTCACCCTGATCTCAAACTATGTGATTATTTCCTAAGTATAAACTGTTTCAAGAGAACCCAAATCTATTTTTTTACTGATGCATATCCAGATGTGCTTTTCAGACTTTAAAGAACTGAGTCAGAAGCAATTCATAATAAGTTCTACATTAATAATTTATCCTCTTCTTACACCTTTTTAAGAGGAGAAGGGATTCTATATGTTAGCATTTGGCAAATGCAATAAAAAATATTGCTAAGTGGGACTTGTGCCATAAGTGTTTTGGTCACTGGGTTTGTCATGCTTGTACAGTAAGTGTTTCATTATTAAAAGGTATGCCAGATTCTCAAAACTTATTGATGTGGTCAGAAAATCTGGATGTCTGCTTATTTGTGAGTGCTTTCAGTAATCTTCTTTGCCAGCTACTGCTGGCTTTGGAAAAAGTCTAGCAATTTTAATACATATGAAAATGCTCCAAGTAGTGACTGCTCTTCTGTTGTGACAGGACATATTTAGAAGATAGCTTATTTCTTTTGTGAAAAAGTAAATATTGGTGCATCCAAATTCACAGTTTGGGGCAGGCCTTAAGGCTCCACATACAGTTTCAAGTACTCCCTTGTTAGTGCAACACACAAGGCTAATCAATGAGACAAGACTGGGGAGCTAAAATCTGGTTAGTTTCACTTAGTATTATGCAATGGCTGTATAAAACTGTAAGCCACTGTTCAAGCAGGAAGAGACTGGCTGTCTGAGAAGGTAAGGTGCCGTTCTGTAGCATTAAATTCTCTCCCAGAACACAGAGCAGCACCAAGTCCTAGCCACATGATCAGAAAGAATGAAGGGGGCATGTACCAAAATAAGCAGCTAGTATGAAGAAGGGAGTGAAGAACATTTCTCCTGACAGGGGTATGTAAGGGTCCACTTTATCTAGCCTTACAAAATAAAAGCTGAAAATAAAATCACTTCTGCCTTTAAACGCGCCAAGCCAGTAAATGCCAGGGAGAAACCAGAGTTACTCAAGTTTAAACACTAAGTAGGCTCAAAACAAAAGCACTAAAACCACCCATAAATTTAGGCAACAAATTAGAAAGAAATTTCTAACAATTAAATCAGGGATGTTCTGGAACAGCTCTTTAATAAGAACATTTGTACCTTTTCAAGTAGAACCTGATAAGCTTATACACCTTGATAAGTTCATGATGTCCCTGAGTAGGGATTAATGAACCAAAAATTTTACCACTTACTGTAGCTCTTTTTCTGACCATATATATTCAGAAAAAAGTACTGCTCATTCATGTTATAAAGAACCTCAGGAAGTTCAACATCCAGATGGATCTTGAAGACCCTTAAGGAAGAAAACTGCATCATTTCTCTGATCTGAGTAACTTCTTCCAAGCTTTGGCTGTACTCATGAGAAAAAAAGTTTCTCATTACATCCATCTGGATCTCTCTTGTTTCAATTTATGCCTTTTTTATGCCATTCTCTCACTGTATGATTTTGGGCAGGCTTCACTGACTCTGCTTGATCACATAGGTCGGACTAGATAATCAAGGCCTGTCTCTTCCAATTTAATTTTCTAATTCTATGATTCTATACACTGATGGAAAACCTGACTTTACCTTCTTAATAGCCTCCCCATAGGTATTTAGTGATGCAGTTCAGTTCCCTCAAGATCATCTATTCTTCAGGGTGGAGAACCCCTTTCCCTCACCCTCTCTTCACAGGGCGAGTGCTCTAGCCTTGAGCCATAATGGTGACCATGATACAGATCTGATATCTGATGAGAGCTAAGCAGAGGGGCTTAATCCCTTCAGTGTACTGGTTTTTGATCCTGTTGATCCAGTCCAAGAGACTTTTGAACCAGGGCACTGTTGACATGTTCTCACCTTGTTCTCCAGCCAGGACAGTTCCCTTTCCGCTGAGCTGTTCACCAGCCTGTATTATCTTCCTCCCCATGTGCTGGAATTTGCATCTGTCCTCTATGAATTTCATAACATTTATTGTTAGTCCATTTCTCCTGCCTATCTAGGTCCCTCTGGAGGGTGCCCCAGCCCTTGAGCATCTCAGTTGGTTCTCCACAGTTTGGTATCATCTACAGACTTGATAAAAGTACACATTGATGCCTCCTCCAGGTCACTATAATGAACTCTTGAGATACTCCACTCAGTACCAACCTCCAGGCAGATAATTAGCCATTAACCACTGTCCTCTGAGTCAAATCATGGAATCAGTTTTTTACACATATGTTTGTCCACCCATCAAGAACATAACATCTCAATTTGTTATAATGTCCTGACTTGATTTGTGACTCTATCTTCCTAATCTTCATTTCACTTCTATTGTTCCACACTAACTATTTTCAATTTCTTGAGATTTGTAGAGAAACATTTTAAGTAATTATGAGTCTAGGGTACAGAGCTAGTTCCAATTTCAGAGCTAAAAATTAGTTTCTTTAGTTGGCAAAAATGAAAAGACAACCTTACTGCTAAGGTAATTTGTCTGAGTAGGAAAGAGTCCCAAGGTATGAGTTTCTCTCACCTCATAGTAGGTATTTAAGAAGCAGCCAGTCATCCTCGACTCCTGTGATAATCAATGGAGAGAAAAAGGTTTCACTAGAGAGTGATAAGTTTGATATGTTTTAGACTTAGGCAGAAATAAATCATGGGCTGTATACCCTTATTTCTCTCCATCGACCATGGAGAGAGTTCTTTAAATGTCTGAATTAGGAGAGATTAATCTACTTCTCCATTTCTTGTATAACTCAGGAATTCCTGATAGATGCTCCCAATACTCTGTCCCTCACTTATGATCTATATATGAATATAATGTGTATAAAAGTTCCAAACCATGGTAGAGAGCAATCATTTAATTGCGATAAATAGAAATTAAAGTTTGAAATTTTATAAACTGGTTAGAGCAGTGAGGATGAGGAAGCAGAAATATAAATTAAGTGAACCATATTCATAACTGTTCTGTATTTATCTGCCTGTTATAATGACAACTTGGCACACACACTCTTTTTCCTCAGTGCATGTAGTATAACCATGGTATGTACATCTGAAGTTTCCACAGAGTAATTCATTAAGATACTCTGTTTCATTAATACTTTTATAAAGATTCCTCTTAGCAATTTTTTAATCAAAATAAATGCTCATATTTCCTGGAAACTTCTAGATGATGCTAGTTTAGATAAATTGCTTATTTTATTAAAGAGGATTTCATGATTAAGAAATGCAGTAGAAAAAAGTTGTTGACTTTACTAAAATATTCTGCAATGTTTATGTAGCAGGGAGAATGTTATCAGTATTACTGTCATATAAAGAACGGTGTAATCTATACATTTGTTTCTGAACTCACAACCTTCTTGGACTGTTCCAAAATGTTAAGTATTTTATTTATTTATTCAATTTTCCTTAAAAACTTATTCAGAGTTCCCTACTTATGGTTTGTCTTAGGAGATTCTTTTCATAGTTTTTCAGCATGTTTCATTTTTATCTTGCTTTGATTTGGGCTTCAGCCAGAAGTAAAACTATTGTTACCTTACAGAATTAAGCCCATTACTTTCTCATGACCAAAAACTAAGGTGCGTAAATACAACTTCCGTACAAGTAAGTCAGTTCTTTCAGCATACAGGGGCGTACTAGAAAAACACTAGCATGTCAGGACTAATGTCTATAAGCATACCACCTTGCTGGATTTTAATGTGTTATATTGTATGGAGCTTTTGATAAGAAATTTGAGTAGAAGTATGTTGCACATCTGTCTAACAGAGTGGAAATTCAGAATGAAAGACCTACCAGCATAAAGAAATTTCCAGACACCGGTAGTAACTCTGAGGAACACATCTGAGGTATGTCTTGAGAAAGAAATTTATCTCTCTTTATCTCTGATACCCCAGAAGAACCACTCTGATTCTTTTCCTTCTATATAGAACAGAAAAAATACACCAATCTAATTTTTAATCTTTTCTGAATCATTTCTTGCTACTGAACTGCCATGTCCTAACGTGGACATTCATCTTTTTCTGACTATGAGCACAAAATGCTTCAGCTGTGACACCAAACGCACAGTGGGATAGAGTTTATTACCATTACAGATCATATCACACAAAACCTTGAGGGAGCCATTTGTAGTTCATATCAACCCTTTTTAATATCCCACAGTAATATCATCTGAGTTACCGTTCCTGTAATGAAAAAGTTTGTTCATGCACTGACATTTTACTCAAATTATACTCAAAATTCCATTTTGCCAAGCCATAGCTACCTCTTGAAGGATTCTGCTCACTAAGTTGGAGATTCAAAACAGCACAAATCTCCAGCATCAAAATATTTTATGAAATATGGAAATAAATTTGCTAAAGAAACTATGGCTAAACTTAATTATTATTAGTTATTATTAATCACTGGTAAGTATGTAATTTTGCAGACTGCCACTGAAGATCATATGCTGAATAAAAATTTATATTCAGATCTTTTTGTAGTCTGCATCTCCTCAGTATGGCTAAACACTGGAGGCTCTTTGCTATCCTTTCATGCAACTTAACACATCAAACTCTGTTCCTTATTTTGTAGCTTGATTACTCTGTCACTGATGCATGCAATCTTACCGTGCACACAGCATTCCATAAAGCAGCTATCAAAAACATTCCTAAAGCACTCAGCTTAGACGGCATAGCTACTGCAAATTCTTCACATCTCTGTTGTATTGAAGAAAGGATACTTGTTTCCACTCTTAAGCCTCTTTGTAATGTCTGCTGTCATTATAACTATTCATTCATTTTGTGGAAGTACACGATCATCTCATTTTTCTTCTCTGAGTTTTTTCCTACTCTGTCTGTAATCCTCCACAAATACTACTTTTTGTTTTCCCTCTTTAAGGCTGTCTATGTCTGTAAAGCATATAAAAAACTTACAGTTTCTAAATTCCTGATATGTCAAGGACAAGACCAGATCACTGTTTATTCTGCTCATTTGACAACCTTTTTAAATTTCCATTTTTCTGTTTTAGGCAATTGGCTTTAAAGGTAGGGACTCTGCAAGAGCTATAGAGACCGTCTATCTGTTCTGTGTTTCTGCACTGACAAACAGCATAGGGTCATAATATGCCTAGGTCATGATCATAAAAATTATAGCCAGCAACACTATTGGAAATTAAATGCAAACCAATCTCTGATTAGGTAGCATTAGAACTAAGGATAAACTAATCCTAGTGATAGGAAATTAGCCTCTAATTTACTCCTTCTGGTTTGGTTGGTTTTTTTTTTTTTTATTTGTTTGGTTTGGTTTGGTTTTTTGGGGTGTGGGTTTTTTGTTTTGTTTTCTTTTGGTTGTTTTTGGTTTTTTTTATTGTAGTTTTCTTTTTGCCTACAAGTCTAGAGGAATTTTGTCTCTCAGGCAAAATACCCATGCAATATAATTTGTCCGTATAATAGAAAGTATTGTGAGAGTTATTTGTTTTGGTTTGTTTGCAAACATAAGTTTCTATGTGTTCTTAAAAGAATTAAGGAGAAAACTCCAGAGCAGTATCAGGATACAAAGAAATAAGAATTATAAGAGAAATCAATGGAGAATAAGAACAATTTCTCCTACTGAGTGCATTGAGGAGGTGTGTCTAATTGCCCACACAACAGGATGAAAGTGTTTCCCTTCTATATGATTTAGAGATTAAATACTGTAATATTTATAGCAGCCTTATTTTACATTCCAGATTTCAGGCTTCCAGAAATAGTCTTTCAACTAGGAATATTATTAAACCCATAATTTTCCCCCCTTCCACAATAATATTCTTCCCACAGAGGAAATTCTCCTTCTTCTCTGATACAGTGTGGCTAATCAGTAGTTACTTTCCTTTCCAAATCTTCAGACTCATTATAAAAATGTGAGTAGACACTTAGACTTCTAACTAAAAGCCACTTATAGGCATTAGATCTATGAACTCTGAACTCCCGTGCACTCTTATAATTGTTAATCTATAAAGACACTGTCTTATGGTGTTGGTAAGTATATCTGCAAAGCTTCTTTGTGGCACCACAGCACCCAAATTCTAAAAAAGCAAGTGATAAAATTTTGCCCAGTAAACTATAATGGCTTCAATGCCAATAATAATAAGTTCTTTTTTCTGTAGTCAATTAATATTGACAGCAAGAATAAAATAAACCAATACAAAAGTGAAAGAAAAGAAAATTGTCAGCATTAGATATATTGGTGAAGTTGAGAGTAGACCTGTTAATGTTTAGGTGCTTAAGGAAAAAAAAACAAAAACAAAACAAAAAAACCCACAAAACAATAAAAAGCAACAAAACAAAACAGACCAAAAAAAACAAACAAAAAAAACAAAACAAAACCAAAAAAAAAAAAAAAAAAAAACAAAACCAAACCAAAACAAAAAAAAACCACACAAAAAAAAAATCAACCAACAACCAAAGGGAAACCAGGATACTGTTTGATTCTGCAGAATCTACAGCATTTTGGCAGAGCAGAAGATATTAACTGAGGAGTGTAGGGAACCAGCATTTTAACAACCAAAACCAATTAACACCAATATAAGATTTTACATTGAGATTTCTTTTCCAGTTAGAGGAAGAATGTAATATCTGTGTAACAGATACAATCAGTGGTTTTTTACAAGCATTTAATTCTGTCAAGTACATGATTCTATTACAGTTACTTCCCTCTCCCATACTCTGGATAAGACACTCATAATGACTGCCTAGAACATTTCAATCAAACTATCATCTAGGGATTACATGAAACTAAAAGTTAGCCAGTTTAAGTTAACACATTGCACTGGATAGAAATATACCACGGATAATTTGCTGCTCAAGGAAGAATTTATTTTAAGCAGTTACAAGTAGGCCAGACAGAAATGCCTTTTTCATTCCAGGAGAACTGAGCAAAAGGGCTCAAGGTGAACAGATTGAAATAACACAGCAATGCAGTGCTGCTGATCACTCAAAGGATTCTTCTTGGATAGATCCCTCATCCTGTTACAAACTTGTTCTTTTCTGCTGAAGGCCAGACATGACTTAGGTTCATGTAGCCATGTCTCTGGTCTCATGGTCTCACTTTCATTTGCCATTGTGGTGGATCAAGTGTGGTTGCCTTAAGTTATTGGCTGTTTTCCCAACTAAAAAAAAAAAAAACAACAAACAAACAAAAAAAAACCAACAACAAAAAAAAACCCCAAAAAAACCCAAAAAACAAAACAAAACAAAACAAAAAAAAAAAACCACACAAAAATAAAAAACAAGGAAACAAAAAACAACAACCCAAAACCTTACATTATGACCATTGCTGGTAATTATGACAAACTAATCATTTAAATACTTTGTGGAATTTGATGAAAGTGTATAGTCCTAAAATCTCACTATTGCAACCCCCACCCAAGGTACTTCTGTCCCATTCACTGTTAACACTACATACAGCTCAGTCTTTTCCTGACTGATGCAATGGTGAGTACACATGTAATGGCTGGTGCTGCTGAGGCCTGTCAATTAAAATTTATCTGAGCAGTCCAAAGGAATGCAGAGCAGAGAACATTTTTCTGCTGAGCTACACAGGAACACTGCAACTCCACCTAGTTCTTCCTACTGATTGCTGTGTAAATGCTAACCAGCTGGAGAGCAAACCACTCCTCAAGGACAGACTGCAGCAGAGCTTTACACCTATGGTGTGGGGATCCCTGCAATAAAGTATCACTCTTACAAGCACTCTTTTGAACAAAGTGCTTAAAGAAGTTTGCTCTCTCCGAGTTCCTCAGTAAAGGAACAGTTCAGCACAGGATTTTTTGTTGGTTTGGCTTTCAAAAAGTTCCAGATAATGGTTCATCAATCTGTCCTAATTACACTAGGTAAGTATAACCAAAACTGTGTATTCGGTACCCTCTGTGTCATTTCTGATGAACTGTTAACAAGGGATCATTTGCAGCAGCTGGCCAGGGCACACCTGACCCCTCAGACTACAAGCTGGGTGTTAAAGAACCCTGGGAGAGAGGGGAGTTTTCTTTGTCTTCACACCAGTGACTCGGCTGCAATAACTCCCCTCTGTGGAGTCATTAACAGGTTCACACTCAGCCTGAGGGGCCATGTCTGCTAATGGGCTATTAGGGACTGGCACAATAGGCAGCTGCAATGACCTAGACCATCAAAGATTCCAAAGGTATTCCATGACTCCCAGAGTTAAGTCACCTATTATGAAACACACCCCCCCCACACCCAGGGAAGGTACTGGGCATTTCGACATGAACCTGAGCATACAGAGTCTTTGGGGTTTTGGACTTCTGGTACCACTCATAGAATCCAGAGCAGGACCAGAACTTCAACAGGAGTGTGACTGCCATTCTTGATAAGACTGTGACCATTACTTTAACAGAATTGTGACTATCATCCTGACCAACAGGATTCTTTTGCTTTTACTTTGAACCCAGGGGGACCACATGATACTCAGCACAGGGGCTAATGAATTCTGTTTTGTTTGTGCCCAAGAGGGCTGTGTTATACATTTGTCTTTGTGAGTTAAAACCAGTTTTTTCTGAATCACTGTATTTATTGTAATCTTTTTAGTAAATCGCAATTCTGACTTGTAATCTCTCTTGATCTGGGTTCATTTCTCCCTCCAGTTTACTTTTAAACTGGCACAAAATCACATTTCATTTACATAGTTTGGCTCTGATCACAGTGATGTATTATCTATAAGACAGACAAAATTTTACTGCCTGCATTTTTCAGAGGAAGCTACAAAATTAGGCCTTTTGAACCCACTCATTAAGATAAGATTAACTCCTTACCCACCACAACCTATGTTGATTTGTGCATACATACTTGTAGAATAGAGGGTTAACACTTCTAAAGATGGTTCTAAAATCAGAAGAGTAGTATACACAAAAGAAAGTCAAACCAAACTGATGGTGACTTGAGTGTAATTGGTTAATCATGGTATGGAGTCAGATAAGTAAACTACATGGAGCAAAATCTGAATTGGACAGCACAGAGAGAAAATAAAGAATATAAATTAGTAGTCTGCTCCACTAGATGGAATAATCCCCAAGTATTGTGGTTATACTTGTGAATGGTCATGTAATTTTAAGGCTACTTGGTAATACAGAAGTGCACAGTGATAGAATTAAAGTAGTGACATTCCTCTGTTTCAGGAATTACATTTTTTAATTTTCATGTTTTTTTAATGTGGCAGGATTTCTTTGGAGACTTTGTATATAATTTATATGAATCTCAGTAACTTATCAATTTATAATCTTGGTACAGAGAGATCAGAATAACAAAATGCAAACCATTTTCAAAGTAGTGCCACTGGCACTTATCCATTTTTCTTCCAAATCCCTCCTCAGACATCGGTTTCCCATAAAGATTATAAATACTAACTTACTCAAATCTCTCTTACAAAGAATAACTTGTGCACCTCTAACAGAATGAGTGTTTTATGACCATACTGTTCTTTGTCTAGAAAATGGTGATATGCATTCATAAAACACATTAAAATTTGATGTAAATTTATCTGCAATTTTTATTCACTCAGGTGAAACTTTAGCATAGTATAAATATGGTTCTTGGATAGCTGAGATTAAGACTTCTGGGTTTTCAGATTCACTCATGCTAAACTGAAACTCCAAAATAACCTACTATTAGATATATTAATAATTTTTAGTGACAGTACTTATGAGAATGGAGAATTTATCTGGAAATATTACCAAACAATCCAGTGTAACCTGCTGTCTTACTGATACATTTTATTCCATGCAGGTCCAAAGATGTCAACCCCTTTTACAGCAATGACATTTTAATTCCAAGAGACAGGATCATATACTAAGGTCCCAAAATGATAAGGAATTAAAACCAAAACAACCACAAACTAACTGCTATATACATAAAATGAATGACTTTAGGTTTAAGGTTGGAATATCTGAGTGATGACTTGGCTTCCATCAGTTTACCTGTTTCAATTTGGAAACTTCTCATAAGAGTCAAATGAGCAAAAACACATAAAGAAAACTAGACGTAAAATCAGTTGCAAGTGTGACTTCAAGATTCAGCAAACTCCCCATCTCACATAATACTGCACCCTTGCAGCAAGACATAGAGCGTAGAGGGGAAGCTCTGACTCTCAGCAATATTTTTACAGAATAAGAGGTATTCAGCATTCAGTCAGAAAGTGATTAAGAAAAGAGCAAGAATAAAAGTTCAGTTTAGTTGTGTCTCTCTCTCCTGGAAGGATTTCCTGACATTAAAATTGGCTTCAAAATCCTGCAGACATTATGAAGGTCTTAATATTAAATGGATGATCCTCTAGTGATCTCTGAATGCTGTAGCAGCAAAATAATAAAAGGTAGATCCAGAAAAGTGCCTAACAGAAGTGACTCCACAATGGCAGAATGGAGTTCAGTTTTCTCTCCTTTCCTGCAGTGATTCTCAGGAATTTAAAAAAAAAAACAAACAAACAAACAAACAAAAAAAACCAAACAAACAAAAAAAAACCAAACCAAACCAAAACAAAAACACACACACAAAAAAAAGCTAAACTGACTAATGCTCTCAGAATATATAAGAGTAATTAGTGGAAAGAGTATAATTGTTTCTTTTGTTGCAACATCTTTGTGTTATCATTGTAATAGAGTAACATGAGAGATGTTTTTGAATACTTAATCATAAAAATATGTTAATCCTAACACAGTATTAAAGATTTGTTTGCAATAATATATTTTACAGAAACATTGTCATGTGGCTACTTTCTTTTACTTTTTTCAACTGTGTTATAACACTACTTTTATTCAGATTGAAAGTGACCATATAATTTGAAGAGTCCTTGACATACATTGAAACAGAAAGATGTGTACAGAAGCAATCTCACTGATTCACTGGACACTTGAGACTAGAATAACTGGACAATTGAAGTAAATTTTGTAATTTTATCTGAGGAGCTATTTTTTCCATATTAACATTTTCTTGGCTTCTCTTGCAACGATGAGAACTAGTTGGAGAAAAACTAATTGAGGAAACTAAACATGATCAGAGGTCAACTAAGCATTGATCCACAATGAAAAAAAAAAAAAAAGACAATCACTAGGTACCTTTGTATATTTCTATTCTTTTAGCTATTACACTGATCTCTTAAGCTACTTGAATTTCTCTCTGGTAAGGGATTAGTTAGAATTTGCTTTTAACAAACCTTATTATTGAATTTCTCAAATGGAGGTATCAAGCTCAACATAAAATACATAATATTTTACATATTATATACCTGCCCTTACATAAAGAGAAGTTGATTTGTTTTGGAGTACCTAAAATATGCTCTCAAGATTTTAGCAATGTAACACAGATTTTCAGTATTCACTAGACAATCATTGATAAAGCTTAATCATTGATCAAGTTTAAGATTCTTGACAATTCCACAGCACAGACAATTGATGGATTTCCAAACGCTTCAAACATAATTAAGCAATATAGCATCCCATGTGTAAAGAAACATATATCTCTCCTTTACAAATGAGATAGATTAGATGGATTAATTAAGAAGAAATCCTACAAGAAAATACCAGGTTGGTTTCTATTGGTCAATTTTCAGACAAAGGTCAGAGATAGTTGAAGAAATAAAGGAAGAAAACACACACTAAAGGTCATATATGAAAGTCACAGTAGCAGTAGGACAAAAAGTAAAAAAAAAAGAGCTTTTCCCCTGAGGGTGGAGACAATGTGGAGGCTTTAGTTCAGCAACATACTTTGGAAAATTCTTCACTTTAAGCACATGAAAGATTTGTGTAGTGAGAATGAACTAAGCAGGTGGATAATTATATTACTTAAACTGTGACATTTAAAAATAAGTAGAACTCCAAATCTAAATGCTGAATCTAGTGCTATAAATAGAGAATCACAGACATCAAAGAAAAAAGAGAAAAAGATATTTTCAAACTTCAAGACCTTATCATATCTGAAAAAAAACAAAGTCATTAGTCCTCCAGTATGTTTGTATACCTATGTGTAAGTTTGATCATGTCCCTCTGAATATGTGTTTTATCTTCACTGTGGTAAAACTGATGCCTATGATGTCACACCTTGCAGCACAGCCACAAGGATTTGCGATGTGATAAAACACTATAGCAAACTTCCCCATTGCTTTACACTGTATGCAGTAAACCACAGTGATATCCACAGTGGATAAAAACAAATTTACCTGGCACTTTTCAGATATACAGTGGAGTAAATTAGTCTGTGTGTATTAATTGGAAAGCAATGCCAAAGAGAACAGGTCGAAGCTTGCGTTTCCTTCATGTCCGACTTTCCCTTCCCTTTAACACTGCCCAAGATTTACTTCTGTCCTGTCAATTTTACACAATCATGGTGTTGTACTGATCCTTGTAAATTCTTTCATAATTTGGGGTGTTCAATAAATAAATGAAACAGTCTTTGGCATACAGTTATATTTTTATTATTATTATTTCTTGGTAATAATATAAAGAGCTTTCTTTCAATTACCATACAGAATCAGTGAAGCATAACCAGTGCTTCATTTATAACCAGTGGGAAAATAGGTGGCTAATAGGCATGAATAAAGGAGAAAAAAACCCTATGTTCCTGAATATCTTGTTATGACAAAAAGAAAACAATATGAACTCAACTAAGGAAAATGTGAGAGAGAGAAAGCTGCATTACAGTGATGTGGGTGTCTCTTTTACATTTCAATCTGTGTATAGAAGTATTTCTACCCAGTCACCCACTATTTTAGGAATCTGCTACATTAGCAGTATCATTTCCTCTCCCTTCAGTTTTTAGAAGTTTCATAAGTGCCTTTACTTCTTTTCCTTTTGACTCCAGAGTTTTATTGTGAATTTCACAGACGATTCTTAGTCCGGAATAATTATTATTTTAATATGTATTTACTAAGATATCACAGTTGATTCTTTAATAACATCAGTCAAAAACACTTACATGCTGCAAATTTTGTGAATATTCAATTTCTACTGCTAGTTGTTTTAATATCTCTTCAACATTAATGCACGTCAATGTTTCCCCCCCCTACCAAAGAGCCAATGCATACTCTCATATTTTTTCCCTGTTTCTGAGTCAAAATTCTGAGGAAGCTCGTTTCACAATTCATTTTGCCAAATCCACTACCTGTAAGACTGGGCACAACTTCCTACTTTTTAGTAGAAATGCAACCAGTTATTAATTTTACCATTGAACTTGGAGCAAATGTACACTTATTTCCAAAAGCAGTAACAAATTTCATGGGTTCATATTACAGAAAGAGTACAGTCAGTTCCAAAATAAGGTCATAACTTACTTGAAAGTATTTATGATTAATGAACTACTGAGATCTGCATGTTGTGCATCCTTTCATTCATATGTATGGTCATGAATAAAAATCACTGCCCTCATATCACTGTAGGTTTTTTCACATTCCTTCAAAGGAATGTGAATGTTTCTCCATCTCTCTGTTTAGTGAAATGTATTTCTATTTTCTTTTTTCATACCTGCCAAGCATTCTAAACATTCTAAAGCATCACCATATAACTAATAAGAGCTTTGTAGCATGAATTCACAAGTCATTTGAAAATGTCTAGTCCCAGACTAGACAGATATTGACTGAATCACATTAGTTCAAAACTGAGAAAAACTAAACAAAACCCATACAACTAAAATCAAGCAACTTTCTCAAATCTGTCTTTAAATCAGCCAATCTCCTAAAACTCAGGAGGAAACTCTGGACTGAGGAACAAACAATCTCTAGAGGTCTTACAGTCAGACTCTAACTATCTTCCCATCAAAAGATTTTGAAGTGAGATGTTTACAGAGCTGTGTTTCTACATGAGCTTCTTTCCTGAGAGCTGTACACTGAACAGGTCCCAATAGCTTAGATTTTATTTTTATTCTTGTCCTCTCAGTTGTTGCTACTGACACAGACTGAAAAAAAAAAAAAAAATCATATCTATGGTGATTTCATATAAACAGGCTTGTTTCGTTTTATTTTTTTTTTAATTTTGTTTAATTTTGTATTCTTAGTTATTTTATCAGTTCCACCAGAAGTCCACCTCTTTCTTCCTGTTTTTCTCTCCCCATACATTCCTATGTGGCAGGTTTAATGTACGGAATAGTAGAATGCTGATGTACCAGTGAGGATGAAGCAACAGTGAATAATGTATGTATTTTCTATTAGCAGTTTGGAAAGTAAATATAAAGTTCTCTAAATTCAGAAGCTCTTCATTGCACATAAAGGTAAAGGCTCAGTGCAACTGCAATGTCAGTGATGAACTAGGATCCATGAATTCTTTCTTTGTGCTGGCCATAAATCTGATATATAAGCTGCTGCAAAGTGCAATTAAGGCAAAATATTCTTTTAAGACCTGAAACTTGTCTGTCCTCACCCAATTTTAATCTGACAAGAAAACTCATAAGGTCCATGATATACACCTGAGATCACTGAGTGATTACTGCCGCCTAGTTAATTCTCCATGCAATGAATTACATCAAATTAGTATAAAGGAAGGGCCAAATCCTCAGTGGATGTATCTGACAGAAGATAATAAAAAAATTTTAGGGCATTCAGTCCCTTTTGCTGTAGGAAAAACTTGCTTTGTGACATATGGGGTTTTGGTTTTTTTTGTTTGTTTGTTTGTTTGTTTTGGTTTTTTTTTTGTTTGGTTTGGTTTTTTTGTTTTGTTTTGGGCGTTTTTTTGTGTTTATCTAATGCTCTAGTACAGGCCCCAGAAGGCATTATGACATTGATGATTAACCCTCAAATCAACATATGCTCTTGCCTGGGATATACTCATGTGTGTGCTGAGTTTTCCCTCTGTGTTGCAAGTGGTACACCACTTTTCAAAGCATTTACACTCCATGTTATATGTACAGTCTCTGAATTCATGAACAAATGAAAGGAAAAATCCCTCTATTGCATGCTGAGGATAGGGACAGATTGTACCTGCACTGCCCACATGCCAAAGGAAATCATAAGTTCTAAGACAAGGATATCCCAGTGTGTGTCTCTCTGTTACTTTATACTCTTGATTACAGCAAAAGTAAAAATTTGTCACATCCCACCATTGATAACTTACTTTTAATACTCCCATGCTTCTTTCTACCCCAATTTTTTAACACCTCCAAGTGCATACTTCTTTCTCAGAAGCCACACTACTAAAAGGAGAGAGTAAGCCTGGAGTGCATCTGTCCCTTTTTGCCTCTCTTACTTTATGAAGTCTCCCATGATAGTAAACTGAATTTTCATGGAAAAGAGACCAGTTCATGAACTCTGCTTCTCTCTGTCTCAGAAATATAGCTCAAGGCGGCTGAAAGGGGCCAAGAGTTATTTGGCCAAGGCCCTAGAATTCCAAAGACTCAAGTATTTTACAGTCAGAGTACTTTGAATACAGAGCATAACTGTGGAGGAACATGCTCTTTCCCAAAGGATTCAGCTCCTTTGGAACAGTGTCTGCTTTATCCCATTAAAAATAAATAAATTACGCAGACTATCTGCCTTACCCCCAGATCTTCTAGTCAGGCAAAAAACTGCTTGTGTACAATCAGCTCTACTTTGTCAGTCCAGGAAACGAAAGAACACTCTCAGAAGGACTGATGAGAACTCTCTATGCTAATTGCCTTTCTGACTGGAGGAAAATGTAACAAAAAAAAAATATTATAAAGGAGGACAATGAAAAATTAGTTGCTTTGTCTGAATGTTTCCAGTTGTTGATAAATGCTCTGTTTAGGCTCACCAATTTTTTTCAGCCTGCAGCTGCAGAGCCAGTGTTCCTTGTCCCTTGCCATGACTGACGATCTGACTGTCTGCCAGATAATCACCAATTCCTGCTCTGCTGTCTGCTTCAGTTATTTTTTAAGAGCATTTTTTCTCCTTTTCTTGAACCTGATGATCTCACACCGGAAACTCAGCTTTTTTTTTCCCAAAGAAGAGAGTCTTTTGTGATGGCAACAGAGCAGTCTTACAATCAGCTGGGAGTTTTCCTTACTTAGGCAAGAAAAAAAATAAGGTCAAGAATTGACAGAGTTCCAGCAGGGCTTAAACTCTAGCAGCACAAAACAGCTATTTAAGGAGCAACAAAAAACTAAAGACACATTTACTCTGAGGTAATGGTGACATAATTTTTTGGAGAATAATTCCCAGTTATTTTAACCTATTTTTTGCTTGCTGCATTCAGGACCAAAATGTGAATAGGATATAGATGTAAACTTTACATGGAGACAGTGTGTCTCACAAATCAGTGTAGAAACATTCAGCACAAAAATGGCTCTTTACCTTGACAATAAAGGCCAGTTTGATAGTTTATTTTCTTTATTCCTACAATGAGCCCATTGAAAAAACCTTCATCATTTTTATTCTGCTTCAATGCCTTACAGTTTTCTACCCCTTGTAAAGGAAATAAAGTTACTGAAGGCAATTTGGAGACTCTGAATGAGATCTTGTTTTGAAGTTTCATAATGATTTCATGAATTTATTTTGTACTGCAAATTAAAGTCTCTTGATTGCTAACATGAGACTTTCAGGTTTTTATTAGCATGTCTGTGGTCAAGAGACTGGTCAAATTTACTTTAGTCTTGATTCAAGTTTCAGCAATGCCCTTACTTTATAAGTAAAAGATCCCTTTGTGATCCAAATATCTTTACCTTGCTAATCAAATTTCTTTACTCCCATTTTTCATTTCCCAGTTGACTGCTCCATGTCCTCCTGAACAGACATTCTTGGAGAGGAGATAGTACCCATTTCCTTTCCCATATAATATTACGAGAAAGCAAATCTGCATTTCACCGCATTTTGCCCTTTAGAAAGTATTTTCAATGCAGGTACTAGAAAACAAGTGTTGCATGAAGCAGTGAAAATGGTCCAGTTTCTTGTATGTTGCAGAGAAGGCAAACAAGGCTTCCAAACTGATGTGCCAGGATTTCTGAATTCGCATTTTGGCCCAGCTCTTGTTAGAAAGATCTCAAATTATCCTATGTGGAAGGCAGAATATACAAATGATGCTCAAATTTACCTCAGGTAGTTTTAACTTTTGGAAAGTTTTTGTATCATCTAATTCAGCTATAGAGATGATAAAGATATGGGGCAGGGGTGTGTGGAGAGGAGGGAGAGGGAGATGGTGGAGATAGAGAGAGAGATGGAGATGGATATGTGGAGATAAAGATCTTCTGCAATCAGTGGAGCAGAGTAGTCCACATCCTGAGGCCACTTCACTCCTTTTAAACACCTACTTTCAAATGGGACGATTTGTCCCTTGCTGGCACCCCTATCTTTAGGGATTATAGTCTCAGACAGATTAATTCACTTTTGTTGTCTGACATATGGACAGAGAAAGTTAGGTGACCGGTATTTCATCACAAGATTCGGCACATGGACAGTTATCACAGAGCAAAGATGCTGGAGTTAATCTGCTGTTATGTGAGAAAGCAGCTTTTGTGAACCCATCATTCTGTGCAAGCTTTGTAGCTCCCTTCCCGGACCTGCTCCAGCCAGTGGGAACATAAGTGACAGGAGCCTTAGGGAGCTGATCCAGGAGCATTCTAGCAGGTTTGTTGCAATACAGTATTAAGATAAAGAAAGGCCAACTGAACATGGCTTTAGATTGGATTGAGCTCTATTTAAAACTTCTCATTAGAGAGTCTGGCCAGCTCAATTCTTTGATGGTATTTAAATTATAAAAAAAAAAAAAGTTTGTCAAGAATGAAACTCTCCTACTCAGGTTCAGGATCAGCTACTGATTATACATGTCAGATTCCCCCCTTTATTCCTGAATCTATTCTTTTGGATATTCCTGCCCTGTCCCCATCTTTGAGGAATGTGGTGTACGTGTACAGAAATGTCTGTCTTCCACTCTTCTTTTCCTTTCATTCCTTTCAAATGAAAACAAATGAAGTTTTGAATGGAGAAACATCTGTGTTACCCTTCAAAAATATCAAAGAAAGTCCTACAGATTTTCAGTTAACATAGTACTTTACAACAATTGTCATAACTGGCAGCATCTCTGTCTCAGTTAAAGGAGTAAAATGACTCTAGACATTCTCTGTTACAGCAGACTCTGATCTAAATTGTAACAATTGCAAGTGTCCACTAGGTAGATCATCTTGTCCTTTCTGCTAATAAGTATTGTTCCCTCTGATATTTTCCTCTGTGTTTCACCCAGTCTAATTTTGCCGCTCTTCTGGACAGAATATTTCATTAACAAATAAGACTATTGCTAGTAAATACAACATGGTATGCAGTTCCCAGTTCCCTGTGTTCTGTGGAATATCTTTTTTTTTTTTTTTTTTCCAAAAAGCAGTTGTATTTCTCAATACCACCTTCATTAAATGCCTTTTTCCCCTCAGAACTGGAGATAAATAAGTGTCTGACAAATTTGGGCTTGAACCATCACGCAATGTTCTTGTAAAGGTTCAGGCTTGAATACCAGTCAAATATCATCCCTTCATTATTTTAGCGCATTTGGTCCTGAGATAAATTCCAGATGTTCAAAAAAGAATGACATTGAAAGAACTGAAGAAAATATTTGAGCCACATTTTGGGCAAAGGTTCATATGCATTTTTAAATAAATAAGTAGAAAACTGAGCTGAAAGTTCTTGGTTAATTAATGTTCATGATACAGTTAGGACATTGGCTCTACAAAATAAAGTTATTTAGTTATTTCATATTTTTTTTTTATAAGTTAATTATACTTCAGTGTTTTCTATAATGTAGCAGCTGGATTTTAATCACCCTGGATATTTGCTTGAAAAACCAAACTCACATTGATCTCCCACTACATGAATAAGATGAAACCACACACTTCCATGAGAACAATAATCACCACAGATGAAATCAAACACTTCCATGAGAACAATAATCACCACACATTTGTGATTCACATTTGTAAAATCAAAGCAAGAAATAAATTGTGAAAATGCCAAAATAAACTAAGATCTGATATTTTTTTTTCTGCCATTTTTTCCTAAAGAAACAATCTTGATGTGATTGTGTTATTTGCACAGACATCTGTCCAACAGACTGCAATGACTTTTGAAACCACTGGGCAATTTTAGTTGAGTCTGACAGAGGAGTAAAGGTCACAAAGCCATACTTCAACTAGGTTTGCGAAATAAGATCCAATTTCAGTTCCTACTGAGGAAAAGGTAAAATAAACTTACTTATCACGTATTTTGCTTGCCACCAACATGCTGTTTAATCAGCTAATGCATAGCTTTAGATGAGCCTGGAGGGGAGAGGAAGAAGAGAGGATAATATAGGAATATAATAGGATTTTGAGTAGTTCAGTACTAGTACTGAAATTTAAAGAATAAAAATCAATAGGAAATCACAGTTCTTTAGGTTGCCTGCTTACAGAACAATTTATTTCTCTCTAAATCAGCAGGTCACAATCTTTTGTTGCTGCTGCTTCTTTTCTCCTTCATTTACCAATCTATTCTGCTAATAAAGCAGTGAGAGGTGGAAATCAGGGTTCAGAAATCTACCTAATAAATATCTAAAAGTTATATGAATGTGATCTTTGATCTAGCTAGTTGATGGTAAGCTGAAACTTGGCATAGTTTTCTTATTTTCTGAGCTTTCAATGGCACAGAATCAAGATTCGTACGTTAAGCAGATGAAAAGTTATTTTTCATTTAGAATAAATAGCTAATATTAGAAAAAAAAATGTATGCATGATTTGCTAATGGTAATCCTACAAATGTTAACCTAATTTTCATTCCACTAGTTCATTTTAATAATTTTATGCTATTCTTATGATGGACAATATGAAAATAAACCTGTAAGCCAGAAGTTTGGCTGTCTGATTCCTGTCTTGTGCCACAGATTTGTTTTGTAATCACGAACAACTTGTTTTACCTTTGTTTCCCATTCTAGTCTTTGTCAATCATGTTTGTTTATGAAAGCTGTTAAAAAGAGAAATGTTCGGCTAAACATCTGGATCCAGTATTGCTGAATGGATAAGTCTTTTGGCTATGTTGTAATGTTGTTTATGGCATCTTTGTTGCCATTATTACACAACTAAAATGATTACTGTAAAGAATCTCCTACAACTGTGTTTCACTACCTTGGCAATGCATATATAGGTAATCCTCTTCTGATGCAAAATTGCCATTAACTTCTGCCTTTACTGTCTTTCATATCACAGAAAGACAGTGACGGAGTTTGGTGTCTTTTTACATAGATGAAAAACCCTTTCATTTTAGATCTTTCTTATAGCAGGGGAAACTTGCTAATAGGAGCTCTTCTTGCCAAAGCTATAATTTGCAACATAATGCATTGTAAAAATTAGTTAAAAATCAGTTGTGCCAATCACTGGTCTTGAATTCCTTGCCATGCAATTGTAACTTTTGTAACAATTTGGGCCCATCAATAATAATATTTAAGATATGATTATAGCCAGTAGCTGAAAATATTGAAGCTGTCTAAGACATTTAAACACAAATGTTTCTTTAAAATAAAAAACAATTTTGGATTAATTTTACTCATGCACAAAGAATGTGCTTGAGCATATTGATCTGATTAGTAAATTATCTTCCTTTAAGGTTTTTTGTTTGTTTGTTTTTATTATGATGGTTTCAGAGCTACAAAATAAACATAAGTATAAGGTGGCTGAAGTGCACCAGGCACTTTAGACCTTTGGGATGTGATCCACAAAGGGATCGTACTAGCACTACAGAGCATTACCCCAGATTTTAAATCCACAGACCGCTGGTCAGGTGCTACTTAGATTTGGAAGGCATTTAATTTTCACAGCTGTTTAAATGCCAAGTGCTGTCTCATTCCCCTGCTGCCTGTGCCCCAGACACAGCAATATCCTCAGGCCAGGTGCTACCAAACTTTTTCCTGACCACAAAAAAAGTGAGAAGAGAGCCAGCATCTCTGCAAACTGAGCTGCCAGTGGGCTAGCAGTGACTTGTCAGAGTCCAGCCAGCCTTAACCTCTGTCACATTGTGGCATGGAGTTCAGACACTGAGATGTTCTTATCAATGTACCCATCCCAAAAGATGTAAACTTTCGAAAATCACAGTGCGGTTTATGGTAAGTAGATATACCAAAGTGCCTTTGAAAGTCCTGCCCTAAGTGAGCTCACTCTCTCTTCCTCTCCTCTCCATCTTGTTCTCTCAGTTATGATACTTCATTTCTACTATTTTCCACTTTGTTGTAACCATTTGGCGCTTTTTCTCCTTCTATTTCAGAGGCCTTTCCAAACCTTCCAACTCAACCTCTTAGGAAGCAAAACAATATCCAGGCAGCAGTTGGCATCAAAAATGAAGTGAAACACCCACTTAATGGTGTCTTCTAGGCTTCACTAGCAACACTGAAGATAATTAGTCCTTGATCTAAAATGGCATGATACCATTGATTTCAATGGAGTTATATTTGTTTACACCAGTTGAAGATATGCCTCAAAATACAATGGCTTATTACAAGGACTATGACAGAAAGGTATACTTTAGGTTTTAAAATTATTTTACACTTTTTTTTTAAAAGTATCTGATCGATGATTTGCAACAATGGCATTAATTGCTCTCATTCTTTTCACTTATGTAAGTACCAAACAGTTTGTACTATTGATCCAAGCACAGTGTTGCGGTAATTTCTTCAGTGATTTGTTAGATTATGTGCTCCAGTGGCTGTCTGTACCGGTGATTATTGTTAGCACAGCCTTTTTCCTGATGTTCATTTCATAGTACAATGATTACAGTTATTATCATTTCTATAATTATTGTTGTCAGCATCAAGCTGGTTAACAGGTTCTCTAAACACAATTTTTTTAAAAAATTGTCAAATGACGCAACAAAAAATCACACTTTTTTCTATTCAAATTATTCTTATGTTTTATTTTTGTACTTTCATTCATTCTCTTTCATTAAAAAAATAAAAAGGCATTCTACTGTTCTACACACTGATGAGTTATGAGGACATCTATGATAGGCCATGCTGAAGGAATCCCATCAGTGGGACTACACCATCTGCCATATCCACCTCCAGAGACTTCCTCAGGACACAGAGCAGAATGGGTGCAGTTACACATTTCTCACTGCTGGTTTTCTCTGCTGATAGAGCACTGGACCTTGAACAACATAATTTTTTGCCAAATGAAAGATAATAATTAGTGATTACAGTACAATCTCTATTGGTAAGTGTAAGGGTTAAGAGTAGGCTACTTACAGTAATATGATACTGACCAAGAATCAGATTCTTTCACTAGTAAGAAAATAAGAAACATTTTTTTTTTTTCTGTATGTTCTTTTAAGGACTGTGGCCCTAGTAGCAAAAGCACCACAGGAGATTTCTAATGCTTTTGCTGTGTCTGTTGATCTTCCCCCAAGCCATGAGACTTCTGATGCAACTGCAGTATGTTTTCATGGGTGATTTTATGCTGAGCTTCCAGGTCTGGGGGAAATGTAATCAACTGCTTTGTGTATATTTATACTTTCAAATGTACTTAACTAACAATGACATCCATGTAATTTAGGTATGTAATAACTTCTTTGCTGCATTGATCTTGAAGGTCAAAGAGCTGCTGTGGCATTTGGAGCTATTCTGATTCAGTTTGAGTTTTAGGATTGTGTATAGATCAGATTTTATTTTATCTGATCCAATTCACCTACTATTCCTGCTGAAGATACAATTTCAGGAAGACAGGACTGTGTCTTTACAGATCAAAGACAGCCAGAAGAAAATCAGAAAACCAGGGAATGGAAAGTACAGGAAAGAATAGACTCTTCTTGCTGACACAATTAAATAGAAGACAGTTATTGAACCATTTAATGTGTCACCTCTCTGCCTGAGAAAGCCATAAATAATGTAAGGAGGGGGACTACTTTTCTTCACAGTGCTTGAACAATGGTATGTGTTGAAAATTACATGCACAAGTCCCCATCTGTGAATAAAGGTTAGATGTTAAGTTCATGATCAAAGAGGAGAAAAATAAAAAAAATGAAAATTAAATAGAAAAAATTGAAAAGTAGTAAGCAAAGCCCAGGTCTCTAGGGGTTTATTTAAAAACACAGACAATGAGGAAACATGTTAGTTTTAGTATTTTTAGACTGAATATTAATGATGGAATTTTGGAATAATGTACTGGAGTTTAATATTCAGCTCCCAATCTCTTTGATTCCTCCGAGCAGTACTCTTTCCAAGCTGTACTGACATATGGTTAGTGTGAGCCAGAACTGGATGGCTGGTGCTGCAGAGTTCTTCTACACAGCCATTTTTCATCAAAACTTCCAAAAATTTCTTTTGAAAACACATCCATAACAATATATATACTCAAAAATAAGTTCATGCAAAACAGAGTTTTTAAATTTTGTGTTAAACTGTTGGGCACAATATATTACCCCGAAAATTTCCATTCCAATGTGCTGATGCTAAATAAGCGCATTCCTTCCTGCAATCATCCTCTTCCATTTCAGATCCAATGATATAGGAGATGGGTCACTCACTCCTCTAGTAAACTGAATAAAATGGCAATTACTGTTATGTAGTTGTGGGGACAGCAGAACTTAACATAGCTCCCTACTTTCACAGCCTCCTATTCCTTGTACGCACAGCCCTGGGAAGGGGCTGAGTCTCTAGGAATCCTAGTAGAAATCTTCCTTACTAATATCCCTGTAACATCAGGATTTTGGTTATGTCTTAGAATCATGCATTATCCACAAGCACATCCAAATGGCATTCCTAACCTATTTACAGCTCATTATGGGCAAATTTGTCCATCAGACTAATCACTGCTCCACAAAATAAGTCCTAGGAAAATATGCTGAGCCCAGCCACCACACCCTAGAAGAGTACTGAAGGCAGTATGGATGCATTTCTATGCATGAAATGTGTGTCATCTCACTTCAGTCACAGTGAGACCCCTCTGATCCCCATTCCCCACATATTTCTATTCACTCTATGGTCCAAAATTTCCAGATCCCAAACTCAAATCACTTCACAGACTTCTGTGGATAGCTTTCTGTTAGAGAAGGAAGAAGAGAATAACAGCAGCTGTGTTTAGTAGAATCTGCTATACACAGATGGAAAAGCAGGACCTGTGAGGCCTGTGGTTGCTCACTGAGATTAAGGTGTCTTTAGTATGTAAAGAGGATAATTATGAGGTTATGACCAGCTGAGTGTTGGCACATGAAGCTTCTGATGAAAAAAAGCTGAAATCCCAGAGAAATAAGATGACTATATTGGTTGACAAAACAAGGAATCTTCCAAAGGTGCTGGCAAAGGGGCACCTAACCTTGCAGACACCCACTACATTTGTCCTGTAAGTCTGCAGCCTGTACAGCAAGTTCACCACCACAAATTTGCTAACATTTACAATATCTATTGACCTTCCCCAGCAGCATGAGAGTGCTTGGAATAGAATTTATCCAAGATGTTTATAAACTCTTAATCTTTCAACTCTGTAAGAAACCTATTAAGCCACTCTCTGTGCATTCCTGAATTTCCCCCCAAGCACCATGGAGTGGGTGATGCTAGTCAACAGTACACAACAAACAGGGTGACATTGGAGCTCAAGGAGCTATCAACATCTGCAGTGTGGTACTGCCAGTGAATCCCTTCATGATAGTGTTATCTATTCAAGCTTTCTAACTTTTTTTTTTTCCAGTGTGTAAAGTGCTTTTGTAAGACTGAATAGATGATCCTGAGAAAAGACAAAATCTATACTGAGTTACACCATCAAGACAATGGGATCACTGTAGAAACAAAGCACTGGCATTTTAGTACTAGCTCTGCTGGATGTTACTTGTAAAAAATATTTTTCAAGTGATACCTAATGGTTTCAACTAACAGTAGTAATTTTTAAAAAGAATGAATTGTATTAAAAAGCATCATGTACCAAAGTTTTCTTTCTCTCACTAATATATTTCTTGCATACTTTATACTCCCCTTAACACAGTCCATGAATTCTCTGTTGAAAAGCATTTAAAGAACATTTAAAGAAACACTAATAGTGTTTCTGATATTTTCAAACCCATTTGAATACTTGAAACAGCCTACCAAATATTTCAGTTAGTTTATTCAAAATATCCTTCTGAGTCTTAATAAAATCAGACTCATAAAAAGGATCTTCAGGTGACCCTCCTAGCTTGTTTTCCACACTAACTTTCATAATTGTTTTAGTCTTTCTAAGCTCAGATCCTGTTCTTTTCTGGCATATCTCAGGGATATATTTCTTATGACGGAAGATTGAAGAGGTTGATGCTGCTTTTTTTTTGTACAGAGGGAAAAAAGGCAGCATCAGGGAAAAGGTTACAGAGCATTTAACTCCTATAAAATTTATTGTCAGAAGCTCTGTTAGAGATCAGCCAAGTCTTGAAATGAAGCTGAAAGTCCTCAAATACGACCTGTTACGTATAGGGCCTAGAAATGGAGATCATTGCCAAGAATCTCTGCTCTGAGAAAAAGTTATTTGGTGATTTGTGAGAACTGATTTGTGGAACACTTTGGGATTACAACTGCACTTTATGAACACACTGAGTCTCTTCTCAATCACAACAGTTTTAGTATATTCTTGTGTCATATTTCCTGCCAAAGGACCCAGAAGTTCACACTTGTTTGTCTGGAAGAGTTACTTACATTCTAGATCTATCTGGTGTATACAGTGGCTATAGTCTGTAAGGTAAGAAGGTGGTGAAATGAAATAATTAGTAGACAGTGCTGCAGTGCACTTTGACAAGAACTGAAGAGTTTGTGGGCTTATTACTGGCAACTCTGCCTGTAGGGAGGCCCTGACAAAGTGATTTCGTTCATAGCCAGTACATAGGTGGGAAAAAGGCCATCCTGAGACTACGACTTCTACCTTCCTCCAGTAGTCAAAACAGTGCTCATATTGTATCTGCAACTAACCAATGACCAAAACACTAGAGTGTGGTTTTCTGGGAGGCTGGAGGGAAGACTGTGTTGTGTCAGTATGCAAAGGAAAGACAAATGAATACAGAAATCACAGAAATGAAAGAAGCCACCTATAACATGACCAAAATCAGTTATAGGCAGCAGCACAGGAAGACTACAAACTCTGGACATGGGAGTCAGCACTGTAAACTTCCTTCAAGGATTGTTTGTGAAAATTGTTAAATTTGATGAACTGGGGAGGCAGTAAAAGGTGTCCCTTTTCCTGAGGGCACATAACTGATGACACTTCAGAGGCAGGGACAGTGATTACTTGCTGAGCTGTGTCTTACTACATCTCACCAGATGTAAAAAGCAAAGCAACAAAAGCTGCTGTATTGAATCAGCCCCAAAGAAAGTCAAAGCCCAGGCACTGAGACCAGGGGAAAGAGGAGTCTGTCTGACCTCACAGGCAATTAACTACATCAGAAGCTATAAACAGGCTAATTCTGATATAATCACATGCATAAACATATCCTCCCAAGCAGCTGACACACATGCCTGCCTGATGTTTTTGTTAATCTAAGACATTATTCATGCAATGCAATTTGATATCTGTTTGGGCGAGCAGCCTGTGTAAAGATACTTGTACAATCAGGGAAGATGAAGACTCAGTCAAATGCATAATTAATGCATAGGCTGGGCAATTATGTAATTTAAAGTCTATTTACACGTGATTGTGTATTTTTGTAAGGCATTTCACTTTTCTTTAACTCTGTTGTGATATCTATTAAGAGCAATGTATTTGATTACTGTTAACTGAACAGTATGAGATTCACTCATTTTAATGCCAAAACAACCAACAGTAATTTTATAGCCTGACCACTTGTATGGTTGCAGAAATGGAAGAATTAGGGGCAAAAAGACCTGGTTTTGGCCCAGGTCAGACAAAATACTTACCCTAGCCTCCCTGCTCTTTTTTTATTCAGTTATTTTGTTTCCTTTTCAAGTTTTCCCACCTGCTACATAAAAATAAAATAACTCAGTATAGACACCATAGAGAGGGAGCCAAAACGATTGCAAAGGGAGAGAGTGGGAAAGGACAGTGTGAGGAGTGGGGGATACTAAAGAAAACAGCTCAACAGGACTTTAATACCTCAAGTAAAAAATTGGTGTTATTAATGTCTCTCTTCATCCCTGCAGTTCTTTACCACAATGTAGGTGATTGCTACCAAGCCTGACAAAATATCAGTGGTGATTTATCTTCTGCAGTTTAGATGTTTATAGCTAAATAAATTTAATTTGATTATTTTCAGAGCTAAGTCCCTTTTCTTGGAAGAATATCCCTGTCTTCAGTAAAACTGCTCTCACTAAAACCCTCCCTTAAGACTGCTTTCAAGCTAATATTAAGTCCATTTCACTCTTTAGCACACCACAGGAAGAGAAAGAAGAAATGTTCACTACAATTCAAGAAATTGAAGCATGCTGTCTAACCTGCAAACAACCTTTCCACTTTCACAGATAAATGTTACAACTACCCTTTATTTCTTGACAGCCTGCATTCTTGGGTCCCAGGTGTAAATACTTTGGAAATCTGAGATACAAGGCTTTCAACCGTATGCTGAAAGCTGTAAATATCAGGCACAATTTCCTTTTATTTTAATGAGTGTGTTGTCATGGAAACTTTGCAGTGGACTCTGGGTTTCATACTCAGAACTCTTGAGGTTTCTGGCAGTTCCCTGATGGGTCCTGTCAACTGCTCTTTTCACAGGAAGTGATAATAAAAATTCACTTTCCTGTTCAGTGAACCTTGAATGAACTGAAGGAGAACAACCTCAAATTCGCTTGTTTCCTCTCATTCCAAATTTCATATGCGTGACTGATAGCATGTTACTTAACCCTTTCAATAACTTCATAAACAGCTGAGATCCGTAACAGTTAAAAATTCTCTACTGTTTCACGGTCTTGAAAGACATTTTATTTTTACATGAAACAGGTATTGAACCTGACTTCTTACAAATTAGTAAATGCTGACCTCTAAGTGAGGTTGAAGAGTGAAAAGGACAAAGCCTCAACAGTTTTAAGCAGAATACTTTCTTTTTTTCCAGATTTATTCTTGATTTAGAACATTATAAAGTAATGGCAGAATGAGGTTAATTTCCTGTTTTCTGATTTTTAATACATTTTACTCTGTAAATATTTTACGCAGGTACATCATAATAAAACCCCCTAAGCATCCTTTTCCAATCCACCATGAGGTATTTTTCAGCAAAATTCTGACATTCAGAAAGTTCTCCTGTTGTACAATACCTTACCATTATGAAACTGTCTTTTGAGAACTGCTCCCTCAAGACTTCTGCTTTTACTGCTGAGGGAAGATTCCCAAAATTTGTCTTGACCACGATCACCACAATGCCTGCAGTCAGGCACCTGTGCTGTTATTCATCCCTTTGCTCTAGTTTTATATATTTCTCCATTTCACAGCTGCCACATATCAATGCATTGACTCAAATACTTTGTATTATGCTAACTTGTGCCTCCCATGGCTGACTTTAGATGTATCTCCAAGGCAAAGAAAAGGACTGCTTGAAACAGGTGCTGTTGGGTGTTTACTGGCTTGCATTACTGAGTTTCAGTAACAGCTTTGGGAAGATATTGCAACTCTAGCAGCTCTGGCATATGTCCAGCCTCCCTGGAAGGTGAGTGACACCAACACATAGCACAGTAACTGCTGTGCCCTCATTGTCAGGTGTCTACTTCAGTGCACAGTCAGTTTCTTAGGTTAAGAAATAATTAAACATTTTACCCGAATGCTGGGTTCATTGAGAGGAACCTCAAAACACACAAGCAAACAAAATCCCCCAACTGTTCTAGCTGCCTACCTACCAATATAATAAACAGGACAAAAAGTAGAATTTCTCACTCATTGCTGTAAATTCTGCATAATACTGCTTAATCCTGCTGGAAAGTTCTGTATGATTAAAAAGTTAGAAACCAGTGGTTCAACTGTTTAGAAGGGATCAGATGACAAAAGGAGGGAGGAAAATGAAGTAGTATTACTTGTCACTGATAGCTCATAAGCAGTGCTTACAGGTAATGTTCAAACAGGTAAAACATTAAATGGGCTCAGATCTAGTGCTTCCTTTTGTCTGATGATTTACATAAGAAAACAGAATGGCCACATCTGTACACACTTATATGAAGTATATGTAAAACAGAAAAAAAATTTAAGGAACTTCATTATCAGAGAGATACAGCAGATTTGCTACCTGAAACATTACTGATAAGTGGAAGAAACAAAGTAGAAATACAAAAATATGAGTTACAGCAGCATGGTGTGGAGGTACAACAGAAGCCTCTAGCTCTGGTGAAGGCCAGTGTTTAGAGGACTGAATAGCAACAGGACTGAGTAGCTTACCTAAGCTTTCCTCCACAAGATCCAGTGGAAGAACCCTTAGGTAAGATGTAATCAATAAAAAGAACATAACAATATTTGATATGAAGAATTCACCAGTAAATGTGTGCATTTTTCTCTTCTAGAGTTCTCAAAATTTTGGAATTGCCTGCAATTCCAAAAGGTGTTTGCTACATAATCCATCATTACTGTTCTTCAAAGCAGATCCAGAGGAAATATTATTGTTTTGTGTGGGCAGCATGACTAGATGATGAAATGGTCTCTTCTGATGTTAAAGTCCAAGAAAGTGATTATCACTGTGCGAATAGCAAAATCTCCAAATTCCTTTTCCAATTCCACAGCACCACCACAAAGACAAAAGTTCATGCTGAAGGGGCCAGTAAACTGCTGGATTAAGGTTCACCGTTATCACTCTCAAGCAAGTGTGATTTTGAAGCAGGTGTTGCTATGTTTTTGTCTTTACTATTGTCTCAAAATATACTGATGCCCAACTGATCTCAGTTCAGGCACAGCAACATCTCACAGCACTGTGTTTCTCTAGGGGGGCATAGATTTTTCCAAGGTCAATAGCAAAAATTAACCCAGTGTCTCACTTTGCATAGGAAGAGTATAATATTGTCCTACAAACATCTAACTGGAAAATATGCACAAAAATAAATTCATTCACATATTCCACATGATAAATATGCACACAGAAAAATGTTTTTTCTTAAGATTTCCACACTGACCATTGGCAGAGATTTTTCTCACTTAGAAAAATTATCCAAATAATGATCAGCTACACGGAATGAATAGTTTCTGATTTTAGTTACTCTCTTTCTAGAGCACTACCATTTAATGTTTGTGTTTTCTATTTGACAGTGCAGTCCTTTCTTCATGTTAAACTACTTTGTGATGGAGGAAGAATTTGCATTTTTTCTTTACACACCGAGTATTCCCATTGACTTCAAATGGCCTTGAAGTCAAGGGAGCTGTCACATATGTAAGTCATCACAGTGTCAGTCAGATCTTCAAACAGCAGCCACTATATCCAGCTACTTCTACAGAAGAATTCAGTCATTTACATATGGCACTTTTGAACCCACAGATCCTGTACACTCAGAGTTTTGAAGAGGGGTGGGGACAGAAATTAAACCATTATATGTGTCAGTAGGGCCCACTATGAAACAGCCTGCTTTCTGTTTCTTCTAGTGGACAGCATTTTAATGAAGCTGTTACTAAGCTTAAAGATGGTTAAAATTAAGATCAGTAGTGTAATAAAACAGCATAGAAAGTGCAGGAAACATGGATCCTTATTTATTTCTAATCATATTTCTCAGACATATCCTTCAAACTGTTTATATGGTAGTTTCACAGTCTTATCAGGCTTTTACTGCATACATGAAATTAAAACAATTGTGTGTGTTAAAACAAATCAGCGTGCAGCTGCAGGGTGAGCTCTGGGTGGGAGCCCAACCCTGAGCCCAAGAAAACAGGCTGTGAACTGCCAACCCTTTGACCTTGAACTGTCAACCATTTGACCTTGAACTGCCAACCCTTTGCACAACAAAGGGCACGGGGACCTTTGGTCCAGTCACATGAGGGGAGACTCAGAGACACAGCAGGAACCGATGACCCCCTGATTTTCCTGCCATTAGACTGTGAGGGTGATAAAAACCCAGGAGTTCCTTTTTTGGGGTCCCTCCAGGGAGGCACCCAGCTTGAGCTGTTATTTTTTCTATTTAGTTATTGCATTGTGATTAAATTGCTTTCAAGATCTGGACATCTGAGATTCTGCTATGGGAAACCCAGGCTGCAGCTGGTAAGGAAACCTCGTTCGACTGTGTGAGTGTGGGGTGTGTAGCTGTGAAGGGGTTTCAGTCCCATCTGAGGTGGTGCAAGAGTGACTGCCAGAGTGGCTCCAGAATGGACAGGGAAGTTTCTGTAACATTAGAACAGTTAAGGATGTTACCTGAGATCCCTTGTATGACCTGAGTGATTTAAATAACACATATGTATGAAAAAACTTTTGCTGCTGCTTTTCTGTGTCACAGTTGAACAAGAAACCATTATATTTTGTATTCAGACATGACAGTTTGTCTGTGATAATACTTTAAACAGAAATTTCCCTCCCAGAAATTGAGGCAAATCCTGATCTGAAATGTATGTAGCTGGCATTTGACATGTTGCTGGCTGATATATAACTTTAATTAAAACTCACACTGTTTTAACATTGCCAGTTTTGCGTACCCAGATTGGAAGAGCAAGAAGTTCCCAGTGTGCATCCCTGTTCCAGATGCTTGTGTGTGTGCCCTCCAGGCACAGCTGAGCTGACACAACTCTTTGTGGGGCTGCACTGTCACCAAGATCACTGAACTTACCTGGCTTGAAAATAAGGGGATTTTCCCTTGTGGTATTTTTGACCTGCATTGGTTCATTGTTTCAGCCAAGAGTCCCACCTCATGAAAGCTTATGTTAGCACAGCTGAGGAGCTAAAGGGGTTGGGAATGCTTTAAACTATTGTTGTCAAGCAAGGTGGTATACTGTAAAACTACAACTTGAAGAGAGCAGCAAACGGTATTTTCCCATATGAAACTTAATATAGTACCACATTAATGATTCTGAATCTCTAACAATACTGCATTTTTGGCAACTGGAGCTAACAGGAACCAGATTTTCACTGCCCATAGTAAACATTTGGTAATAAATTGCAAAACAACAACAAAAAAACACCCTAATTTAAAAAAGTTAGATGAAATACATTGAAGAAAAGGAAAATAAAACATTTAATATAAATTTTTAATTTTTTTCCGGGGTTTCTTTTAAAAACTTCTATTTCAAATAGTTAGTGTATGACTGAAAGTGTCAATCATCCCATATTTCTTTATGACTGATGGGGATCAAAAACTGTACCATGAATTCCTGAAAGTAAACATGAATTTGATTCTAATTTAAGGTACCTCATCTTAATTTTATTGTATTCCAAAATCTAATGGAAAACCTGTTATGGGAATCAACATAAAAATGCAAAAAAGATAAGGATTTACTTAAGGCCAATCAGAATCGTTATTTGGAAAGTACATCTTCTCAAAACAGCATGAATTCTCAGCTGTTCACTGTGAAGAAAAGTGCTTAACAAAGATTTTATCATTCATCTTTTTATTTCCATCTGCCTCTGAATTGCATAACATAAGCTGTCAGGAGTATTAGAGTTTAACTTCATACTCCACAACACTTATTCTTTAAAAAGAAAACTCTATACAAAATGAGCAAGATGCATATTGAACAGATTACTAATTGATTATAGGTAGATCTCAGTATGGAAACCCTATTTAATGACGATCAGTATTTTATGCTATTCAGCACTTCTGTCATTGATCAAGAATTAAACACAGTATTGATTCTAATGTATTCTGGAAGTCATTCAGAAAGAACACTGATAATTAGTGGACCAAGACAATCACATAAAGCACTCCTGTTTTGCTTGGTAAATTCACAAAATGAATTTAAACATCACTAAATTCAAAGTAAAAAATGTAGAAAGAGGCAGGCTATACTTACAGAATGAAGGACTATATCCTGGAAAGCTGAGATTCATCTGGGAAGTGCTGGATGAGCAATTTGATATTCATTCCCAGTGGTTTGCATAACATCCTTCCACAACAGCAAAAAAAAGGCAAGCTTGTAAGACTGCATAGTCAGTTGAGGCTAGTAGTGAAATGTTGCATGACATTTTCTTATTGCTATTTTAAAAAAAATGACATTGACAAGTCATCCAGAAAACAAGCCATAAAGATATTTATATGTGAAAAGAAATGTCTTTCTGTGAGAGACTGTAACACACCATTCTGTTTATTTTATAAAAATGCAGACTGAAAGGTGATTTGAATGTATTGTATAAAACCATCTTGTGGAGAAATACTCTGAAGAGTGTCTAATCCAGTGACAAAAAAATGAACAAGACAAATTCAAATGAGAAATTACGAGCACTCTTTTAACATTGGCAGGGTTAAGTCAATGAAGGAAGCTATTAAGAGAAAAGATGCATTCCATAATTGTTGAGGTCTCTGGATGGAAAGTTTGACTCAAAAAACAAGATATAGTTCAGCAACACCCCCAATTCAGCCCAGAGCATGCCCTGCTGGGTGAAATCTCTCCATCTGTCGTATTGAGGTAAAATGATCTAGTGTTTCCTTTTTCTTTAAACTGTAAAAATGCCTGCTTTCACCTCCTGTGGTCTTTTACACGCCATCACCCAACCACAAGAAAATCTATTGTCCAGTGGTAACTGAACTATTATTCTTAACATTGTTTTTAGTGTTATTCTTAACAAGGTACTGGTCTTAAAACATTTCTCAGTAAGAAGAAACATCTGCAACCTCCTATATTGGAGATCAGAGGTTGTTGGTAGACAAAAGAAAGGCACTGGTCCATTTTTATATTTTCATTATGTTCTCTGATTTAGAAGACCTCTACATGTTATTCTTAAAAGGAATGAAATTATAACCTCCTTTTTTCATCTCTGGCAGAGCCAATGCCATCCAGCTCCAGAAGGGACCCGCCATTGGCCAAGGCCAAGCCAATCAGGAATAATGATAATGACTCTGCAATAACTTTTTTAAGGAGGACAAAAAAAGTTATTGTGCAGACAAAAATTGCAGCCAGAGAAGAGTGGAGTGAGAACACATGAACAGCTCTGCAGACACCAAGGTCAGTGGAGGAGAGGAAGGAGGTGCTCTGGGAACTGGAGCTGAGGTTCCCCTGCAGCCTGTGGTGCAGCCCATGGTGGAGCAGCTGTGCTCCTGCGGCCCATGGAGGACCACAGGAGGGCAGAGATCCACCTGCAGCCCATGGAGGAGACATACTGGAGTGGATAGATGCCCGAATGAGGCTGTGACCCCATGGGAGGCCAATGTTAGAGCAGGGTCTTGGCAGGGACCTGCTGACCCATGGAGACAGGAGCCCACACTGAAGCAGGTTTTCCTGGTAGGATTTGTGGGCCAGTGGGGGGCCCATGATAGAGCAGCCTGTGCCTGAAGGACTGCATCCTTCGGAGAAGTGACCCATGTGGCAGCAGTTTGTGAAGAGCTGTTGCCCATGCGATGGACTCGGGCTGGAGAAGTTCATGAAGAACTGTGGTAGAGACCTCACAGGGAGCCGGGAAAGGACTCCTCTCCCTGAGCAGTGAGGGAAACAAGGACTGACCATAACCCCACATTACTCATCTCCCTGCACCACAGCAGGGGAGGAGGTAGAACTTGGAAGGAGGGAGGGGTTTGGGGAAGGTGTTTTTGAGATTTATTTTACTTCTCATTCTCCTGCTCGGATTCTGTTAGTAATAAAATTAATTAATATCCCCACTTTGAGTCTGTTTTTGTGGCAATGAGCATCAGAAGATGGAAAAACTAACCATAATGTTTTGAAAACAGTTTATTACTCGGTTGTAAAATGGAGTCTGTGTTACTTTCTTGTTCCCAAAACACCCTGGGACCACCCTCATTAGACTGCAAGAAGGTACCTGGGCAGGTTATGTGAGAAGCCCCCTCCCTGGCCTGTTGTTAACCCTTTCCCTACTTGCTGTAAAGCCTCGATTTTCATTGGTGTGACATCACTTCCCCTGAAGCCCCATAAAAACCCTTACCCTAGGAATAAACTTTCTCTCTGGTTCCTGTCCTGCTGCCTGCATGTGTTTGCCTTCTTGGAACATCCTGGATACCACGTGGAGTGGGGGAGGGGAAGGGGGAGCCTCCACTCAGCTGTCGTATGTTTTGCCCATGATAATCATCAGTGAGTGATCTCTCCCTGTCCTTATCTCAGCTCATGAATCCTTCATTATATTTTCTTTCCTCTGGACAGTTACAGAGGGGAGTGAGAGATTGGCTGGAGTGGTAATCTAGTGACATCCAGGCAGGGTTATCCTACTACAGTGTAATGTTTGACAATTTAAGTATGATATAGTTTAAATGGTACAAATACACAACTGTCTGTTTTAAAGTGTCTATATTGTAAGCTGAGGCCTTTACCACTTGTGTTCTAGAAAACAACAGTAATTAAAACACCAGTCAAATTGTTCTGAGAAAGACTTTGGGTCACACAATGACTCAAGGCATGGAGTCTTGCCATGTCTGGGTTGGGATTTGTGGCTCTGGCCTTGGAATACACCCCACAGAGACTGTACAACACTCACCATGAAGGATGAGGTGGGACACAAGCTGGGAACAGGTCCACCCCAGCTGGGACAGAGAACAGAGCAGAGGATCAAGTTGGTCAGAAAAATGGAATTTTGCCTTTCCCCTGGACTTCTGCATCCATATGAGACTGGGCTTTCCATTTGACTGCAGCTTCTGAACGTGAGTGTCCAAGCCTTTCCTCAGGCAGGGATGACCAGCTCCCTTCTCACTGTCAGCTGTGTGAGGAGGAGTTGAGGGAGGTGCTTACCTCTTGAGCTGCAAGGTTCGATGCCACCTACCACTGCAGATGAAATTCTACCACTGAAGAGGGAAACGCAGGATTCAGTGGCACAGAAGTGGATGACTGACATCTCTTAATGCAGAAGCCACCAGGCAGGGAAAATCCTTGATCAAGAGGGCTGAACATTATGTCTAGAAATAGAAATCTTGTCATGAAGTACAAGAGGTTTTGAACAGATACTACTGCAAAATCTTACGTCTGGGTTCTTAGTCTTCACAGCCGTTATTGGAGACTGCATGTATCTTGAATTTATGTATTGTTATAGCTGTGTCTAACTAGCCACATTCCAGTTTTTAGGTGTATTGCTTAGTTTCTGCTGTAGTCTAAGGCCAAGCTCTTTCCAAAATCTAGCTACACCTCTCCACATTGTCCCAGTATGAATTCAGGCTGGGTAATATGCATTGACAGACAAGATTTCTGGTATTCTTTTCTGTCTCATACTGTCAAAAAGGCAAATGAGATACATGAGAATGGCCAGGACATGCCAAAGTCCATTCACACCTCAAATAAGCATACCACAGAGTGTCTGCAATGTCCCCAAGGCCTTCCCTTCCCTCCCTCTTTTCTCCAAGACAGTGATGAGGAAAACAGATTTTGAAAATACCTGGAAGCATGAATTCACCCACTGGATAAATGCTTTTATAGCCCTTTAAGCAAAGCAGATTGACAGCTTACTCAAAAAGGAGCACTATTAAACACAATGCTTCATTAACCAGCTAAAATGAAAAGTTTTTTCCACGAATAAAATGGCATCTTCTTGAGAATTATATTCCAGAAAAATGCTGCAATTGACATTGTGAAAAAGTGACAAAATATTTTGCCTGACAAAATCTTAAGAACATTTCATTTTGTGTTTCAGAGATTTATACTCATGGATTCATATTTTCAAGGCCAGAAGGCCCCATTAGATGCCTTTCATGACAGACATCTTTGAATTACAACTCCTTATTCTTGTACAGTTTTCAACAATTTCTGTTCTACCTAACACTTACCTTTCAAAGAGGTGTCAGGTCTTGAGCTGAAGAACAACTGGGGATGTTATTTCATTTCTTTTATGTTTTCCAGTTTCCTTTGAAATACTTGCAACCAATTTCACACCTCGAAACTTCAGTCATTTTTATGGATATTTGGACTATTTAAAATGCTTGACAACAAACTGCACAGATTGAATACTTACTGGAATAGCAGCTAATTTTTAAAATCTGCAGGGTTAATGGCAAAAATGAAAACAGGAAAACTTCATTTTTGCAAAGCATAAACTGTAAATATATACAGAGAGTATATTTGGATTAAAACCATTTGCACTGTCCATTCAGATTTGGGGGGTTTGCTTCACTTTTTTGTAGATATTTACATAAAGACTGATAATTGATGAACTAGGTTGTCAGACAGACCAACCTAAATTCTATGGAAAATCATAGCCCTTCAGACTCCTGGTTGCAGGTGCACACTGGAATCTAATATGTTCCTTCTGTGGAGATATTTCACATTAGTCTGAGGTGACACTACTAACTAAATCCCTTAATTGCTTAAAGAGCATTACAGTTGCAGGTGCAGACACTGAGCTTGTTTCCTTCAAATTTTCATCTTTACATGGGAAATTAGTCAAAGTTTCTTGCACATTGCTGTATTTGCTAAATAGGCATAAACCTTTACGTACATAAAAGAAGGTGCAAGCTGAATAGCAACCAAATTAAACTTGTGAACTGAATACAGTTCTTGAAGAAAACTGTAATGAAACTTCTACTGGCCAACAGTTAAAGTAGATAAAGATTTTTTTAGCAGTTAAAATATGCAAGCATATTTTTAAGATTGTCTTTAATTTTTCCTGTAGTATGAATCTACTGAAACGCTCAAATGGTTAATTGATATGATAATGTAATTCCAATTTGTTGTGGGTAAGGTTTTATGCAACACAGGAATGCTAATAATTTCAGAAATGCTCTGGATAACTTCCTTACTAGTCTTAATTTCTGGCTTTAAATGAGAAAATAAAGGAAAGGTTTAACAATAGCTGCTTTCATATGACTTAAATACTACATGGAACTCATCTAAGATATGAAATTCAAGGAATTTCTGTAGAGCCCTTCTAGTGTTCAGTGGAATGAAAGAACAGAAAAATATTTACCAACAAAAATGCATAGTCCCAGCCCACCGATATATTTTCATCAGTCTCTGCCTGATAGTAAATTTTTACCTTCCTCATGAAATATGAAATTAGACTTTGAAAAGAATCATTAAGTACTTTCTCCCATATGTTAATATACCAAGAGAATAAACTATATCTTTGTTTTCTCTAATTTTAGTATTAGTTTTCTGTATACTTAAGGTTTTTCCAACATTAAGGCTGTTTCAAGGCTTCATAAAGAAGCTGTTTTCCAAAAAGTTGTTTCTATTTGTGACCATTATATTACTAATAACACCAAAAGAAGGAGAGAGTGTGCTAACAATTTAAAATAAATGTATCAGCCCTTGCCTATCAAAACCTTCCTCACACTCAATATCAAGATCTTTCCTTTTAATAATTATTTACAACAAATAAATTATTAAGGAAGAGTACATAGGTGAATAAAGGCCTGAAAATTATTCTATGCAATCTCCAGCTTAAGTGCAAAACAGTGGATTAACTAATTAGCAAAATGTTTAGCCACACTTTCTACATAATCTAAACCATGCGAAGTTTTACAGACTAGTATGCTTGATCCTCTTTACACTTGAATGAGTTTGCAATGATTGAGGTATACATCAGGTTTAGCTAAAAGGAGAGGAGAACCTAGAAAAAACAGGAATTTTAGCAAAAGGTGTCGTGCTAGAAATGCACTTAGTGTCTCTGCAAATGGGATAAGCCCACTGGGTATGATTTCAAACATTTTGTCTACCAGAATAAAAGTTTTACCAGATTATTTACAATCATAGAATGCACATGGGAAAAAACATCCCCAAAAGCTTCCACCTAACTTGTCATACCACTACAAAACAATTGAAAATTGCTTATGCTTTATTCCTCACTTTTGAATTCAGCTGAAATTTAAATCAATAAGAAAGGCATTGCTAAAAATTTTATCTGTTGTTTCTTTAGTAAAGAAACAAGATTTAGGAAATTCAGATTGTTTTGACAGATTATGTTTAGGAACCTAAATGTCACGTGTGAGTGCATTAGCAAACATCTGCCCAGAACAATGGATTGTAGTCCCATTTACAGGACAAGGAAAGCCTGGCATTTATACCTAGCGTTTTAACAATGGTCTCAAGTTATGTTTGGAATATGGAAAATACAATCATATGGAAAGGATTAGTATTTAACAATGTAAGATACTTTTATCACATATTCATTGTTTTACACAATGCTTGTTTTAAGTACATAGCAAAATTAAAGGAAGTCACAAAACCCACATAAGGCTAAATTTTTCAGATAATTCAGACAGCAGTATATGCATGTGCAATTATTGCAGTTACATGAACAAATCAAGCAACTGTATACATAGACACAGTGAATTATGCACACTTGCAGATATAATTATGCTGTCTGTATATCTGTTAAGGCAATTGCCTACATGTAGAAATTAGCTGTGCAATTGCATTTGCATTTTGAACATGCATACATATGGCTAAATAGTCACAAAATCAGGCTCAAAATCCTTAACCTATCATTCATAAGTGACATTATTGACTTAATCAAAACATGAAGGGTTAGAGTACTGGAAAGCACATGGAAGTTCCATTTACTATATTTGTAAATCTTGGTAGGTCTGAAGAAATGTTCCTTAATAATCTTTACCTGTTTGAAAAAATAACCTTTATGAAGCAGACAAAAATGCATTTCCATTTTGTTCAGGCAAATATAATTTTCCATGCAATATTACAGAGAGAATTATGGTCAGAATCAACCCTGGAGTTCCTTTCTCTGTCTCCTGCTTCTGCTGTCTTTTTATCTGGATATATGTTCCTAGTTCCTCTGCTCAAGCACCAGGCCTCTGTTGGTGTAAACTGCAACGAAATAGCTCATTGTTCCAGTCTACCTCTTTCCCAGGTTATAATGGGTAGGGCTTGGGTTTTATTTAAATCAAACCTGTTCACTGCTTCTAAATTTCTTACTTCCATGGTTTGCTGTGAAAAGTTTGCAAAGACTAACAGAGGCAACTATGCACTTCTGCACTAATAAAAGTGTAAGGAATGTTGTCACTTTCCTTAATTGAAGAGTGAGGTTCTAGTCTTCTCTTTTCTAGAGGACTCCTCAGCTAAGAGTTTCCATCCATTTATGTGTTCTGAGATCACTGCAGTAAATGAGAGCATTGTAAATTAACCAGGTCACTAACAAAACGAGGGAGGAACAAGAGACATAAGTGATTTTGGAGGGTGTAGAACTATGTGGGCAAGAAATGAATGACATGGAATGCTGAAAAACTGGGATCAATCTCTTAATATTTCAGTCTTGTGCGTAAGGAACATAACTTTTGACATTTCTACTTAATACACTGATGTGTATTAAAAAATGTTTGATGCTAGGAATATTTTCTCCTCTTTCTGAGAGTAATCAGGGGTATCCCAAATACCTGCTAACCATTCTGCCCAAAACAGTTATTTTATTAGGGTATCAGTATCTAAAAGGCTACCACAAGTCAGATCTCTGGTGTATAAATGAAAAACAAACAAACAGATGAACAAAAATCCAAACCAAAATGCAACCAAAAAATATCAGCCTCCAAAAGCCAGTTTTGTTGCATTCCAAATACACTGGAACAGCTATAACAACAAAACCTCAGCTATTACTGGGCTTTAATATGGAGTTGATCATCTTAAACAGCTGCATTAATAAACAGTTTGAAAATGACATCACGTTCTATCATCTTTTATTAAAAAATCAGCATGCAACATTTCTCAAGTTTCCCTGAACAGAGTGTTCCCAATATTCATGTATCACATCTCTACTATGTCAGTACTTTTACTACTTTCATGTATATCCTAGATCATGAAGTGCTCTTAAGCGATGTTCCAAATCCTTTCCTAGAGCTGTTGAATCTTCTCACATTCCAGCTAAAACCCATTCTGGCCAGAGCCTTCATCTTGACTGAATCCACAAATATTCCCAGTTTATACAAGGTAGTGTTTCTGCCAGTATAACTGCTTGGCTGAACAAGTACAGAGCACAAGTGTCACTACACAACTACACAGCTTGAGGTGAGAATTTCCTCTTAGCTTAAGTTTGCTTATATTTACTTTTTTACTAGCTTATTTACTCAAAAATTCACATAATATACAACACATTAATTTCATAAGATGGTGCATACATTTATCAAACACTTTTTAATTACACTGTTGATTGTATATCACCAGAAATTAATCACTTCTCTTATACTATATAGTATAATTTTTTGTATTTCAGTTATGATCGCAACCTGTTGAAGTGTGGACAGTGAGCTTGTGTAGGAGAGAACAGTTAATTACTTAGTCTAAAAGGTTAATGAAAATTAACACAAAAAATTCTCAGCTGTTTGACACTTGTGCTTTTCTGCACAGAATAGTGCACATCTTTGTCCAGTGTTGAGACTGACCTTTATTTGCAAGCTCTCTCCTCCAAAAATTATTTTTTAAGTGTACCAAGAACATATATGAAAAGTAACAATATGCTCTTTTCTAAAATAAAGTTTTCATTTTAAATGAAAAGTGTCAAATTGACAATGTTGAAAACCAAAATCCTTGTTTAGACACAGACTAATGTTGTTCAGCAGCAATTATGGATACTGGTTCTGATTTCTCTGCCAGTTTTATCAATCAAGTCTTGTAAAATAATTTAGGATTTTTTCCCCTCCTATTTAGGTCTCAAAATAAATTCAAACTTTTTGGTTTTGTAATTTTCTAGCCAAAGCTGTAGTAACAGAACAACAGAAAGCTGTTCTTTGTCTTTTTCAGTTCATGGCCCTTCAAGTAGTATATTAACACCCTTTGCAGGTAATACCTGCATCTGTCATTCACAGTGAAACTTATACAATCCAAATGTTCTCTTCTGTGAAAACTACTATATAGGGCAGGGAAAGCATGGAGTGTAAGTAGGAATGAAAGCTAGGCAAAACAATGAGATTTTGCATGTTTTTCCTTTGAAGATACTAATATAAAATCATGGGAAGATGAGACATAACTCATACTCATAATACATTCTCAGTATAGTTAATATTATATTGTTAATTAAGTTTGTTCTGCATGGCAATGATAGTTTAGGATTTTTCTTCTCCCATCATCATTTATCTTTTATGTCTGGGAAGGAAATAAGAATATGAATGAATTCTTTGGGATCCCCAAGCTAAGATTTCTGAAAAACTTGAAACCTTTTTAAACCCTTAAATTGTTTTTAGTTGTGACTCTTACATATGTATATCTTAAAAAATATGTATGTAAACTGATAGTTTTAGGATGTTTATCATGAAATATATAATGTTTCAGAACATTTGTACAATCTAGAATGCTACTTTCAATAAACAATGCATTAGAAAAAATTAGGCAAATTTTCATCACTCAAAACTACATGAATGGGATAGAAATGAAAGGAGAAGGGTGAAGATAAAAAAAAATAAATTTAAAAGCCTTGCAATTATCATTGTTTGCGTAGTATCACAGTTCTGATTTTTTTATTTTACTAGCTCATAAAGATCAAGAGAGTGCCAAAGAGTGCACATATACTGATGGTGTTGGAGCAGGTCCAGGGAAGAGCAACAAGGCTGGTGAAGGGACTCATACACAAGTGCTGTGAGGAGAGGCTGGGGGAGCTGGGGTTGTTTAGTCTGGAGAAGAGGAAGCTCAGGGGTGAACTCATCACTCTCTACAACTACCTAAAAGGAGGTTGTAGCCAGGTGTGGGTTTGTCCCTTCTCCCAGGCAACCAGCAATAGGACAAGAGAGCATGGGCTTAAGCTCTGCCAGGGGAGGTTTCGGTTGGATATTAGGAAGAAATTTTTTACATAGGGAGTAATCAGGCATTGGAATGGCCTGCCCAGAGAGGTGGTTGATGCATTGTCCCTGGAGGTTTTTCAGATGAGACTGGATGTGGGACTTAGTGCCATGATCTAGTAATCACAGTGGTGTTGGATCAAGGGTTGGACTTGATGATCTCAGAGGTATCTTCCAACCCAGCTGGTTCTATGATTCTATTCTATGATCAACTCTCTTTTTCTTTGCTTTTCTTTTTTAAACACTGAATCAAACTGAGGACAAAAACTGGACACTCTTATATTTAATAGAGAAAATAAATGTTTAAACTTCTACAGTAAAGGTCAATTTATGAATTGCAGGAAGTGTCATATTGACAACGTTGAAAACCAAAATCCTTGTTTAGACAGAGACTAATGTTGTTCAGCAGCAATTATGGATACTGGTTCTGATTTCTCTGCCAGTTTTATGAGACATAATATCACAGATTTCTACTGAAGAGAAAAAAAAAAAAGTACTTTGTCCAAGTGGAAAAAAACAAAAACACTTTATTACTTTCTATCCTATTAAAAGGCAAACAACCTGTTAAACCAACAGTCCAGGTATTGAATAGGCAAAGACACAGAAAATCACAATTATTTCTGTGATTTCTATTTATGGTGACTTTTCAGTGCACTAAGAATAAAACAAACAAAAGCTTTCAATACCTCAGCCCATCCATAAAAGATCACAGCCAACTTTTTTAAAAAGGTGTTTGGGGGTGGGGGAGAGGTGGTTGAATAGGAAAAAGGATGAAGAATAAGTAATAAGTAGAACATAACGGACAGAAGCCTAGACAAGATGCATTTTTTTTCTAAATAGGAAAAACTAATTATACAAGTTGCAAGATTGATTTACACTGTTATATATCCTCTGATATAATTTGTGTATGTTCTCACATATAAGCATTAAGCTCATAACTGACTTCATGAGGGTTTTTTATCAAACTAAAATTCAGAGGGGTTTTTTTGTGGTTTTTTTTTGTTTGTTTGTTTGTTTGTGTTTTTTTGCATTTATTTCCAGGTAATATTCTGCCTTGATCCAATCCTGCCTCTAGGAAAGTCCATGAAAATGAAATGTAATACCATATGAAAAAAACTGTGTACTTTTTTTGTATAGACAAGTTAAACCTGGTGGTGGTTGATCCTTGTGTTCTCTTCTGCATGATCTTCTGGAAAGAAACATCAATAGTCGGTGAAGAGAAGGCTGGGCACAAGACTGTCAGAGGCCTTCTGCCTCTCATAGTCTAGCTGTCTGCTATTTCAGACAATCATATCGTATAACCTATTTTATAAACTAAGTAGATTCTACTTTAAAGTTAATTAAGTTGATTCCATTACTTCTATCAGAAGGATATTCCTCATTCCTCTGATAGTTCCTCTAATTTCTGACTTAAATTTTATAATGAACCCTTATTTTTGTGCCAACAATGTCCTTTAGATTAATTAGTTCTTCTCCCTCCCTGCTGTTTATCCCTCTCTGATGCATTTAGAGAGCAATCATATCTCTTCTCAGCCTTCATTCTGTGAGTCTAAGACAAGATTTCTTTTATTTGCTATTGTAATATGCGCCTTCTAGTCCACCAATCACCCCTGAAGTGCAATACATTTTACTTCTTCAAGACAGAGATGGCTTTCTGTATTTTAATATTTTATCCTGTTTTTATTATCTCAATTCCCTTTTGTGTCAGTAAACTACTTCTTCCTGCAAAATATCCCAGCATACCTTTGATTTCATGATGATTGCTAACTTAGTGAGTTCAACACCATTTAATAAGCATTAGTGACATCAGCATAAAAAGAAAATCAGTGAAAGTATTAAGTAAGAATGGTTCCAAGACTGATTTTTGAGGAACTTCAGTCATAACTTTCTTTAGGATTTTTCTTAATGGATTTAGCTTGTTGTCATGTTCTTTTCAGTCAGTTTCAAGCTTAATTTCCAATCTTAGTACTAATCCCTTTAGCTGGCTGGTACCACAGGATTCACTTTAGTGAATTGTAGGTAGATTAAACCTACTGTTTCCCTTGTCTAAAAGTAACAGCTCTTTTATAAATTAACAATCCCTGGATAGATTAGCACAATCTGCCTACAACAAACTCATTCAATATTTGCTTTCTTTTCTACAGAACTCCACAACTTTCATTATTCTCTCACTCAAACTTTTTTATAAACTTGCATTAAGGTGAGGTCAGCTTTTATATTTGTATTTTATACTATACTATATATTATTATAGTTTTATACTATACTATATTTTATATTTTATACTATTTCTTCCTCCTCTATTAATTATGCATACAATGGTTGTTATCTTCCAGTCAGATTTGCTTGAGTGACTATGTTGTCTGTTCTTTTAGTGTTCTGGGATAGCCAGAAGCAGAACTTCGGTATAAAATAAGGAGTTTAAAGACATAGGCTCAGAGTCCTTCTTTATTTAGCAAAAACTGTATGTCTTTTTAGGTAATTTATGCATAGGCCTAAATTCAAAGACATCCTTAAACTGAACAAATTTCTACTCAGAAATAGTATTTTAGTATCTCATCCACGATGCAGACACCACAATTTCAGCACTTACATGCTACTTAATGCACAATACGTTTGACTATTATGTAGCTTCATTCCTATTATTTTCCAAGATGAATAAGACCACGTTTCTTGAGTGCACCAGTGAAAGGATTACTAAGCCACTGCTTCAGGTAATGTAGATAAATGTACAGCTTTAGCCATCAGCTACCCTGTAACCAGTGAAAAACAGAAAACAGTTATGAATTCTTATTTGTTATGCAGCCTGTTAACCCTTAGCTTGTATATAAACCTTACTTGTCCAATTGAGATCAGAAAAAGGTTATACAAAGCTGAGTATTTCTGGATCTCAGCAGTGATGTGTATGTGAATTACTCTTTTATCACAGAAGGAAAAAGCTAAAGCTAATCCTTCACAAGAGAAATAAAAAAAAGGCCATTAACAATCTGCTTCACACTTCATTTAACAGAAAACGTCAACAGGCACTGGTTGTAATGGAGCTCAGACTAACCTTTCTTTCCTTCTGTCAGCTCTCCCTTTCCCTACAGGGTGAGGAAGGAGGAAAACTTCGAAAAAAAAATTAAAGAGGGGAAGGGGACTTGGTGGGGAGGGAAAGGAATTGGCAGAATGCCTAAATACGTATATGAAGAAGAATGCCAGCTTATTATCCTACAGATCTGAGCAGCTATGCCATTCTGGAACCTTAAACAGCAAGTAAAATTACATACTACACACTGCATAACCTGGAAAACATCTAAAAAGTCTCAGCCACAGCAGAGTAACTTCAGAATTTATTTCATAACTGAAAAGGCTGCCTGAGGGTGACTTCAAATAAACTCCTTATGCGTGAGCTCAAAACAAACCTGGCGCTGTTGTATTTATAGATCATTTCTGGAGTAAGTCTAAAGGAGGCGGCATGTTCTACTGCTTAGAGCCAAAGAGCAGGGAATAGGCTCTCCAAAGGATACCAGGTACTACTCCCAGTAGTGCCATTGACTGACCTCTTTATGCCTCAAGCTGCTCAGCTGAAAAATTGAAGGCTTTTTAAAAATAAAATCAAGAACTCTGAGAAAATCAACAATAGCATGGTTTCAGGCAGGTCATGAAGTCAACTGATGGCAATTCTATTCCTGGCTCTGAACTGTACTCAGCTGAACCTGGACGAGTTATTTAGGGCATCCCACACCACACAGCTCAGCAGAGTGCTGAATTGCCTAAGAGGAAACCAGGTTCAGAATCAGAAACCAGATAGTTGCAGCAAGATACTGTTCCACTTGATCTAGCTCACTAATTATCTTTAATTTCGGCTAATTAACCCAAGCAGTCAGGCAAGGCTAAATCAGCTATACTGACTTTGCCCTGTGTTGGGCAGCTATACCACCAGCCAGGATCTCCCGAATCCAGCAATTATGCTGTAAAATGCATTCTGAAGTCATAGTACCTAGTAATGGTGCACAAAACATTTTTTTGGTTTGATTTTTTTTTTATTTGGCCAGTTAAAATCTCTAATGCCAGCTTTGTTCACACCCCTTTCAATATAGTGGTAAAAAATTATATACAAACTCAATCTTAAATACCAAATATAGATTTATTATCTCATAGAGGTAAAATTACTATGACTTTGAGCAAGAAAAGCAGTTCTAGTAATAAAGTAAATATGACAAATAAATGCTAAATAAAGAAATATATTTCTAAGGGACATGAAAATCATGTAGGTTTTGGAGCCATTGTCAATAATTGAATGTTGTAAAGGAGATGAAAACAAGATTGTTTAAAAGGAATTTCAATTTTCTTTCAAAACTCCAGCAAGTCTGAGATGAAATCAAGGGAAAATATGAGGTGCTTGCTCTTCAATGCCATGTTTTTCTTACTGGAACACCTAAGCTCAATGTTGCCACTGCAGTCCTCCCTCATATACCTACTCCCATGGTCTATTCAGAGGTACTGGCCATTGATTTGAATGGTGTGACTTAAAGGAGTGACAACTGCCAAACACAGCCTTTTGTTCTCTTCAAGTGCTCATGTGCAAGTCCTAAAAGCAATCGAGGCTGATGCCAAGATTCACCCTGTGAATCAGCAATTGAGCTGCTCCCTTACAGAACAATCTAAGGAAATAAGGAATTAGGATGGGAAGAGGTTAAGGTACTAGCTCTAATAGAGTTTGTCCTAATGTTTTTCATATAAATTAGATTAGTCACAAGACCTTTTTTTGACATTTAAAAATTATCTAATAAGGGATCTTCCACTTTCGCTCAGATATAAAACCTCTTTCACTCATTTCAATTTGCTGAAAGCAATGAAGAAAAAAATCCCACTCTGTCCATGAGGATGTTTCAGCTGACTGTTTTATACAGATATTTGCTATTACAAACAGTAACCTCAAGTTGATTGTAAAAATATGTGGTCTGTCATGTATGTTTACTAGACATTAGTTGTTTTGAGCCTGTAAAATGTTCCTGCCTTTCTCATTTTCTTTGTCCATGAAACTATGATGATTTTGGAAATCTGTTGGTAGGACTTATAAATCCCAGTGTTAGCATGAAACTCTCACATTAGTGACTGACCATTTAGCTGGGAGTAAGCCATATGTCAGCAAGGATGGTATTACACTCTCCCCAAAGCAAGGGGTCCACTGGACACTGTTATATAGGAAGACGTAACAGGAAACACAGATTTGGGATGAAGCAATAGGGCTGGGAAAGAGGGAGGATACTAATAGCAGCTCTTAAAACACTGAAGCTGAGTGAGGAGTGATCAAAGTCTTGTTTACAGACAGACTATTTTGCATTTTAAGTTAGCACTAAACAAGGGAAAAGGTAACCTCAAGCAGTGCAGTTTGAAGGCAAAAAAAGCGTCGAAGGGGAAATTTGTTGTACACCCTAGAGCCAGGGACTTCCAAGAGAATTTCTAGGACTTTTCAAAAGGTAACATAGGCAACATAAATCCTCCATTCTTCATTTCACAAGCATCCTTAAATATTTTCAGCAGAAGCTGACCAAAAATACCCAAAAAAACAACCAACCAACCAACCAACCAACAAAAAAAAAAACCAAAAAAACAAAACAAAACAAAAACAAAAAAAAAAAAAACAACAACAACAAAAAAAACCCCAACCAACCAAAAACCCCTGACTTGCACAAGTATATCAAAATCTCCTGGTGTGTCAGAAAAACGAAGAAAGTAATCAGAGACTGATGGTTGTCTGTTTCATTTTTTTTTATGCCTTGCATTAATTAAGTAAAAATTATCTGTGTAGGAACTTAAGCATATTATACATAGTGTCTAAGCTAGCGCTGATACAAACTAAATCAGAAACTAGGAATTGTATTAGCCCAGCTCTAAAACAGCCAATTAGCATCAGGAGTCAACTATTGTTTTCTGGATATCAAGAGGGGTAGGAATATATAGTGGTTTATATAATGGTTAGCCTGAGACTCAACACCACACTTCACTGCAAGGTGAAAACATGTTTGATTAGCCTTTGCTGTGTCATCCCCCTATTTTTTTTCCTTAGACAGTGAAGCCATTTGACACATTCTGCAAAAGTTCAAGGTGTTAATACATTACTACAATGTAAGATTAACAAATAATCTCCACTGAACAAACTATGATTCTATGATTCTATGATATACCAGCAAGATCAAAAGGAGAGATCATATTGCAATTTGTTGAGCTCAAGGCAAATGTAAGAATTTCGTAAGGCTCCTAATATGATCTGACTCATACACAGCAACCTGGAGTGGCTCCATTGGGAAATTCTTATCCAGTGTTGTGCTACAAGAAGAAAACTTCATGGCACAGGGATTGACAGCGTTAACAGCATTCACATTTACACATAGCTGTCACAGAGAGCCTGGCGTTTGAATTTACTTCAAGAGAGGGCTACGTGGTTGCTTCCATAAGACAAATTATGGGTTTACTATAGTAAAGGAACCATTCAAAACCAGTGACAAACTACAACATCATTAAGAAAGTGATTAACTCATACTTCAGTTAAAGTTTAGAAATGGCACACAGTTTTGGGTTTCAGACTGTTGAAAATAACCCAGTGTTTTGTGCTATGGTTGTGCTAGTATCAAAAAAGTATATCCTGTACTCCACCCAAAGTAATTTCATTTCAGATATGCTTTGATTTTTGTCCATAGAAATGTTTGCTAAATGTAAATAGAAATTTGTGCATTCATATATTTGTATCGAAGGTATTATGGGACGTTGCAGAAAAACAAATAAATAACTCCCCCCAAAACTGCGAAAAAGCCAAAACAACAATAAAAAAATAAAAAAAAAGGCCACAAAAACTGGGAATTTTCTGTGAAGAACACATTAGCAATGTTGACATCGTGTTGGAAGTTACCCTTTGTGAGCAGGTAGAGCTCTCCAGTAGTGCTGATGGAAATGTTCAAATAAAAAATTTTCGCTGGAATGTGACAATTTGTTAAACCCAAACACTTAATCCAATACATTTGCAGTTGACAAGATTTCACTGAATTCCTGCCTCAATTCCTGGAAGGATACCGGGCTAGGGAATGAGGACCCAATGCTTTTAACATTTCAAGTTCTGAAGAAAACCCAGCAAAGCAGAAATAGTGCCTTTTAGCCATCTGTGTGGCATTGTATATCTCTTTATAGTACCTTCCAAAACACTGAAGATAGAAGTAACATAATATTCCTTGGCACACTATTCTGGGAATCTATCATGAGTTTATACAGTCAAGACACAGCAGACATCCTCTTGGCCGTGTGCAGGTACTATTCACTTATTGCAGTTTCACTAGACAAGAATCACCTGCCACTAATGCAATTAGTGACATTAGTGTTGTTTAAACAACTAAGTCCCTCTTCTACACAGGGCTTGTTAACTCAGGCACAGCACTATAGAGCTAAGTGCATTTGATTACAAAGGCATACCCTGAGCATCTTAACACTTTTTAAAATGCCTTGTTCTGTTTTTCTGTCTGCTGTCTTTATGATATCTGCAGTCTTCATGATTATATCCAAGACTCACACATGACATTAATAGTCTTAGCTTTAGTACTCTAATAAAAGAACAGAATCAAAAACATTGACTAACATGGTCACTCACAACTAGCCAGGAGATTTCTAATTGCAAATATCAGGCAGCAAATATTCAAAAGAACTTTTAGGCAACAAGCTTATCATATAAACATTAAAATTTAATTTCAGTAACAAGTAATTCGAGAGCAATAGTCTATGCTCAGGCATCTGGGACATATAGGAATGCTGCCATTCACTTCAGACTTCTATTTTACATCCTATACATGGCTTTGTACATGCTCATATAAAAGCTATAGGTAACAGAATTAAAAAGGAACTTGGTATGCTTTGTTTGGTACTCCTTGATCCAGAAATGACTAATGTTAAAGGAAGAATTGTGTTCACTTCAGTGGGCTTTATGTCACCTCTTTGATGGTGAAGTTAGTATAGATTTACAAGAAATGGAGATGTTGTTATGTGTTATTTAGAATTCTAAGTTTGAAATGTGAAATTAAAAGCCATTCGGGCTGAAGAACAAATATTCCTCCAAGTCTCTCAAACAAAATTCAAAACTTGGGTATATAAAATAGCAATGATGATCCTACTCTTTTGAAATAAGAAGTGTTCCCACTTAATCTGTGAATTACAAATGCAAGAGCATCTGATCCATAAAGCCATGTTGTTGTATTTCTTTATTAAATTTAGAAGCTTAACAAGCTTATCATATGATGTTCCCTTGTTATCTCTTCCTGTTCTTCTTTTTCCCTTATGTATTTTTCTGAAGAAAATATTAAAGGAATAAAATACACACAGAATGGCTAAAAATGGCTAAAGAGCCATTAGTTAAATCTTTTATCAAGCATCCAAAGGACAGCAAGGAAGAAATGAAGCAGAGTTGTTGTATGATCCAGGTTTAGTAACATGAAAGAGACTTCATATGATTGTCTCCTGTGATAAAATATCTAGTTCTGTAGCTGACAAGCCGACTGGTGTATGTCACTATCTCGATTTCAGCAAGACTTTAAATATGGTCCCCAGCAGTACCATTTTATTCAAGCTGGAATGTTATGGTCTGGACTGAACATCAGTGAATTCACGGAGGTAATGGCACACACTGCGAGGCTGGTTACAAATGAAGCTCCTAAGGGGTCTATACTGGTATTGCCTGGGTGTAATATATTTTCCATTGGTCTGGAAGAGATGGAATTCACACTCATCCCATCTGTTGATGACTGTAGATGATCACTGAGTCACCATCTAGAAGCACCTATCCAGACTGGAGGAACACAACAGCAGATATCCTATGAAATTCAACAGGGACAAATCCATATTCCTGTTCATGGGGTGGAAATATGCACTTTACTGTACAGGCTGAGACTGACTAAGCCCAAACTTGTTTGGAGAGCAGCTCTTCTGCAAAGGAAGCGGGACCTCAGCAGACAGCTGTCAGCATCCTGGATGCATTCCCCAGCCCTCCCAGGGTTTGGATGCCAGAGGTGGCTGCATTTGAGGCCAACTGGATGCGCAGAGCTTCTGTGGAGAAGGAGCTGTAGGAATGCAGAACAGGGCTTCCCACCCTCTGACCCTTGGCAGCTGCTCTCAATTGAGGCTCTCTCGTCTGCTGCCTGACCTGCCCAGGATGGCATTTTGGCCCTGCCCATGCCTGTCTATGGCCTTCTGAACCTGATCTGATGGACAATGCAACTGATTTTCCTGTCTGACTGATTTCCCACCTCGACCTAGGATCTGCCTTGTCCTCATGGGCCTGTCTGGCCACGACCAGGCTGTTCCCGAGTCTGGGCACCATCTCTAGGCCTGCCCTGCTCACCTCACTCCCATAGTGTGGGACGGACACTGGATGGAGACACCCTGCTGTGAAAGCCCTGGCAATGAGCTCAAATTCTGGCCTAAGGGAGCAGCCAGCCCTCATTGTGCCCTAATGACAGACAGCTAAACAAGAACCAGTGTGTCCTGGCAGAGAGGAAAAACAGCAGCCTCCTAGACTGTATCAGCAGGAGCACATCCAGCAGGTCCCAGTACGAGATATCCCTCATGCTCCAAATTCATTAACAGCCCTGGAAAACTGTGTACAGTCTGCACCATCTGAGTTCACAACAGAGCAGTGAACTGGAGAGAATTTAGTGGGGGGACACCAGGACAGCGTTGAGCTGGAGTACTTTGTGCACTTGCCCCATGAGGAGAGGCCAAGGGGCTGGGTTTCCCAGCCTGGAGCAGCAGTGGCTTCAGGAGCACCACACACCATCCTGCAAGTACTAAAGAAGGTGCAACCAAGGAGATGAACCTGGGCTCCTACCGAGGTGCACAGCAGGAGCAGATGAAACAACAGACACAAAACAAAATAGAGAGGCTGTGATAAAGTGATTTTTTTTTTCCTCCATGACAACAGTTCAGCATTGGAAGAGAAGCTGTTCACAGTTCAGAGATTTTTCAAGGACAAACTGAGCAGTTTGGCCAGGATGACCATGCTCTGAGCAGTAGGTTGGACTGGCACCTCTTAAAGTCTCTTCCAACTGGCTTGGTCATATTTTCCCAAGAGAACATGTTTCTGGGAAGCAATGCTCATTACTCTATGATCTAGCAAGGACAGTGGGGCATAATGTCCAGTAAGGTAATGGGCATTGAATGGAAGTAGAAACACAAAGAATTTGAACGTCTGTACCTTTGACAGTTCCACAAAATAGATACTCTGGATGTTAGGCAGCTCCACTTGGGTTAGGACCTCACTGGTGACTTCTAACATTTCATAGAAGTGCTAGAGAAAATGACACAGAGGATTAGTGCTTGAAACACAGAAAGCTAGAATATCCTTCAGATAAAAGCTCTTCAAAGTCAAAATTTCCAGTATGACCTTTCTCACTGTCAGTGCGTAACATCTCAGTGCATCTGGTCTGGAAATGTATGTTCATGTATCGTCTATATGTGCACAGTAAACCCAACATTTTTAGGACATGTTGAACCTCCTGGGCATGCACAGAACAAACCACATTGCACATCTGCAGATGGTTTGATGCATATGGAGATGATCTGCAATATTTTGAAGAATTCCAGATGTGTGGCTTTTGGTTGGCAGGATATGACCTGCTGGGGCTTGGAAAAACATATAAAGTCTTCAAAATCCTTGTATAGAAAATCTCTGCCCAAAATAACCAGAACGTGTCCAGGAAAACTTAAATATACTGTAACGTTTACAGAAAATTTTAGCCACTGCCTGACTCTCTCTCCCAATATCCAGCAGTGGCATGTGCTCTATGACTCCTGAGCAATGATTGATAGGAAAGGTTTGATATTTCTCCTCACATCTATAGGACCTGCTTGCTTAAAGAAATTTACAGTCTCCCCCACTTTAAGAGATTAGAGATTTTGCAGAATATTCTACAGTATAGCAGACTTAAGACTGAAAACTCCCTCAACAGCACCAGTTAGTAGGTACTTACAGATGCTTACATAGCAGTCTAAAGAAATACTGTTTATACATGTGCCTGACAGTCTTACCACATGCACTTCTGACTGCCCACAGCCATTTTACATGGAGAGGGATGGTTCTCTACCCTTAGCTAATCTAAAGACAATTAAAAATAGTAAAACCCTATAAAGCTGGGAACACCTGAGGAGTCCTGGGGTTTTTTTGTGCATCTCAGTCAGAAGCCTTGAGGTTTGTAGTCTGTACCACCTGGTGATATGGTCATTGCTTCCTGTTGTTACCTACAATTCTCTGTTACTACCACACTTTTTTTTCCACTGCACAGTCACAGCAAACTCGACTTCATAAACTCAATGGCAGCTACCACCACAGTTAAGAAGAACAGAACTAACTGGTACTCTGAATGGCTTATTCAGGGATCCTGTAAGAAAGAAAAAGCACATGATTACTTCTACATCTCTGTTGCTGTTGAGAGAAAAACAGGATGTAAGGTTTTGGTATATAACTTTTGTCCTAGCTAAAGCTACCCTGGTACTACAAGGAAAGGAAACAGGAACATGAGGTAAAGGTAATAAAATAGAAAAAAACTTTTTTCCTGAAAAGGCAAACAAACAAATGGTAATGCCAGAAGGTGCCGACAAAGACTGCTAAAGGATATGTTCTTTCATAAAGGAACTCTACTAGAAATGAAAAACAGTCCAATTATCCTAATTTTAGAATGTTATTCCTTACAGTGTAGCCAGACAAGGAAAGACAGGAACTAAGGTTGCTCTGATAATCTATTCCTTCTGAATTTTTCAGCTGTAACTGTATAGATAATCACAACAGGAATCTGAGATTTAAAATACAATTGGCAAAGGGGAAAGGGCATTTTTCTTCCTCCAGTACAGATATTTTTACAAAAGAAAACTGTGACTACAAGTAATTAAAACATGTCATTAACTCACAAGACAAGGATTTAATTGCCATGACATATATATGTAAATTAAATTTACTGCAAACTTCATGTCCTTGTCACATATAGCACTTGCTTGCAGGTTGGGTTTGGTTATTAAATGGTTATTAAAGCAAGCATCTTGATAAGTAATCTTGTGTAGCTGGTTCTGCTATTCACTTTATGTGTCAAATATGACGTGCATTCTGCAGTACAGTCTGCTTTAAAGAATGATATTCAATGCAATATTTGTTTTCAAGCACATCCCAGCTCATTCTAGGAACTGAAGAAAATGAGCTAACTAAATATAAACAAGTCATCTGTGTTCTGTGTGCCTATAGTACAGTTGCCTCAACGATCACAGTAGACAAAAAATGCTGAAAGCATTCATTCCTATTCCAAGCTTGCTGTATTTTTTCCTTTTTTTTTTTTTTTTTTGTCACAATGACTCTTACAGGGAAGACTTATATTTAGCAGTGGATTTCTAACATCTGTTTACTAAACCAAATAATGTAGGCAAAGTTGTGGCTGGAGATAGTACATAGAAACAGCAAGGCCATAGAAAAGGGGAAAAATGCATGCTTATGCTGAAGGATTCTTTTGTTTAGCTCTTTTGAGAAAGACCTCGGTGACCTTAGAAAACCTCCAGCTGCAGCCCATGAAACTGGGTTAGGAGGCTCAACAGAGGACCTTGAGAGCCCTCTACAGGCCATCCATGCCTGGTAACGCCAAGGAGACCGATCCTGGTAGCCCTGCTTTGCTCGTCCTCAACTGCCTTGATGTGTGGATGGAAGACGTGTTTTATTTGCCATTTATCACAGTAGGGGTTTTGGTGTGCAACAGTAAGACATCCCTTTAATGATGCCTTCAGCTGGCAGCATTGTTCAGCTTAAATAACTACTTGCCAAAAAAGGAAAAGAATTTGTCCTCTGCCTGAATTTGTTATTTCATTAGGGTCCCTCAAGAGAACTCCAGTAAAGGATTTGAGTCTATTAATCACCCTCCACAACCTTCTCAAGTAATTAGTCGTTAAAAATGTTTGCTGCCTCCTTAATAGTACATAATTTGATGGTGCTCGGTGAATCAGCTGAGGTTTAGACTTACAAACCTTTAGAGGTTTGGCCTGTCTGAGTTCATCAGTCTGGACCCCCAATTGAACTGAAAACTGTGCTTTTTTCACTCTTTGTGGCAGGTTTATAGTACAGCACTGCTGGACACCTGCCATGGAGGAAAACTCAAAACATATAAATTCTTCATAAGGCAACGGTAGAAGGTGGTGCTGAGAAATAATGCTCTCATGCTGTCAGAGACACTGTGGGGGGAGCTGGGGGAGCACTCGTTCTAAGGCAGATGCAGCAAAAATTGCTCCTGTTCAGCTACATAAATGAGCAATCCTAGTTTATGGGGCCCCTCTGGTGGAAGTCTTTCTGCCATTGCTCTGAGGATTTTTTTTTTTGGCACAGATTGTGCATTCTTAGGAGAGCATTGCAAGGACCTTGTTGACAATTTCAGGTGCAGATCCCTTGAAATAAGTGTAAAGTGCAATTTTCATTGAAGATGCATACATTTTAATGGCAAATTTCATTATGAACAGAGTTGAAATATTTCCAGTTTATTTTGTACATAAACTGGACAATGAGGCAACTAAATGTTAGGAAATATGATGTGGTGAGACTTTCATGCAAAAACATATTTGGAACCACCAGGTAACATAGTTCACATGCTTTGTTGCTTTTTCTCGGAATTTCGAGTTCCATTGGTCTTATTTCTGGTAAATTAAGAAAGCTTGAAAGTGTCTTTCTGAAATGCCAAATACAAACCCCTGGAATAACCCCAAAGTGGCCTTTGATTCTTTAATTACATATTCACAGACCACTTCATGGACATTTTGGGGAATTGTATTTGGCATTTCAGAATGATACTTGCAAGCTGCTCAAACTAGAGTTGTTTGGAGGATAAAGATCTCATTTTTCTACATTTTTTGGGATTTAGAATTCTGATTTTGTTTTGATACTGGCCTGAAAATTAACTCCTTCGCATTATTTTGCAAAAGATATTTTAATTAAAATACCTGCTTTAAAATTAGATCCTTTTGATCTTTAGGTTTACTTCATAGCTCCCTTCTGATACTGGACAGGTAGATTCAAATGTGCCCTCTGACACTATATAGTTTGTGGTTCAGGGGCAATGGGCAAGAAAACTAAAGATGCCAGCTCAAATCTATGCTCTTCCTGCACCTGTGTGCAGTATTTCACCTGAAATCACATTTAATCAGACAGAGAAAACTGTGTGATGAGAACACTAATATTCTGGACTTGGATCCTTTCACATACAAAACCTCAGTCCAATAAATGCAAATAACAACTATCATTTTTGTCAATGTGAAATACACTACTGAAAAAATGACAATAGGAATTTAAGTAGAGAGAAGTTAATCCAACTTAATCCAATGCAAGTTGCCTATATTTTTTTGTGGAGGTAAAGGCTTATCCCTGGCTGTTAGAAAAGTATAAACACAAAATATTTGCAGATGGGAGCCCATCTCTCCAGTCAAAAACATTTGTCTCAGTTTCCAGAAAGGGCCTCCATTGTAATTCATTTATCATTTTAAACTCCTCATGCATAATAGGAAGCACTTGCATTAGCAAGTTATCCTATTTAATTCAATTGAGAAAGAGTTCCCTAAAGTCAGTAAATGACAATGTATTATATTTCAGTATTTCTGGCCATATGGTATACATTGCATAAAAAAAAACAATTAAAAGATGGACATGCCTGAAACTTCAGCAGAAACCATATTGCATTCATTTTTGGGACAGAGGCAAGGGCTGGTAGAAGCCAGAGTTTTCACACAATGGGTCTGTCCTATAGACATCAATGTAAAAGTGCACCTTTATTAGTGGACATTTCTAAATAATTTATGAAAGGTGAATAGATCGGTGTGTTTCCATGGATCTAAGTAATATGTTTTATAGGAAAATGTGAGCTCAAAAGTCAGTTCTACTGTATCTATTTGCCAGGAAACAAAATTTCCCTCTCTATAATAATTGCTTACATCTTTATTAAAAACTGTATTAAGTGATTTTTGCATGCATGCATTTGTGTTAGTTTGCCACATGTAGCAGTCATCACAGTGGCTGGTAATAAATGTCTCAAGCCAGTTGTTAAAAAATGCCTGAAAACACAACATTCTCCAGCTTCTTCCATGAGGATTTGGTGATGAGCAGGAGTCGAGAGAATGGAGTTTCTTATTTGCTTATGCCTAAGACACTGTTGGGGCTGGCAGGATGCAGGATGAGTTCCTCAGATCCTGTTGATAAATCCAGGATAACTTACTTATTTTAAAGAAATAATTGCATGTCCTACTGTAACATTTTTGGGGTTTATTACTCCTACACTGGAAATCTTTAACACAAAAGTAGTGTGGTATGGAAAAAAAATAAACGTATACTAATAAGCCTCCCTCTGCTGATCAAAGAACGTAAAGTAGTAACACACCAGGTCGAGGGTTTGGGTTTTTTTTCAATACCTGAATAAAAGAATTTTTTTAAAAAATACTTCCTAAGCCCCAACTTTCTAGCAGATTATAACTCCAAAATGCAAATCAAAATATGAGCCTGCAACACCTGTCAGGGTTCCTTTATGAATATTCTTCATAGTGATGGAAAAGGATTTAAAGTAATCTCCTTATAGCTGGTTGTAAATGTCAGTGACTGGGGAAGACATAAGAATTAGCAGGTAACAGAACACTAGACTTTTACAACATTTTTACTTACCTCTATTACTAACAACACTTAAGAAGACGGGGGAAAGGAATAACATGAAATCTAATATTTCCGCTTCCATTTACACAACTTGTTCTTATTCCCCTGTTTTGAGTTGTGAGAATAAAGGCTATTTGTTGATGTTCTGGTTCTCCTCCTGGCTCATGTAAAAGGGCAGACAGATAACATCAAGTAGCTGTGCAGGGATACTGCATGTACTTTTTCCCTTTACTGCTTAATGATATGGGGGTTAATTAAAAAACATATGGTGTCATATTTTCTGTCATATTATTGCTTATAAAAGGGGTCTGCATTACACAATGATATGGACTAAGTCATGTCCCAGGCAAAATATGCTACCCTTTATGTGCTTACATCTGTTTTAAGCCCCAAATAGACAAGTTGGCACAGCGTCTCACTTTGGAGCACCGAAATCATCCTGTTCTACGTCCAGGAGACTGGAAAAAAAGGACCTGAAGAAATCAGCTGATGCATCAAGTCCTTCCATCAAGGACTTTAAAGTTTCCAAAATGTCTTTGTACAGGCAATGCATATGTGTAGAAAAAGAGTAAAGTCATCTTTAAAACATGAAGCTGGTTAAAACAGTTAGTACAGCTAACAACTAGCATGATTGCAAGCATTTTTGTTCCCAGGTTATCAGGAAACCTGTCCCTATTTCTGAAACATCATAATTATTCACAAGCATAGGATTCATCACCCTGATAATCTCTGACTGTCCCATAGGATGTACTTTCCCCCTATATGCTGAAAATGAATCTTGCTGTGACTGCTTACCTACGACTTGCAGTATTTTTCAGTTCCTTGATTGTATGATTGAAATAATTAATGAAAATCACCTAATAATGAATGAACTTTCAAACAGATAATCATTTATGCTAAATTTCATTGAGCTATAGGTTTTCATAAACAAAATATACTATATGGAGGACTGAATACCTATAGTTCATAATATATCATAAATGAAAACTTTTTTTCAGAAATCTGCTTGTGAGTCATATTTTTAATATTATGTCAGCTTTATGCTTTTAAATGTAGGAACTATGAAATGCTACAAAGGCAATTTTAAGGCTTTATTAATACCTATAAATGCACATCTATAAAAGCTATGTTGCAGCTGTAAACCCTTATGAGGTAATTTATACCTGTACAATATTATTTCATATGTTTCTGTTATATTTCTATCTACCCTAAAAATGGAAACTTCATTTTAATCCTACCCAGGGAATCTAGATAAATTATTGCAATAACTTTCTGCTACTATCATTTTGAGTTGTTAGTTTAAAAGTATTACTTTAAATGCATAGTTAATACCTCTACTTCTATTGTCTGTTGGTCAGAAACAGACACATTTCCTACATAAGAAAATTTTATCTGAATTAATACCTCTTTGGCTACATTAATAAATGATGTATTGGTCTCTGATATTTTTAAAATATGGAAATGCAATATTATTTTGTCCTGAAAAATTAATATCTTTTATTGAAATAAAAATATTTGCTTATACATTTATTTATTTAGACAAATTGAACTTCCATGAGAAAATTAGTCATAAAACCCCTGGCTGGTTCTAAATCCTTTCCTGCTTGGGTTGCATTGAAATTATGTCTTTCGTGAGCACAATATACTGATACACTTTCCATCTGGAAGGAATCGTTGAAATGTTTGGTCAGTCAGTGCTTTGGGTAAACATATTCCTAGAAAATCTACCACAATTCCAAGCTGACATGTCTCTGACCTATAGGTCAGAAACCCAGAAGTTTTAGTTTACATAGTTAATGTCCTATTGTGAAGGGACATGATGCCATCTCTCTCAAGACCTCTCAGGACTGCTGAAGATAGAATCACAGTAAATTCTCTTCAGCAAAGAGAGATTAAATTTGGTCTGCTAGAATGATGTACACCATGGAGGCCAGAAGGGCTAAAGGATCTCCAGCTCCCCCAAACTCTCCCAGCTCCCAACAGTGTCATCCAAAGGGCTGTAGACTTCTAAAAATGTTGATGGGGGTTTCTGTGTGGTTATGAAGCTTTCCTTATTCACATAATGCGCATATCCAGCTTCTAATGGGCCTGAAATATATTAAGCTTAAAAAAATATTGAAAGGTCTAAAATGAGCAGTGTGTGACAAAAGCTATCATTTTGAAAAGCAGTCCCTCAAGACACTTGATCAATCATGGAGAAGAAGTAGATTCAGGTGAAAAGTGAAAACAATAATTCTCTTGACCTTGTCTTTGGTATGGATTTCTACTCAAAAAAAAAAAAAAAAAAAAAAAAAAAATTCCCCTTAAGTTCCATAAAAACAAGGAGTATTTTCTATCAAATGAAGAAGGATAGAGCACAAGTGTTTTTAAAATACATTTTAGCCTTAGACTTTCTAATCATTTTCCCCTCTATTCTTCATCTATTAAAAAAAAAATAAAAAAATGCAGTCCTTTCTAGTCCTTCTGGCCTTCAGTATCAGTAAGATTCCTCTCAAAGTGCTGACCAGAATTGTGGGACAGTATCTTCAAGCCAGCTCAGTCCTGTGGAAACCTATATAAAGGCAGGACATTTGCTAAAACCGAGAGTCAGACTTAAAAAGCATAAAAACAAGTAATACTGATATATTTAATGATATATTTACATTAAGAACAGAATTTCTGATGTACTGCTTTTCCTTGCCCTGACTGTGTGCAAATTGTGGATGTGGCAAGCACAGCCCATGTGGATAAGTGGTTTCCTTAGAGACAATAAAAGCAGAAACTATAAAGCTGCACACCCTCCCAACCCATGTGACTTTTTAATGGTACTGATAACACAGAGAACAGACGTAAGTAGTCTCACTGTTTGTATGCACACAGTGTAGTTCCCCAAATAGCTGAATTACTTTCCATATAAGATCATAAAATCTAGATAGAATCTCATAGGGCTGGCATTAAGCAAGAGGGCATGACTATGACGTTCTAATATTAGTATTATAAACTAAATATAGCAGCCAGCATTTCTGGTGCCCACTTATGTTCATTTCTTCTGTGATGAGTAATTCATTTTTCTCCTTCATGTTAACAGCAAGCTCTTGTGTATTAGAAAGATTAGCTTTTAGCAAATCCAGGCCAGAGCTCAGACAATGAGCCATTCTTTATTTTTTTCTTAAAAAAGGAGAACAAATTAGCCATACAGATAAGTAATTCCTGAAACCACTGAATGTCCAAGAGCACTTCAGCAAGACTGCAAGGCAGGGAAGGGAAAGAAAATTTGCATTTATGTAGGAATCAATTTGATGAAAACCTTCATGTTTATCTCTGAGTGTCATAGGAAATAAAGGACCACAAGCCAACATGCACTGTCCTCAGTGATCAATATGTAATGCTTTGTTTCAGTTAAAGGGGATAAATGCACTGACTTCAGATTATTGAGTTGGTTTAATGACTGCTCCATGTCTCTGCAGTCACATGCACCATTCAGGGTATGTTGAGTCTTTGTAATCTCTTTTACGGAACTTCATAATATAAACTCTCAGCTGAAAGCAAAAAATTGTATGGAAATATTGGTCACTGAAAAAGGTGACACACTATTTCCTAATTTTTGTTGCTTTCTAAATTCAGTTTTCAATTCTTTAAAACTGATGTGCAGTGTTGTATGATTAAGAGAGTAAAAAACATACAATGGGCTAGGCTTCTGCCAAAACCTTTTTTTTTGTTTGTTTGCCTAAGAGTTTAAAGGTTCCTTAGTGTGTGTCCAAAGCATATAACAGAAGCAAAATATAACTGTTAAGGGAGGATAAGCTGCCATAGACAGCGGTAAGAGAGCAAAATTATAAGAAATTTCAGAATAAAATGAAAAAGAACTTTTTTCACAGCTATTATGATCAGAGAGTCAAATTTATCTCATTTGTGTGTACAAATGATAGGAAATTTATTGAGAGATGTCTGTGACCAGAGATAATTGTAATGTACTTTACATTCATAAACAATATGGGTCTTCTACTGTTTTTAATATTCTGGTTTCAATCAGGTTTTTGTTGGGTATAATATTATTACAAAATCCCATACCTTTATTTTATACATATATGAAATGCCTTTTTATAGACTATCAAAAACTGTCTTCTTGACAAATACTACTGCACACACCACAGTGGATTCTACCATGGACAAACTTAGAGACAATTGCATTTAGGAAAGAGCAAAATACAGATGGAAATCTGTTTGTAAAAATAAATCTGTTATGTATTAGGAGTTTTTGTTATTCCACTACAGCAAAGCATATCATATGGCTGTGTTTGTCCGTCAGTGCCTTAGGAAAGAAATTAAGCCACAATTTAATCCCTTTGCCTTTGAGAATCATTTGCTGCCAGTCACATACATCAACCCTACCAAAGTTGTGTAGAGCAAGGAACCAAGAAAGCTGCTGGCATCTTACACATCCTTTCTTCAGAGAAGATGAAAACATACCTGATTCTGTAAATAGACATAAAAATTTAAAAGGTCAGATCCTTACTTCCTTCTGTGCTCCCGTGTATCTAAATATGTTCTATAGTTTTTACCTTCACTCTGGTTTTGTGTGCAGATACATGGAATTTCAGCAGCCTGATTAAATTAGAGGTTGCTTTTTAAAGATATACTTCTGAGCAAGAATGGTGTCATAACTAAGGATAAGCAGTTTTAGTCTTAAAAAGAGTCTATTTGCTTGATCATGTGACTTCTCAACCTCACCTTTTAGTTTATCATTGTTATAACTAAAGCGCTAATGTAGCAAGAGGATATGTTCTCTCCACTTATGCATGTAAAATTCTGAATTAAGTCATGGAGTTTACATCTAGGCTGATAGGGATGACAATCCCTATGCCAGCAACTCTAATGTTTTCTGAGTACTAGTGTTAAGGTGAACTGAACTGTACCATTGATTTGCACTAGTGCTATATTTCACATGATTTTACTCTTTGGAATTAATCCAATGTAAAGTTCAATACCTGCCAGATTTGGTGGGGAGGCTGTTGTCATCTAGTCTGCTAGGTTTTCATCTACAAAATGGTGTGCTTAAGGGATGTGCAGGCTCTTTCACAGAGAGAATATTGGAGAAAAAATTCACTTCAAAGCTGCATAGCCAACAGCATTATTTCAAGTCATCTGTTTTTGCCAAACATTGTGTTTGTGTAAAAAAAAAGAACAAACAAAAAACAAACAAACAAAAAACCAAACAAAAAAAAAAACAAAAAAAACACCAAAAACAAAAACAAAACCCTGCATATGGAAGAGAAGACATTTGTTGAAATTTTAGATTGTTTAAATTATTGTATTCACTAATGTCATAACAAAAACCAAAACTCTTGTAAGTTCAGAGTGAATAAAGTGGGAAGTGAGAGTAATTTTTAAATTATGTTAATTTACTGTAATACAAAGAAAAAGCCATTTAAATAGTCATACATTACATAACTGACATTTTAAATAAACAGCTTGTTGCTAACAGCCTGACAAGCCTCTTCAAACTGAGGATGACATTACTATTGTGAGGGTGGAAGAATTGCCTGTCATGTATTCATGTATTGACTGATGGGAAAGGGATTCATCTCACCCAACTTCAGGCCTCTTGCAGCTCTAGAGCCAGACATGAAACTAGGTGTACATTCAGTGTCTTAGTTTACGAAGTTAAAGTCTTTCTTAATCTAGTCAACTGAGTCACTGCAGTACAGAGAGCTACTGAGATGGTCAAATGTGGGTGACTATTTCAGGGGGAGCTGAATAGCTTTCTCACTTCTGCTGGCTATATTGACTACGTCTGACATTCATCTCTGTTGTTTAACCTGTGTTGTTTAGCATCATCTGAGATTTCCCAGATGTTCAAGATGTCAGCTGAAGGCTTTCAGGTAGGCTGTGGAGCCTATAGGTGACCCACACTCTTCTGTTACAGCAGCTGGAGACTATGCTGAGTACCCTGGGGCATCTCAGGTAATGTGTATTAAGCAACTGAGTTGCACCGTCATTGATTACAGTAAAAACTTAAACATCTGGCTCACATGCAGTCACTTTCCTATACATATGCAAATTTAGTGTCTCAGGCTGTCTCAACATGGATATCTAATGTGGTTTGAGTTGCTCAAGCAACTTCTACCTCCTTCTCCTTGATTCTATTTAGGCCACAAGCCATATTCATCAGCTTTGCAGACATCTGGAATACTCTCGGCAAGAAAGTGCACAAACATATGTTTAGCCAGTTGAAGCCTGCCTTCAGATTCTAATCTAATCTAGTTGTTGGATTTCCTCTCCAGACAGCAGAAAGGCAAAAATACTTCTCTGAGTCTATTAATCTTACTTGAATGGTGCAGCATATTTTTAAAACTGATTCTCTGCTGAGTACAGCAGGTAATAACACAACTTTCTGAGAGTAAAAAAATCCCAATTTTCAGGTAGACAAAAGTGGTGAGAGGGTCCAAGAGTGCTAGAATTATTTCAAAATGAATCATTACCAGTGTTGACTTGACCTGTGTTGAAGGGGCACCTGAACACCACAATACAAATAATTTACTGACCAGAAATAACAGAAAGGCTACAGACTTGTTAGGGAACACAAGCTGCATGACACATTAGATGTATTACCATGCAGGTTCTCAAAAAGGCACCAGAATATATGATGCTTGATTTACAAGTTACATAGCCTCATCCAAAGAGTCATTTCTGAGTACAAATTGTCTCTGAAAAAAAAAGAGATTACAGACTGCTCCTTAAGAAGCATCATGGTATTTAATTTTCCTCTCACTTCTATTATTTGTCTCCCATATTTGTGTGAATAAGGGAATCCCTTATCACTGAAACTCTTACCACCAGGTCAAGGGACTACTATGAATTCAAGCCTTGGCCTTACATTATACACTTTAAATCTTCAGTCTGGTGCCTAGACCTGTGCTTGCTTTGCTTGCATTTCATCATGACAGGAGGTATATAAACTCCAAAGCAAACATCACCATACACCCAACAGGGCTTATCACAGCAGACTGAGCACAGGCCTTCAGACCAGAACTTGTTTGTGTCATCTTGATGTGGGTTGTAGACAGAGCAAGTTCAGGTCTTCTCCAAAAAAATAAAATAAACTTTCTCATTCATTTTAGCCGTGTCTGTAATTAAACATCACTTGCTGTATAACTTAACATCTCAGGGTGGTTGTTTCCCCGTGAGGCCTCTTAACATGGGTACAGAAGAACTGTGATAGGCTTCATTGCTACTACTCTGCTACAGGAAACACAGGTGACTTTGAACACCAGTTCATGGCATGTCATAGCCAGACCTGTGGGCTCTTTGCAAACTTGAACTGTGAAATAATACAGTATCTTAAAGTTTGCAAAACTATTGCATTCTATTATGATGCTGTTATAATATTTCAAATGCCTTCTCCATGGACACCCCCTTGTCACAGGGGAGAAGCTTGCGTGCCCTTATGAGGTTGCGAGCCGTGCTGGCAGTGGTACATGCTTCCAGTAGGGTCTCCCATGCTAGTCAGGTCTCAACTGAAGGGTCAGACAAAGTGTGTCCACGGGC
>JAWWTY010000037.1:18719395-18796030 GCA_035222235.1 Margarornis squamiger
GGTAGGGAACAGAACAAAGGACTCTATGTAACTTTCATTGACCTCACCAAAGCTTTTGACACTGTGAGCAGAAAAGACTTGTGGAAGACCTTGGAGCCCCCAGGTTCCTCAAAATGGTCATCCTGCTACATGAGAATCAGCGTGGCCAAGTCAGATATGGCGATGCACTCTCTGAGCCCTTTCCAATTACCAGTGGTGTGAAACAAGGTCCTGTTATCGCACTAACCCTATTCACAATCTTCTTCAGCATGATGCTCCAAAGGGCCATAGCAGACCTTGAAGAAAACAGCATCTACATCTGATATCTCACTGATGGAAGCCTATTCAACCTAAGGTGACTGAAGGCCCACACTAAGACCACCTGGTCCATGAGCTGCTTTTTCTGATGATGCCACCCTGGTTGCTCACACAGAAGCAGCTCTGCAGTGCTCAACATCCTGCTTTGCAGAGGCTGCTGAGCTTTATGGGCTGGAAGTCAACTTGAAGAAGACAGAAGTTCTCTACCAACCTGCAACTCAAGAAGTTTTCCATCATCCCCACATCACCACAGTGAATCAGAGCTTAAGTCAGTCCAGCAGTTCAGCTCTCTAGGAAGCATCATTTCCTCAGATGGTAAGATTGACAAAGAGATAGACAACTGGTTAGCAAAAGCATACAGAGCTTTTGGAATACTTCTTAAAAGAGTCTGGTGCAATAAACAGCTGAAGAAAAGCACAAAGATTAGTGTCTACAGAGCCATTGTACTGTCTACTCTTCTATATGGGTCTGAATCATGGGTCATCTACCGCCACCACCTGTGACTCCTCGAGCGCTTCCATCAGTGCTGCCTCCATACAATCCTAAACATCCACTGGTCTGATTATGTGACTAATGTGTCTGTCCTTGAACAGGCAGAGATCACCAGTATTGAGGCCATGCTGCTGAAAACGCTGCACTGGGCAGGGGACATCTCCAGGATGGAGGATCACTGCCTGCCTAAGATTGTGCTCTATGGGGAACTCGCCACCAGCTGCCACAAGAGAGGAGCCCCGAAGAGGAGATACAAGGACTCCCTGAAACAATACCTCAGCCTTGGCCATATTGACCTCCATCAGTGGTCCACTCTGGCCTCCAATCAGGAGACATGGAGACACACCATCCATAACGCTGCTGCTTCCTTTGAGAACACATGCAGAATCAGTCTGGAGGAAAAAAGGCGACGCAGGAAGAGCCGTGCCACGCCATCAGTGCCGATGGAGACTTTCCACTGTGCCTTTTGCAATCAGACTTGCCTATCTCGCATTGGCCTTTTTAGCCACCAGCGTGCTTGTAGCATGCGTGGGTAGAGCCCTTGTAAATCTTCGTTCATGAAGCCTAGCCATGAATGAATGAATTATGATACTGTTGTAATATTTCAAATGTAAACTCTGCAATATTTAGGAAGATGGTTCAGATGCAACAGGCCAAAACTTCCATTTATCCGAACAGAATTTTATCTTCCTTCAAAGAAAATCAAGAAAATACTTTGTCTTCTGCTTGCACACTACTGCTTTTGTCAACATTTTACCTCATTTTTCAGAAGGACATTTATCAGATCATTAAAATCACCTAACAGCTCCTTCTGACTTTTAGAGTTGTTTGGGGTTTTATACCTATTGAGCTACACCTCTGGACATTGCTGCAAATTATTAAAGGTGATCTATGTTATGTAGCTCTCTGGCTTTATTTTAACATAGAAATCTCTGGATTCAAGTGGATTCATAATCTCATTTTCCTCAAATCTTAAGAAGGAGCAGTACATCAAAAAGGACAGAAAAAAATCCATTATGTAACTCCAAATCTGGGTTGGCGGTGAAAAGGGTAATAAAATGTAAGTGAAGAGGAATCCTTTTCAGCCAAGATTTTAGTAGAAGTTGCATCGCAATTCAACCATTCTATGATCGATGTTTTATTCAAATTTAGTAATATAAAAACTAATCACACAGTAAGAGTTTTGACAAATATGGCTAATAGCATCTTTCCCCATACTTTATCAGGGCACATATTGTACGGTTAATGTAATATAGTTACAATAATGGATTTGAGAATGAGTTAAAATTATTCAGATACATTATTATATATTTTTGGCAATTTGATTTTGTCAACTTTTTGAAATGAATGTAACATTTATAGTTGTAAATGAGAAAATTAGCATCAGAGTACATAAAAAAAAAAAAAAGAGGAATCATTATGCTTAGCATGCATGACTCACTGAAGTGTGGTGAGTAGGAGGTTCTGTGTAGTAACCTGAATTGTACTGAAGATAAAGTACACTTTGAATTCTTTTTTTTCTTTCTCTCTTCAGTGAATCAAACCTCCATGTAGCAGAGATGAATAGAATTTTGGATATTTTTCTGAACCAACTTTATATAATTTTTAAAGATATACAAGCTGTTTTACAAACAGTGGTATGGAAACTAGCTAGAAGAACACAAGCTAAGGCACAAAACTGAGACAAGTCTATCAGCTTTTACGAAAATTATTTCATATTGTAATCAGTATAACTTTCATAGAAGGAACATCTTCCAGATGTCAACTGATACAGCCTAAATGATTCCTTTCTGTAGTTTTTGGGCTCAGGTCCATACAATCAGTCAAATCAAGTTATTGCATGCAGATGCTGAAAACACTGCTGATCTCACTGCTCTGCAGTCTCATTCTTCATCCTGCTTATCCTGACTCAGAGTGTAAGCATAAAAAGACTTCAAGGGAACCAAACCTCAGAAATACAAATTCCTAGTCTAATGAGTAACTGGACTGCTATCTGACCAAGTGGACAGAAAAAGCTAGTATTATAACATTTTACCCTAGGAAAAAATAAGTTAAAGGATAACAGTCATTTCCACAGAGTGCACAAAGAAGAAATGAACAGAGCATGAAGTTAATTAACCCCTGCAAAACTTATCCCTAAACCAGAACAAATATAGATTAAGCCCTATTGTCAAATCACTCCCTTAACTCCATAAAATTACTTTAAATATTCCCCTTTATCCTATTCTCCCTTCAGACTCATCTTTCCTCCTCAAGATGAAGAAATTGTAATGTGAATTCTGGAGGCCTGACCAATTTCATATATTTTGTTCCACTATAGAACCCACAAGCATATTTTTGTTACATTATTCTTTGTAACATGTTCATCAGTAGGAACAAGTGACAAATGCATTCTGTATTTACTGTTAGATACTATTGTATTTTAAAATTTGGGCTATCTAAGGAAGAAGTACAATCATACAACACAAACACTGGCAAGTATTAACTACTTATAAATAGACTTTTATTCACATGAATTGAATTGCTACACTAAATGTACTATGATTTCTATGGATTTGTTTGAAAAAAGTGGGAATCTAGATTTCCTTCAAAAAACCACAACCTGACAAATTCCCTACTACTAGCTTCTTCCTGAGACTCGACTCATATTCAGTGCTTTGTCACAAATTCTCCACTATCCCTGTAAAATGTCTCAGTGCAGGAAGGCAGATCTTACACAGAATGATTTCTGATTTCATTGTGTGATGGAAGGAAAGGTCAAATCAGAAGGAAAGTTTCGAAGAACTAGGAAAGAGACAGGTGAAAAATGAAACAGAATGAGATGAATCTGATTACAAGCAGTTGATCTGATGGGCTTTCTCTTCAGGACTGTTGAATGCTGCTGCAGTTCCATAGTGACTTGCAGCTCTGTACACAGAGCAATACACCCCTTCCCAAAGACCACCTGCATAAAGTGAACTTAATTTTTATTAAAAAGCACTGATGAGTAAGCTGCTGAGATACTTAATTCATATCATATACAATTTTGCATGCATGTAAAAGAAGATGGAATCTAAATAGAGAAATCAATTAATCACCTATTTTAAACATGCTCTTGATGGATGTAACCACTATGGCAAAGAGGGACCTCAAGACAGTAGTCAGGTAAAAAACATTAGTAGGCTAATGAAAGGCGATTTTTAAATAGAAACTTGTTTGAAGGGTAAGCTGATGTCTTAGAGGAAAGGGGTGACAGTATGTAGAGAGATAAAGTTATAAGGTTAGTCTCAAAATGCAAGCAAGATCATAATTCTTTCAATCTCCCTAGACTTTCTTGATTTTGATTGTGGCCTCAGGGCATGAGTGCAACATGAACACTAAATGATAAACAATGCAATAGGTCTTTAAGGCATTCTCTATTTCAGTGGAGCTCTTGACCTATGAACATCCTGGAAATAGTTTTTTTGGCACTGTCATAAATAAACTGGGCCATTTGTTGCTTGAGGAGGCCATTCTGGCAAGATTTTTCAGAACATAAAATAGGCCATGGCTACTGACAGAGGTTAAACACGTCTTTGCAATGAAAAGATGCTAAAGAATCTGAATGAACTAGAAAAAAAATAGTAGAAACAAAAAAATCTGACCATACATTTATATTCTTCATTCATTTTAAGTTTAGAGCAAAACTTCAAGACTTTGTTATATTTATAATATAAGAGTTAAGAGCATGCCTTTAAAAATGTTGACTTCCTAAAAATAAAGTGAATTAAAAAAATGCTAATGTTCATCAAACTAAAGTATTTATGCTAACTGCAATTCCACAACATTTTATTTATTTGGAAATATTGAAATACAAAAGCTTTCCAACAAAGGTAGGGAGCTTTCTTCTTAGAGAACATTTCTAGAATCAGAAGTCCTAGGACTTACGGGATAGGATCGCAAAGAGACTCAAATGTTTTGCATTACACTAAAAGAATTCTGAAGTCAGTTTTGTGAAAAACCAAACAGAAAGCAGCTTCACACCTCAGTGTCTCAGAATTGGTGACCAACACCAATAATACTCCTTGTAATCCTACATACAGACTTCTTCAGGTCATGAAAAATCTTACTTCCCTACTGTATAATTGTCAGACACCAGATCAGCAATTATTGGGTCAGAACCACCTTGTGGGGGTGCATGTGTGTTTGTGTTGAGGGGGAAGGGATGGGTCAAACCTCACAGAGGTGGGGTGATGTCATATCCCTCATGGCAGCCCCTGGAGCCCACTTGAGGAGCCCTGGAGCGTCTGTCAGTCACAAACAGCCCAGGAAAACTATAACACTCCACAGCTCCTGGAGTCCCTGACCCAACTTGGATGGCAGAGACAGTGGGAACATGGCCCCTCACCCTGAGCTGGGACCCCAGAGTAGCTGGGGGGTCAGAGGCACTGCCTGAGTGGGTTGGCCATAGAGACCAGAGCAGATAAAACCAAAGGCATATGTTTGCCACTTGTCACAGCCCTGTCACCTGGACATGTGAAAGCTGGTCTGCTACAAGGTTCCAGTGGTAGCTGTATGATCTGTCTTGCCCTCTTTATCCTCTCTTCTTGTTCCCTCTGCTACTCTTTCTTTGTTCCTTTCTTGATGGATGGCTTGGAGCTGCAGGGATGGATTTTAAGTGTTGTGGATTAGTATGTGCTGTGTTGGTATTGTGGTGGAATATTTTGTCTGGCTCGTGTAGTGCCCTTTTTAAACCTTTGCCAAGTCCCCTTATTTTCTCCCCTAAATGAATAAAGGTACCTCTTGGGAACAAGTCTGTGGCTTATTCTCTTGACACTATGTTGAGATATTAAAGAACCCTATATGTATATACATATATTAAAGTAAAACTCCTGGCTGAGCCATGAGCCCACAGTTATAGGGCTGGAGAGTTGCAATAATGGACAAAATTAAAATGACAAAAAGAATTGCAGTTGTATTCAGCAGTTGTATCTCTTTTCTAGTGGTAGTTTTGTAGGGTAATAAAATAAAACCAAACCACTCAGGCTGAAGAGACAAAATAGTTTCATATATCTGAAAATATCATAATCTATTGTAGAAAAGGTGAACATTGCCCCAGTAGCAATTATAATTTAAATCAATAAATGTCTTTCAGGTGTGGCAAGTACCCTGTGAGAATTCTTCAGATTTAGAGGATGAGGTGCCTTTGTTGAGAATCTCATACGATTTTCATCTGCATATGCCCTGCTTCACCAGAAATGTTACATCAGTAACCAAAATTATTATGGATTGCCCACCCAGAGTTGGATTCACCTCTTGGCAGGTTGCATTGAAGCTGGAGATCTAATAAGCCCCAGATGCCAGTTTCAGTGCATTTGTGATGGATAGTTTAAATACACTTTAAAGTATATGTTCATCCATCTTTACAAATACTGTTTGTTTCCTTGTTAAGTCTTACATGATTTCCAACCACCGCTGGTTTTCACCTACAGGGTAATGTTTTGTTTTCAGGATTTTTTTCCCATGACCACAAATCCAACTTTCCACTCACTTTCAGAAGTGAAAACTTGTGTTTCCTCACTTGGCTTAGATGTACTGCTCTTCCATTTGTAAATTAGCTTCTTTTGTGTGGGTGTGGCTGTGGCTGGCCTCTTCATCTGGACTGGCTGCCCTAAAAATCATCAGTCAACCCTTACAAAACAGCAAAAAACACAATTACAACGAAAAATCACATGATAGGGCAATTCTTTTGGACATCTAGCAGTAAAAACATACTTCTCACAGAACTGATAAAGCTTTCAGAAATATCCCTTTGAAATTTCTCTTAAAATTCATAGATTCAGAAAAATTAGCACACATCCTGAGGAGTTCAGATTCACCAAGTACCTGCCAAGCCTTCTGATCAGCCCTGCAGCAGTTTAGTTCAGGGTCAGAGATCCCAGAGTTGCCAGTGTGCATGCCAGCTGGAATGGGAGATATAAATAAAACATGTTGGAGGGGGTGGTAGTGAGGGAAAGGCATTGTTCTTTCCCTGTGCATCCCTGCAGTTGGCAATCATGCTGCCACAGCAGTCCTGCCTGAGCCATACCATCTAGGACTAAAGAAATGTTTGCATTGTTTATAGCAGTAGAGCAGATTCCAAATATTAAATTGCATTAATCATGTAATTAAGAAAGTTAGCATACAATGCAAGCCAAGGTTTGAATGCTACACCTGTACCTAGGCTGGGAGTACTCAAGCTGTAATTGACCTACCATAGGTAACAGTGTATTTAGACAATGTTCAGTGGCTAGGTAAGACCCCAGAATCCCCAGCAGGCACACTCTTCACAATCAAAACATTTACTCTTATTGGAATTTACTAAACTTTAATTGTTTCTCCTGCAGTTTTTCATGACAGATACCACCTTAAAGCCGATTCATTTTGATGTTTCTGAAAAAAATGCTCAGTCATTTCCAAGAATGATAGCAGAGAAGGATACACGTAGTCACAGTTCTGCAAACCTCTTGCATCGTTTTCAATGAGAAGCCTAGATAGATCAAATGCACCTCTTCCTGGCATAAGACATATACAAAAGAGAGATAGAGAAGAGGAAAATGAGGGAAAAGAGAAGAAAAACAATGGGGGTAAGAGTTAAATAAATCTTCTGCTTCCATCATAGCTGATTCTTTCTGGGCATAGCATTCAAGATGGTCACTTTCCAGAATTTCTAGCCATATTTATCAGATGTTACTTTGAATATTGTACTTAATGAGGTAAAGAAAATAAGTCCACAAACTTCATCTGGTATCGAGGAATATGTCTCATCGCATTGTCTTCAGGTGGCAGAAACAATTTTGTCTGACATTTCCAGTTAGTAATAATGCCCTGATTTCATACGCCACTGGCATACTAACCCATTACTTAACTGGTTAATAAACAGGTATATTCAATAATCATGGTGGACTGTGCCAAACTGCCAGTCTTTGTTCTAGAAACATATGCTGGCAATTAATAATGATGATTTAATACAAGGATCTGTTACAAGCAGTTTTCGGTTGCTATGATTTTGTACAAAAGAGAAAGGCTTTCAAGGTCTTCTGCATCTAAGAGGAAAGAAAGCAAGCAAAGTAGCTGACGTAGTGTGGGTGCTTTCCCTTGATCAAGTGGAGAGGGCGACAAAGAAAGCAAGCAAACACAAGAAGATCCATCCAGCTTTGCAAGATATCAAGCTGTAGGGATTCTATGAAAACAGTGCTAAAAGACTGCATTAGCACAGTCAGAAAATACAGGCAGATAATCAACTGACAGTGAAAATGGCAGGGTGGATAAATCTGGTTCAACAGGGAGTCTTTATTCAGAGGGGCTGACACTGCTGTGTCGTGACGCAGTTAGGAGGGCTGCAGAGAGGCCGGCATGTGGCTCTGCCAGAACAATAGTGATTGACTACAGATGGGCACTTCCTCTCCAAAAACACTCCTTGCAGCTCGCTGGCAGGGAGGCATACGCAGACACAAGCTCCAATCTCCATGGCAACCACTTACTTCAGCATGACATCAAGCCCAGATCAAAACTCCATAGGCGTCAGATAGTACATGCTGTTTCTTTCCTTGAATTAATAATATTGATTTAAAAGGCAGGTTCCATTAACTGTTTCTTCTCTATGTTGAGGATAATTACTGTCTGTGGTGCCAGTATTATTCCGGTGACTTGAAAACAGGAAGCGCAGAATCGAGTTAAATAATTCATGCTGTGCTGCTGCTCACCCTGTTCTTAGAAGCAGAGTTATTGCTAACTGGGCATGGTAATTTCAGCACAGGGGTGATAGGATTACGAAATGTCTAATTGCCCTCTCATGTGATAAGATTACTTTTCTGAAGATGGTTTCATTCTTTTAAGCAGAGGCAAACAATCCAGACAAGTGACCAAACAAGAACATCCTGAATGAATATTGCTGAGATTTTCCTTCTGAAAGCAGGGAAAAGGGCAGCCAAGGCTTCCCTCTCCTTCTGTCCGGCACCCTTCCAATCCCAAATAAAGCTTTTCAAAATTAAACAGCAAATTATGAGAGTCTAGTCATGAGGGAGTTCCTCATACTACTCTTTAGGACCACTCCCTCAGTCAATTACCTGCTGTTAGCAGTCTCTGTGGGACTTCTCAGTAATCTTCCAATGCTGCAAGGCTGATAGTTGTGATGCAGCATCTCAGGGTGGTCTTACTTGTAAAATTGGAGGAAAATGGAAGAGAAAGCAACAGGTTTCTCTGATACATGCAGAGTGTCTCAAGGAGAAAAGCCTCAACAAACCAGCACAGTTCCACTTCTTAGTGAGGGCTGAAAATAAGGATTTTTTTTCAATCTAGGCAGAAGTATTTTTGGCATCTGAACAAGCTTTTCAGTTCACAAAAAGGAAGTTGCAGATTTGGGGATATATTAGGAGACTGAGTATGTGATAGCATTCAAGAATGTCAAAGATGCAACAAGTTGCCTGGGCAAGTAGGTCCCCTATTGCCTGAGCAAATGTTCTTATTCACTGTAAGTGTTGATTAGTTGGCTTGTTTGGAAATCTTGAAACAGAACAGATTTCTTCAAGGAATTGGAAGTTCATCTGATTCTGAGCTTGCATTGGGAAAAAATTATGTACACCTAATGAACTTCCACACCAGACTAAAAGGTATCTGCAGAACGCAGGTGCTTACAGGACTAGGCAGTTAAAGTATGCAAGAACAGATGTACTGGTTCAGACCAAGAGTTCACCTAAACAAGTAACCATAAACCTATGCCAGAAGAATGGAAGAAAAGGTCAAGAACAGGCCACCAAGTGCAAGAACAGGGAAATAACAGCATTTTCCTAATTTTTCCCCTGTCTATTTTCTGCAGATGGGGATCTGTCAAACTTACATACTTAGTCTATTTAGTACTCTCCAAAGGATTGTTGCTCTTCTTGTACTATTTCTCCAGAAAGAAAAAGCCTGCTTTCATCAACAAGATCCTTTGTCAAGAAGTTAACAGATCTAATACTTATTTTAACTAAAGCTATTTTCTTTTGTTTTGTTGTGAAACTGGCATCTAATACATTTATCTAAGAGCCTATAGTTCCTCAAGAGACAGTGAAGTGTCAACCTCTGTGAAACCCTTCCATGTCACTCAGGAGCTCAGAAGGAGAAGGCAGTCTGGATTGTGGCCCGAGTTCAGTTGGATATTTGAATATATGAGTATTCAGATAGGTGAGGTTTAGATGGACAGAATCATCTAATTATCTCTTGTCCAGAATACTAAAAAAATAAATAAAATAAATATTAGTCTCAAGATTAAAATACAAAGTGTGGTGCTAATGGGACTAGGACAGTGAAGACTGTACTGGTTTTGTGACAGGGAAGGATCCAAAATTGGAGAGACAGGACCATTTAAATAATCCAGATGAGCTGAGATCCTGGATGCCAGGTCTGTACTAAAGTTATTCCAGATATTATACAATCTAAGACATCAGTCTGAATTTCATGTGTGGTCTGAACTCTCTGTGCACATGGTGTATAACCTGCAGTAATGTTTCCTGCCAGCCCCGTGTAGCATGAGAAACAGTTCTGAGGTGTTTGGCATCACACTTACTACTTGCTGGCAACTGCTAGCCATGGACATTCTTCAAACTCAGGGTCAGGGTCTGGGCACTGTGAAGGGCTGTTGTTTTCTGACTAACTTAGAGAAATTGACATTTCTAAAAATGGATTGTTGAAATGTGCTAGTCATAACATTCTGTTATCTTCTTTCCAACTTCACAAAGCACATGCTTAGTTCAGCCTTTCTGTCTAAATGATTTTTACTGTGGAAATCTTGGTGTCTTTTCCTCAGCCATCTGTCAGTGGTACTGACACAGTTCACAGGGCTTTGAAATTAAGTCAGAATCACCATAACCAAATTCAAGATAAGGGAAGATATTGAATATTGTTTTATCTCTTACTTATGCATACATATATATCTATATATATATACAGTTGGGACTTGGACTCGATGATGCTTACGGGCCCCTTCCAGCTAGAGATATTCTATGATTTTATGATTTATATAGACATACACATACAAAACTGATGAGAATTTTCCATTTCTATTTCTACTCTTTAACAGCATTAGGATAGAGGGTTTATTTTACCCTCCTGTATTCACTATGTTATATTAACATAGAGGAGTTCCCTATCACAGCCAGGCCCCAGGCCTATTGTAATGCTCTCTATGCAATCATGAGGGGAAAAAAAAAATGACCTGTCAAGGGAATCAAATATGAAAATACACATGAAAACGAAGGGAGACAACAAGAAAATATTAATACATTTTGAATAGTTTACAGATTGACATACTAGCTGTCAACCAGAAACACAAGAGAGCTTAGTACTTCATTAGGAACAACCTATCCAAAGGGTGAGATGCACTATGGAAGGGAATGAAGCTGATCATTTGAAAATACCTACATGGGGACAAACACATCTGGGACAAAAGTGAAGGAGGAGATGCTACGACTAGAGAAAAAAGTTTGAGAGCTTTCTTGTGAAATTTGCCACTTTAAATAATTTAAAGTGGTAAAAAATATTATCCTAAGCTGTATCCAGCCTTAGAATTCACAAAACCACCTAACTTCTTTTCCCACACAAGGCAGCATAGCTCAGATGCTGACTGCACCATTAGTCATCAGATAGCAGTGTTATAGCCAAAATAGTTGTAGGCACATGAGAAGGATAGACTTTGTAGGAAGACGAGGTATCTTTTATCAGGTTGCCTGAGACAATGGGAAGCAATGAACAAGCTTCTGAAGATACAAGTCTTTCAGAGCAGGAAAACGGACTGCATTGTCTCTACTCATGTGGAGTTCCTTTTGTAAGATTTTTATGGCACTTATAATTTCAGGCAATTAACTTATGAAATAATTATATAATGCTGATTAATAGCATATTATAACAATATTAGCATAGTAACATTAACATTGCCTAACGTTATGTGATCTGCAGTGAAAGACCCAGCAAATGAAGATACACAGTAGAGTGGTTAGGAATCATCAATAGGAATGCACAGACAAAAAAGATATGGAGATAAGACCCTGAAACAAAAGCTATAGGATATCCTTTCAAAACTGGACTGTTTTCTGATCAAGTGTGTCATGATTTATATAAATATTATGTTTCAATCTCTGCAATATAGAATCTAACTACAGTCAGAAGAAAGAATCATCCCAACATTTATTTTTAATATCTATTTTGACATTGGTTTCTCAAGGCATATAAAGCTTTACCAATTATACATTTGCTTGTCAGACCACATTCACTACATTTTGCATTATTGATTAATTATCAGTGAATTGGAAAGAGAAGTTGAAGTGTCGAAGATAATGAAATTCCTGCAAGTTCCATGAAGAATATTTCTTGGTTAAAGGAGAATGCCAGAAAAGGAAAGACAGGCAGAATTCATCTGTTATATGTCATGTTTTGGCAGCAGAACACATGTACCTACTGGCCAGTCAGCTGAGCATACTGACTGGCAAACACAAACGTGCACAGCTTTGGATAGTCGCAGCTAATGACTAATTTCATCTGTTCTGTGGTTCATGGAACAACCTACTCTTATAGCCTTATCTGCAGAAGTGTTGCAGTACTAAAAATTGGCAAAATTGTCAGTAAAGAAACGTTGAAGACATATGTTATTCTCTACTGTCTGCATGATTCAACTTCACATTACAAATAGCCTTACAAATATGTAAAAGCTCCTGAAAGCCATATTCTCTGGCATGACGTCCTACCAAACACAGTGTTGAAATGCCACAGGGGTATATTCAAACTTCAATATTCACTGTTCATAACATCTTATAAACTAAGATGGAGAGTGAAAACAACAATCATTCTTTGCCTTTAGCTGGTATGTCAGAAACACTGTGGAGTCCTGGAAGAGAGATCTATGAAAGGAAGTAACTGAGAGTACAGTTGCCTGATGTTGGAAGCTAATCTGAAATGCATGTTCAACTCCAACCCATGTGCTGCTCCTGCTCACCACCCCCCACCACTAACCAGTCAAACACATCAGGGACTGTTCTGCTAAAACCCAGTTGTTTTCCACTGGGTTTGTCTTTTAATAGGATAAACTCCATGATCTGGAAGACCACAGTGAAAAATTCCAGAGTTCTCTCTGGGAGCATAGGAGGAGTTTTCTCTCAACAGCAGTCCAACCTCAGCTGATGAAACCATAGCTCTGAGACAATTCAACAAATACTATTTGCTGTATTTCATCTGTGTTTGCTAAAGAGACACAATGGAAAGATAGGACTGCAGAAGATGTGGTAAGAAACATATCTGCCCTGATCTGCAATCAGCCTAGAATCTTCATAATGTTCTCTGTGCTCTGAAGGTGTTGAAGTGGCCCATGAGCTATGAAGGGACATTCAGCAATGCAGACCATTATACTAGTATGTGTAGCTTATTTCCTAGACAGAAAAATGCTAGAGTGGGTAAAGATTTGCTAATAACTCACTTGCAGCAGTCAGGTGCAATGATTTTGGCCCTGTTTTTGTTATGGATCACAATGTCGCCAGCGTAGTTCCTTAAAATCTGTGCTAGAAAATATGCTGAATGCCTGTACAATGTAAAAAAGATTCAAAAAAAAGGATGAAAAAAATCCCAAAATATTAGCACTCATCTGGCCACACTGACTATTCCCTCATAACATAATATTTAGTGTTGTGTATATAAATTGGAACACTGCAATAATAAATCTTAGCACTATAAATAGACTGACTTGCAAGCCCTGACTTTTAAAAAGCACAGTTCTATTCTGAGCTGGAACAATATGTTGTCCTTGGAAGCCTATTTTAAAGCTTTTCTTTAAGTACAGGTTTTCTTCAATGCTTTTTCACCACAATGCAGTGCTTCTAATGATAGTAGTAGCAAAAGCAGAAAAGACTTTTTTGCAAAGAAGGTTTTTTGTTTGTTTATTTGTGTGTTTTGTAAGTATAAACATCATTGAATGACTGCAATTTCATTTGAAGGACAACAAGAGGTCTTCAGCTCCTGAGGTAAACTAAGTGCTAGGAAATTGCTGCAGTTATGGTATGTATAAGTGCCCACTCAGTTCTTACCTTTCCTTCCTTAATCAGACCCAGTTAGAACAGAGTAACAGTTTTCTTTGCTGAAGAAAAAAAAAATAAAGAGAAAAAAGATAAAGTAATCCTGTTGTAAAGTATTAACACTTGATGATTCTTAGATAATACAATTTCCATTTAATTTCATACTGCATCCTGTTCCTCAAACAATGTAGGGAATAAGAAAGAAAAAATATTTTAACAGTAAATGCCTTCTTAAGTTTTGTAGTTGAGTGAGCATGACCAGGCCGTGTCTCATAGAGGTTCCACATGCACATAGTCAACATGCCTCCAGCTGGGGCTGCCCACAAAACCCAGGGAATGCCACCTGCATGTTAAGCAGCAGTCAGTCCCTGGAGGTTGTCTCTCCAGCTAGGATTTCTCCTTAACGAGAAGGAGGAGGGAAGGAAGTGTTCTGAATTATAAAAGCAGAATGGGAAGCCCCTGAAGTGACAAAATACTAAATTATTCATTGTGCAGTTTCTAATTGTTCTTGAAGTTAGCAGTACCATTTGCAGCTACATCAGTTCAACGTTGCCCCATAGTACTAGAGAAAGGAGAGAGAAGTAAAGACATCCCTGAAATGCTCACATAGTAATGCTGCAGTCGGACAGTGAGCCAGAACTGAGAACTAAACACATGGTAAAAAATAAGTGTTGCCAATTATTTATAGGCATACATTATAATCTTAATTCTGATATTTAACAGAGTTTCTCATTAAAGGTCACAGGAATTGCTGCTCTAGATCAGACCGACCTCACCTGATGCCCTGTTTTTTTATGGTGGGTCTCTAGCGTTAGGTGGGCATCCATTAAGTGCTTCAGAGACAGCAGCAAGAAACCCAGTGCTGGACAATTAATAGCTAAACTGTTCATGAGAAAAATATTTTCCTGTCCTTCGTGGAAGGAGAGAGTGGCTGGACAATGCCTGGATGCATAAGCATGTGCATTACATTAAAAGAAGAGAATCACAACTACAACATTGCATTATCCAGATTAACCTGCAGCTCCATATTGAATAGGACTGAAGTGACATCAGTCACAGTGACATCAGACAATAACAGCTCATTCCATATATTAAGTATACAGCACATGAGAAAAAATTGTATTTCAGATGCTGGTTTTTAAATTTTTGTCTACTATGTCCTACACAAGTAAACAGCTAATTAGGGAAATCCACTTGACACAGTCTTTGCATGTCATTATTCCTTTATCATTTCACATCTTGAAACCATGTTTCCCCATTTCAATTAACTGTTCCCAACCTTTGAATTTCTGTTTTCTGAATAATTTCTGTCATCTGGCTCTAAATTCCTTCTGGCTTTACTGTACCCTTTTGAGATGGTAAGATTAGAACTCATTGATTCATGTAATTCCATTATACATGCTAACATGTTGTTTCCTTTTTGACCACCAATGCAGAATGAGCAAAGGTCAATTAATCTGACACCACTGCTTATCCTTCCAATCAATATTGCCTCATTGTTTCCTTGTTCCCCCACATCTGCCTGTCTGTTGGTACACTCAAATTGCAAGGTCTTTCAGGCTGTAGACTTTTTACTGTCTTTGTGTAATGGATGTGCACAGTAGAAGCATGATCAGTGTCTGGAGATTCTCCTGCAAGACAAATAGTTAATATACAAATGACAAAGATAAAGGGTTCACATTGGAGCCTTAGATTTTGTTTATTTATTTCTTTTTCCCAGAGTGAGTTCAGGTAATTTAAAACCCAGTAATGTGGTTTAAATCACATTATTTACTGGAATATGCATTACTTAGCATTTATCTTTATTGAATTTCATTTGCCATCAAGCTGCACATTCAATTCACTAGATTCCCTGAATCTATTGAATATAAAGTCTCAGATAGATCTTCTGTCTTGGTAAGTCTCTGTTCTGCAGATAGCTAGAAGCTAGGAAGGTATACCAGGAGAGATATTTATGTTTGCCTTTTTCCTTGATATGTTCTTTTCCTATATATTTGCTATCAGAAACAGGGACCTGGAGAAAGCTGATTTATAATCTCACCCAGTACAGTTCTTCTAATGTTAGGCATTTCTGAAGTTTCCTGAGTTGATTAATACTAATACTGTGACATATACAGATTTTACCACCTTTTTGCTCCCTTCTTTCACATGAACATCCTTAACTGTATGTAAATGAAATGAAAAGTCGAGACACCTCTCTTTTTTTTTTTTTCTTGATAAAGTTTGAATGGCTTTTTATTCCTTACCTGGTTTTTAATATATGATAGCACTTTTCCTGTAAAATAATAGCTATTTAGCTTTCCCAAAGTCTTTCCATGTGGGATCTCGCAAACACTTTGAAAAGCACATTCAGTGTTTCCTATCCTATCTTGCCTACCATTGTGTTTGCATACACTGAAAACTCTTTAGGGACAAAACTCTGTTTTATTCTTGTGTGAAGTTAAGATTGCTTGTTTTCCTTACGCCAGGACGTTTTATAAAATTATATTTCAATCACTGTTTCAACCGCTGTACTAGTTATTCAAAGAAAACCTCTGTATTCAGTGTTCAAGATCTTTCTCAAAACAATTTTAGATACATAAAGTCATTCCCTCAAACATCCACACAAATTTTAGGATTCAGAAATACAAAATATTTTAATTAGAAATTGCAAACCTCTGTTAAACTCACAAAGGCTTCATTCTCAAACTCCAGCACTGAGACAAGTGTACAGTCCTGTGCTCAGGACCTACTGCTCATCAGTCTATCAATTTGTCTGAGTGCCTTTATTTCAGATAATACCTGATCTTTATTATTTTCCAAGAGGTTATCCTCTTCAAGGGGCAGAAATTATTTATCTTCCCCATAATATTCTTTTTAATTGCTTTTCCCTGACGTTCATGCAAAGCAACCAATTAAATCCCTAGAAGCTCTCTTTTTTTACAGTGTAGCACAAAATGCTATTTTTTTTTCTATTTAGCTATTTGCTATTCAAACTCCATCTTACCATTACAAATTTTCATCTGTTTTATGTGTGACATCACTTGAGTTCCATATTCTGAAAGACAACTGTTTACTGGAGTAATCTGGAGAGCCCTACCTGGTACACATGCTACCCTTCCTACCAAAATACAGGCACACAGACTGCTTGCCAGCACTGTACACTGTTCCTTGTTTATTACTGCACTTACTGCACATCCATTGTGGCCTTAGGAACCCAGAATCGGCTGATGTCAATACACAAGAATGGGTTCAGCACCAAAAGCCATATGCGGAGGCTGTGCCTCAGAACTACATCCTAATACATAATCACAGATATCCTCTTCATGTCTCTGATGCATTATTCATTAATGTCTTTAAAGAAGCATCATTTTTAAGACTAGCATCTCTCAGCACTGTGACATTTAAAGAATCAGTTCTCTGTCTTTAACTCCAGCTGTACTGACAGTGGCCACTGGTTTCTGTCTGAAAGGACTACTTTATTGTTCCAAATCTTGGGCAGCTTCAACACCATCAGTATGTTTCAACAAATTAACTAGATTCTCTCTAAATTAGCATATTCTGACTCTGCAGGTTGTCCATTAACTGATTCATTAATTAGAACAAGGTAGAGCACTACTTACTGTTACAAGGCAGAGTTTATTATGAGTTAAGATAATTAAATAGATAAGTATGAAATCACTCAGAGCACCATGAAAATGCTTCCCTAGAGCACTTCCTAGCTTGGTCAGTTTAAATTAAAAAGGTAAATATAATTCTAACTTCAAAACTATATTTTATTTTCAAGATAAGAAGCTTTTATGCAGGTCTAAGAAAAGGTGACTTGGAGGGCTGCTCATATTAAGGTTAAAGTGCCCTTGACTACTGAAACTTTTCTGCTTCATCTCTTTTTGTGCTGGCCATGGTTCTATTGCTACATCTACACCAGTAAATTAAATGGGTCATGGATCCTTCCGTGGACTTGAGGCCAGCTGGCACTGCACCGCTCACACTGGTCCATAGAGCTTCCCTCCCAGAACAGAGTAGCCAAGTCCAAATGGCCTATTAGAAATGATCTCCTGTCCCTAGTGACTCCCTAACTGTGCCCAGGCACAGCTGGCAAAGTACAAAACCAAGCTAGAGATCATACTAACAATTAACAGTATAGTCAATCACAGCTCTTGAACCCATGCCTGAACTATTTTGCTTCTCAGCAGAAACATAGTGATTGTGTTTCCAACAGGACTGAATAAATACTTTTGATATATTTACAGTCTTCCAAAATAAAAAAAAAATAAATGCCTCATTCTCTCTGGAAAACAAAAAGGAATGACCAAAAAATAAAATTATCAACTTATCTGATCCTACGTTAACCAGCTACGTTACTGGCTTCTCAGAAGTTATGATTTATAAAGTGCAGGTAAAACTCTACAGGAGTGGTAACTGCAAGATATGTATTCCCTGATCCCAAAAGTGTATATTTTCCTCTAATTCTACCTTAAACGATGAAGAACCTAATTTCAAACATCAGTTCAGCTGGAAGCACTGTCAAGAAGTTGGTGGGATGGCAGGTTTGCTAATAGAAATAAAAATTCCAACCACCAGCTGAACTGCAGAAAGCTGGTGGCTGTGAAGGAGACCAGAGCTGAGGTTTGGTGTAGCAAACTCCCAACTTATCTGCAAAGAATTTACATATCCGTGAACTGCCAGTCATGGGAAGTCACTACTCTGCAAAGTCAGCTGCATCAAAGAATCCTTTTGTTTTCCATGGGGTGTTGGGAAGGGCTCTTAGAGCTGATGAGTGTAGCCCTCTTTAGACCCATTACCTATGCTCAAACAAGTGGCTGTGCATCATAACATACTGGGAAGTGAGAGAATGGAATAATACCTGCAGATTTCTGTCCATTTCATCTTATTTCAAGAACTTAAACGAAGATTTTCAAATTAAGGAGAAAGAAAATACTTAACTACAAATGATGCTGGATGGAAAACAAGTTTTCCAATCTGTAAAATACTGAGATGGGTCTCTTGGTTTGAGACTGGACAAAGGCTTGCATAGCCTTAGAGAGGAGGAACGCCATGTATAAAAGAGCTAATGGCTGGGGCACTCTACCTGTGGGACACTTAAGTATATGCTATGAATGCTGAGAAAGGTGGAATGAATCTGAGAAAGGAGGAATTTCATCTTGCCTGTCATACCTCTGGCATGTAACCTAAACAGCCGACTATTTTTTCATATGTGATTTTTGTTTTCCTCACATTTGTCCAAAAATGTGTTTCCTTCCATGCTGGTTTTGGCTGGGGTGAGTCAATATTGTTCATGGTGGCTATGTTTTGGATTTGTGGTGAAGACAGTGTTGCTGACGCAGATGTTTGGCTGGCTGCGGACCTCTGACATGGCTGGCACAGTGACTTCTGCAGCTACAGGGGATCAAGCTTTATGGTGTGTCAACATCATAACTGAGGGAGCTCAAGCTAGTATGTTCATAACACTGGGGCTGAAAGGACCTCTTTGCTCTACCTCACCACCTGCTAACTCTGCTGCTTCTACTGACTGCTTCTGGATGGCCAGAGAGGAACTCCTCCGGCTCGACCTGTCTCCTTGAACTGCTATTACAAATGCTGTGCCACACCCTCACTGCCGTGCCATGTCCCTGCTTGCCTGCTGCTGTTCGCTGTGCACTCACACTCCCTGGAACCATTTAGATTCACCTCAGTCACACCCAGCATTGCCCTGTCCTCTCCCAATTGGCTGCTGAGTCTGAAGACACAATCAAAAACTTGTGCTGTACAGCTGAATGGCAGACACATTTTCAAAGTTATTCATGCTCTTCTGTATTCAGACTTCTGAAGTATCTTGCAGTTCACATTTTCCTTTTTTACTTACTTCTGCTTCCTTTGCAGTACTATTTCTTAGATTTCCAACAATCCAATCTCTTTTGTTTCTATGGAATATTAATGTTTTACATTCCCTTAGTACTTTGATCTCTCTTTAGTCTTTGTGTTATATAAGGCAGTATTCAACTGAAAAATCCACATATGCAGAGAGAAGATTTCCAAAAAATGACTGGGTAATTTCAGAATAACACCAATCATTAATGGTCACATTTCATTTCTTTTCTTTCTTGGTGTTGTTTTGGGTGTTTTCTTTTTTTTTCGGTTGGTTGGGTTGGGTTGGTTTTGGGGGAAGTTTTGTTGTTTTGGTTTTTTGTTTTGCTTTTTAATATTTTCATGATGGATTTTCTCTACCCATGATAAAAGAAACTTTCGTTATTCCCTTCAGTAGAGGGAAGGCAGAATCTTAAGACAGTATTCATTCAAAATGAATAGTAAAGAATTTCTCAGCTGGTGAAAGCATGGGACTAATAACACCAAGGTTGTGGGGTTGATCCCTACAGGGACCATTCCCTTAAGAGTTAGACTCTATTATCCTTGTGGGTCCTTTTCAACTCAGAGTATTCAGTGATTCTGTAATTCTGGGTCTAATGGTATCTATCTCAGAGCTTTCTGCAGTTTGTTTAATGGAAAACTCTCCATACATTTAGAATGAAAATTAATAATTTCTAACAGTTATTATTTAAATAATTTGTGCCCACCAAACTATACACATTTGGGAAAATAAATATCAGACCAAAGAAAAATATATTTTTCTCAGTCATTTACACAACACAGAGCTAACTATACTTAGTTAACTGCCATGATGATAACGCAAAACAAAAAAAAACAAACCACAAGTTATTTCATTTGGTAAAGAAAGCAGTTTGTTAATGGCTGCTTTCATGTGCGTTGTTTTAACCTTGTCCTAGTCTAGGGAATAGTTATCACATTCTAAACTACTAAACCCCAAATTTTCTAATTTATGAAACCCAGCAGAAATATTTCAGATTTCCACTGTATGTTTTATAAGATTACATTCTTGGTCATGTCACTGATTTTTCAGTAGTTTAAATGCTCTCATTAGCAATGAAGCATTTATAGTTGTTGAAGTTCTGACAAATGAAATACCATCTTTTTCTTGCTTGGCTTCTTTTTTCATAATAGTTCAATATTTCAAGCTTGAAGGCACTGGAAGTCGTGTAGTGCAATGTGTATTTTAAAAATACTTTGTATATGCCAGCCACCACCTTAAATTATATATCAATCAAATGACAATCTAAAATGTGTCAACAGTTCTATAAGACATTCTATGAACATTTAATAATTTTATTGTGATGCTTGCAAAACATGCAACGTTTTTGTGTTCCCATTTTTTTCATTATTAAAGCTGATAACCTTGAATAGTAAAGCTGTACTAAATACATTATACCACCATTTCCCCTCCATATATTCATCCAGTATTTAATGCTGCTCTTTGCAATATTGCCAACATTACTAATGTCATCATATTTTTATGTAAGTTATCCTGACAGATAATGACCTCAATTAAGCCAACAGGAAAACATGAAAAGAACATCATGATTAGATTAAATAACCATGGTGAGTGAGTTAGCATCCCATGCCTAAATCAAAGGTTTCTGCTTGTTCTGACAGAATCAAGCATGACAGTATTCCTGTCAATAAATATAACAAGTCCAATATATTGGCAGGTATCCTTTACAGGATAAGCTATACAGGATCAAAATGCATCAGCATAAGCTCAATATTGTGACCCCAGTGTTGTCTACTATTTTCTGAAGGAGAATTGAAAAAATCTATTGGCAATAAGCTATGATAGGGAAACTATAAAATAAAAATTCAATAATTATTAGAAGTTTTCACTATATAAAGATTTGCAACTCATATTTGATTTTTAAAAAGTGTCTATGTATTGTTCAAAGATTATCCTCCTCTACACTTCATATGTTCTATTCAAAAATGTGTATGCTTATGGCTGTGATACATATAAATAATCTTTTCAAAATGTCATCAAGTTCTTGGCTTCTATCATCGGTCAGAGTCTTATATCTCCCTTTCTTTAATTAGCAGCCATTCTTCTTGCACAGACATGATGGAAAAAAAGTATCTGACAGCTTCCAGTATCACTATTTTTATGACATTTTGAACAATACTCTAAATCTTTGAATTTTACCAGGCAACACATACAGAAATATGCTTGGGTTTTGGGTTCTTTGCCTGCTCTGAATAAGTCTTCATTCTTGCAAGTATGACATACTAAACAAGGTCTTTAATATCTATCTGCTTGGCATCTGGCTAGTTTCCTTCTTTCACTGAAATTATAGTTTTGGCAATTTTTGACAAAACCACGCAGCCATGCTTCTGCCTGAGAGACAGTAAAGCATTACATAGGGTACATTATTATTAATGATCAGCGCTTAAATAGCTCTTCAAAGTCCTTCACGCACATTAACTGGTTAATACACAGCACTTGCACTGGAAATGAAATGCCTTCATAGTAAAGTCACAACATACTACTAGAAAGTTGTGCTGTAATTACATAGAGCTTTCTTTAATATTCTTTAGCTGGTATGAGTACGTGTTTCTGCTCCGAAACACCTACTTACTTTATTTGCAAAGCAACTTATCAAGAATAGTCAATTACTTCTGTTTAAGTCACTAACATTAAATTTTTATGCACTGAAGTAGATCATAAAACACCAAACTTCTACCAACTTTAAACAGGGTCCAGATTTCCAGATTTCTTTATTAGGATTTCATATGAGTTTAAACCTAGGGGAAAACAACAACAAACAACAACCCAAAATCAAACAAACAAAAACAACCAAAAACCACCTCTAATCTCTTTCTGTCTATTTATCACAAATCTCAGCCAGAAAATGTATTGATCAGATTTTCCTGAAGGAGTCAAACACCTGACAACTGGATGGATCAACCTATTTCTCAAATTTTTATATGCCTTCTAACCCAAAACATTTTGTCTCCTTATTTGGGCTACTATAAAATTATCTGCCTTCTTTGTATAATAATAGATGACATTTGCAACGTAAGTAAAAAATGCAGAAGTCCTATACACATGTCCATAAGCATATAACACCTGCAAAGCTGATAGCAAAAACAAATCTAGCATTGCAATTGAAAAGTCAAACTTTCCAAACTTAAGTAACAGCAGTTTGCCTAAGCATTCATAACGCAATTCTCCATTATATATTCAGTATAGTAAAGCATTAGTTTTTAGGTAGTGCAACACTTTTTTGTAAAAATGGCAGCTCAGTCCACAAGATAGACAGTATTCACCTATGAGCAGGTATTTATTATTTTTCCTTTCCTTATTGTTCTTCATGGTGTCTTGGGCTCTGCTTGCTCCATGCCATTAAAATCCTTTGCAGTAGAAGGCATTTATTTGCTCACAGTCTTTTCTACCATTAGTACCACTGTCATATTTGAAAATTTGTTAATGCTTATACACTTCCATCCCAGTATTGTGAGCTAAACAACAAGTATTAGTTTTGCAGATAAGGAACTAAGACAGCAAGGGACCAAAACGCTCATTAATTTTGCTTGAAAAGTCCTGGATGCTTAGAATTATGCAGCTCTGCTTAGGGCTGGTATATTGTGTCATATATATATATATGTATGTATGTATGTATGCATTCAAAGACCATTTACCAATAATTTTACAGAAAACTCATTCAGAAGAAAAACTTTAATGCAACTATTTGGCAACACAAAGGAACCCTATGGCATAACCAAGATTTTGTCCTAGTGTTTGAGACAAAATTTAATTGTATTAGTCACAGATCAGGCTTTGTGCAGTCCCTGACCACACCTGTTTTATATCCATCAGCTTCTGTAACAAGTGACACAAGATTCTACTGGTAAGAGCATTGTTCCTTACTCAGCTTTGTTTTCTAGCCTGCACACTGAGTGGAAGCCTGAGGGAAAGCCGCTTTAAAGGTTTTTTACAAATCTCAGTTATGATATGTGTATTTGAAAATTATGTCCTAGACCATTGAAGGTTATCTGGCAATAGTGCTTTGGTTCCATTTGTGAATTTGACAGATGTGGTGTGAAATGTTTCACTTATAATAACTGTTATGTTAACATTAAACAAAAAGCACTATTATTAGAGTTGACTTTATAACAAACCCTGCATTAATAATCACAATTCTGAAAACCTAACAAACTTATGCAACTGACTAATTCAATTTACTTAAAAACATTACCAACTACATCTGTATTATAACTTCACATAATCATACATGTAGTACAAAAGATGGATTATTTTTCAGAACAAAGCAAATGTTTAAGACCTCGTTACTGAATATGTAGTCTCCTTTAACAGTCCTGGACCATTTAAAAATTTATATATATATTCAATTGTTTGCACTTAAGAACAAAAAAAAATAAAAAAAATGAGGAGGAGGAGTTAATGCCATTAGTTGCATTTCTTACTTCCAAGTTTTAGAGGCTTTACTACTTGCTTAGATTATCAGTAGTGACCAGAAATGACAGTAAAGAGGAGGGAAGGAGGAGAATAACAGTTCTCCAAATACAGGCCATCACAGGTGACATAAAATGTGGGTGACAATTTAAAGATCTATCTACAAAGGCATTCTTAAAATATTGCATGTATGCACTATCAGAGACCCTTGTTTAGCAAAGACAATTTACAAATGAATAGCAGAATAATCACCACTTGTATTTCCTCTATGGTTTCTGCATGTTCCCAGTAATCTATTTGTTATTATGTGCAATATTTTGCTGAGTGACTTTACAACAGATTAATAATTTTCCAATTTTTAAATACAATTTCCAGTAAAGCCTTCAGAAATTATATATGACTCATCAAAGTCTTGTGAGTCATCTTTTCATGCTGTTGAATTCCTGGTGTTAAAAATGTGCCACATGGGTTAGTGGCGTTCATAATATCCCCAAATTGTGTTTAACAAACAATATTCTTATCATAAGTAATTTCAATTTATCTTGATCACTTCATAAGAAAATGCAAACTCTCGGTTTGTACTGGGTCCAGTTCTGGCCAGAGAGATTGTAGATGCCCCATCCCTGAAAATATTCAAGGTCAGGTTGGATGGGGCTCTGAGCAATCTCAACTAGTTGAAGGTGTCCCTGATCATTCCAGGGAAGTTGGACTAGATGATCTTTAAAGGTCCATTCTAGCCCAGACCATTCCATAATTCTGTGATTTTAGACTACGTGAGTTGTATGGGTTGCTTATGGAGCTAATTGTCAAGTAAAACTGACAAATGATGAATCTTTATGAAAAATATATGACTAAAATTATAGCAATGCCACTTACGAGATAAAATAACTCCCGTAAGCTGCAGCTCATACTGCATAACTCACACTCTTTGAAGCCTGCAGGATTTACCCACCAGGTCAATAGTTTCTTAGCTGCATCACTATTTTCTGCCTTAAATCTGAATATGCTAGTTATATTTAAAAGAAGAAGATACAGTGCAATAGTGTTTCTCAGCCTTCTGTCCACAGACTGCTCATGCTATATAATATCAGAACACACAACACATATATGCATGGAACCATATATGTTTTCTTTCAAAGGATACATATCAGTGCTGCCTGCCCCAGCACACCTGAGTGGTTTCTTACAGGTGCTGTCTCTATCTGCAGACAGGCACTATTAGATGGTTAAATCTGCATGCAGATCACAGTAAATAGTTTTCACTCTCAATAGTTTCAATGTAAACAATTGAAGCTGTAGCACTTACAGTCTGGTACTGACAAAATAGAGAAGATGTTTTCTTAAAGAATAAGTAGTTTATTTGCCATTCCTTCTATACCTGCTGATTCATTAAATGATCATAAGATGTGAAAGAGTTTGCAGACATATTTCACAATGTTTAGGCAAAACAAAAGCTGACGCTTTCCTGTACAGCCTAAGAAATGTCTTCAAGGTTGTGCTAGCAACATCAAGTGGTGATGCATCATATTGATGCTAAGCTTACTGAAAAAATTATTCTGGTATCAGTGTACAATTGGCTGTGTTTATGCTCTGAGAATACCACAGTAATAATTAGAAAGCAAATGCTCATCAACTGCCCTTTGAGGACTGGAATTTTTGAGAAAGCAGAGAACTATTTTGACCCCTAGGGTCAGACACCAAAGGCATAATGCCAAGAATTGATCTAGAATCTGATTTTAATAGAGAATATTTTGCTTATCAGTGCAAATTCTCACAATTTGTGTAAGCATTTTTTTCTTTTTTTTTTTATATGTGTGTGTGTGTGTGTATGTGCAAAAGGGGAAGAGAGTAGGGGAGGAGAGTAGAGGTGTTTTTTTTTATTTGCTTTCAAACTGACAACTTTTTTCCCTCTCTCTGTTTGATGCACAAAGAAATGTCAACCATGCAACCTTCTCTGTGGCTTTTATCCTTCGTGAAGGTTGCATTCATGAGATCTAGCATTGTAACTGTAGTAGAACATATGTTATTCAGCTGGGATTCTTGAAGTCAAGTTGTTTACACTTCTCTTGTGCACTTGTAGTCTCAGTCCATAGGTCTGTTTATCCTGTTTCTGCCAAGCTGAAAGCAATTCTGTCACTGCACCATAGGCTTCTACATAAGATTTAGCATTGCGGTGAGTTGAGTCAGTGGCATTGGCAAGCAGCCAGATTTCATTACCGCTTCAGGTTTTCTGGCATTGAGCTAGTGTCCAGGTCAGGCTGCTATAAAAGATATAGTAAAGCAAAGCTGTGTCTTCTTTTCAAATTTATTTATTAAACCTATTATTTGCCCAGAACATTAGGTGAATATAAAACCTTCTGACTAAATTAATTGCCTATATGATAAAGTTGTAAAACCCTAATTTAGATGCCCAAGGATCACATATGGATTTTCTCATCTTTGGTAAAACTAAAAAGGTAAAAATTATTAAAATAGAGAAAATCAGGATCCTCTTCCAAGTTTCCTAACTATTGATTCATCCACTGTAGAATAAAAAGTTGTAAGGAACTTGTAGTCTTAATTTAACTTTGTTAAAAATTAAGCAATTATCACTGACTCTGATGCCACATTCTCTGTTATGTGTTCATTGTGTAAAAGCTTGTCCCTTAAATTTAATAATACTTATTCATTTTTATATTTTATTAATTCATACTTATGCCAGTGGTTTCCACTTTAGCTTTTCTTTTCCTTGATGTTTCAGTCTATCTGAAAACTTTTACATTTCTCCTAGAAATGAAAAAGAAATGTTACCACAGCTCCCCTTAACTGTCTCTCATGCTGGTATTCATAAGAAGTTGTTCAAATGTCTGCCATGAATGAAGTTTTAAGCACCTTGAAGCAGTTTGAAATACATTTTAAGCATCTAGATATTTAAGAGGTAAAAAGAAAGTTCTGAAAGAATTTTCAAGTCTTTAAAAGTAAAGCAAACTAATAAGAGAATGAATATGCATTGCATCAAACCATTCTGGACAGAGAACCAGACATATTCCTGAACTTCTGATGTATGCCAAATCAATTAATGCAGCCAGTGTGGTACAGTATTCATGTGCATGTAACAGTAACCTTTCAACTGTTCTTGGGCTGGTTGCCTCACATTACTTTGGCTCATATGCTGACCATATCTCTCTTGTGGGAAATCACAAAATGCATATTGGGCAAAGTACAGTCTGAAGCACAGAGCAGCCTGTCTCAGGAAATGGAGAGGACAAGGGGAAATAGAACAAGTTACCTAATACTTTTTTTATTTTTTTTCATCATTATCACCCATCTCCCTTTATCTCACTTCTGCATTTCTTCCAAATGCTATATCCTTTAAGAAAAAGGTTTTCCTACATAGAAACACACTTACAGTCCACAATACCTAATAATTTTAAATTGACACAAGTGACATAAGGCAAATAATGAATTAATCTCTTTGCGGGGGGTGGAAGTAAAAAAAAAAAATCTTTAAATGGCAAAGTTAATGAGGTTACAAAAAGATTCAAGCTAAGCCATGCTCTTACTTCATAGTTTTGAATAATTTTTTTACCATCTTATGTACATATATTCCAGCTAAGAAGTAAAAAGCATTGACATGCATCTCTTTTGGGACCAAAGAAGTTTCTGAAGCATCATTCCCAATACTGTTTCATTACACATCCATGCTGAAAAATAGCTGAGCTGATAGTTCTTGGTATATAGTGTTGCCAGAAGGGAATCCTACTGTGTTCTTTCTAGTCAAGCTTGGTTTCACTCCATGAGTTATGTTTCCTGCAAGTGTGATGTATTTCCAAATAGTTTACACATAAACCAACAAAGTATCCTGCCACAAAACAGGTTAGAAACTGCTGCAATGGTAGTGACAGAGATTGACACTGCTGAGGAGCATTAGATGGAACACTGCTATGGATGGGATATGAGGGTGGTAACTGAGTGCCACAACAAGTAACAAACACACGCTGCCACGACCAGCAGTTATTGTCAACATCATAAATTGAACCTTTAGACATTTTTTCCCCTTATTGGCTTATTGCTGCCTTGTGCTTCCAGAATAGTTTGAATTAATAATGCTGAGATGTGAATTGTTTGTTACTGCGTGCAAGGGATGACATAAACCATGCACTACTTTGTAGAGTTTTGTTGCCAAAGCATGAGTCTTTAGTTTAATTTCAGATATCTGGAGTATTTGCAATTGTCAGTCTAGAAAAGCACAGATCCCCACAGTATCTGTGACTAATCTGATACTAAGATATTTTAAAATATTTCAAATGGCACTCCACAGAGGAGGTAAATCTACTTCTAAATCTGAAAATAAATTTCTTAAACTGAAGCTTATCATCTGGGCACCTTCTGTCATCTTGAGACACCTAGAAGAAGAATATATATACTTCTGAATGGGCCATGTGAGATGACTCCCACCAAATGCTACTGCTTTGCAGCAGTACATAGAACTCCATCCCTCTAGGCAGTGCATTAGAAATAACTTCAGAAGTCCCACAAGAAACATACATTCTTGTTCTGGTCAGTCTTAGAAACAACAGAGATATGCAAAGGTCCAGATTTGTATTCATTGTGATTAGGAATAAATTTGGATTTGCAATATATTTATGTAAGAATGTGGTTGAAAGAGAAGAGATTAATTTGAAGAAGTAGGAGTCTTATAACTTTAACACATGTACAAACACTCTCTAGTTTACATACCAAAATTAATTCAAGACATGTGTCTAAAATTAACATAATCTAATTTCTAAACATCTAAACATCTGGTCTAAGTTATTCATATAGACTCCCTATGTAAAACAGAACAGAGGGAGGAAAAAATACATTTATATGTCCAGAAATCATTCTATCTCACCTGCAACACATTTTATCTGAGAAAAATCACTATCTGAAAATCCTTTTTTTTTAGCTTTTAGCTAGAGAGGAAACCTAAAACATTGTGCAGATTGGACATAAAAATTTTAGATGGTTGAAGAAAAATGAGGTGAAACTGCTACTGTGTTTTATCAAGACAAGCCTTGCTCCCATCATGCACAAACTAAAAATCCTACCTCTAACACATTTATTAAGAAGGAGAGGATGGGTACATTAAACACTGCCAGAAGCTTTTAATATAGCATATGACTGTGGATGAATCGGTCAGTGAGTGATAGGAGAATATTCTCCTTTGCAATCAAAACATGATCATCTTTCAAGATCATGTCATTTCTCTACTGTAAGTACCTGAATTGGTTTTTTATTAAAATAAGAGTATGGCAAGCCCTGTTTTGAATTTATGACAAAATAGCACCTATAAATTTCAAAAGTCAGAAGCATAGATCTTGAATTCACTTGGTGTCTTATAAAACTATTAACAGTTATGAGAGGGGGGAAAAGAAACCAATTCAGTCAAAATGGAATTCAGACTTACAGAGAATCCAAAATAAGTCTATTTATAAGCTCACAGACTCCATAAGAATCTCATTTTTTCTGGGATATCAGTTTAGAGGCATTTAAACTTTGTTAGCCCCCAAACTATATATGCCATACTGTGTCTGTCTTTAAAGCCATTGAGGGGAGACTCAGTGGCCCACAAGCAGATCCACATCCTGAAGGAGTAGCTGGACACTAAGCACGATTGTTTCGCAACCCCTTTTCACTAAATCTGTCAAAAAGATGTAACTGCATTCTATTTGAGCAAGAGTCCTAAAGAATTCTAATTTCTATAACCCACAGATTCAAAAATCTACACTCTAATTCCAATTATCCTATAACATAAGGAAAAATAAAACTTGAGACAGTCTTTTTTCTGGAAAAGCATGGACAAAAATATAAAATTAATTTTCCCAGTTTTTTGAAAGTGTTGTAATTTGCATTACAACAGTTTAGAAAGAGATGGTTGAAACTGTTATAAACCACAGTTCAGTTTACAATTATACAGTTCTTTCTTGTCAGGAATGATGGAGATTGTTACCTGGGAAAAAAAAAAGCCTGTACATTGCACACAGCCAAAGGGTGATGTGAAGCCAGAATGCAAATAGACCTTGTAAGGAGGCTGCAAAGATTCTTCAGATAGAAGGAAAATAAAGACTTGCAACACCACTGGAATGGCTGAAAACTCCTGCCTATCCAAAACCAGCTCCACTACATGAGGATGCTGTGGGCAAAGGAGTAATATTTGCATCAGTTTTAACAATTACATAAGATCCTCAGACACCTCTGTGACATCAGCCTGCACAAATGCAGTGAAATTAAAATGCAGGAAAAAAACAGGCAGGAATAGTAAAACAGTAACGCAGAAAAGGAACATTCCGTCAAACTTAAAACCAAAACTCTTTTGCCGCAATCCTAGCAGAATGTATCTTTTGACAAGAAAAGACATTTACCTGTTAAAAAACTCCAAACTCTCCTAGGCTAGTGGAAGGGAAATGTTAGGTTTCTGCAATCAGATTAGTGTGATAGAGAGCTACCATATGCAGACAATGTGATTCTGAAAAGACCATGGATTTGAAGTTAAAAACCAAGCTTAAGTGAGGCATTACCGACTTCTTACTTTAAATCTATTTCTCCAAGTGCTGTTTATTTTGGCAAATCAATAATACTTTGAGTAGACTTAATCTGAACCATTGCACAAGGTACTACCTACAGACTACTGAAATTAATCTTTTGCTGATGCTTAGTCTTTTGGTTAAAAAGAGGGTAAAATTCAGAGTCTGACCACCACATTTTAATGATATAACTGAATCAAAACAAAATAAAATACCAAGAAATAGGAGTAGAGGACAAACAATTGAAATAGGTGAAGGGCCATTTTGGAAAACAGACACGTCAACAACAAGGTCACAAAAACATAATAAAACTAAAAAAAATATAAAGCACAGAGAGAGAAAAGGAATTTCTCATGAAGTTCTAGGGGCTTCTCTAGGGAAAACCTTTAAAGATTCAATAAATTATAGATATTTGTATGCTTACTGAACTCATTTACTAAACCTCAGGAAAATGTTTACAGTATTTATAACAGGTTGGAGGTCAGCCAGGAGGTAACATCTTGGTCTGTATAGTGTCAAATTATTCCTTGGAATATCATAAGCACAAGAAGGGTAGAAACAGATTTTTTAAAAATAAATACTTTCTTAAACAACAGCAATCATAAACTACATGATTATTTGACCATCAAATTATAAGAATGGACAGATTAATTTTTGCCTACCCTTTATACCATCGACTTAAGAAAGCTTGGTTTATCACTTTTCCTGTAACACAACATGAAACCAAAACACCATGCCAGTAGCTAGAATGGAATGAAGATAAAGGGAGCATTATCCTTTGTACAAGGCACATGGACTATATTTACATTGACCTTTGATTCAGATTCTAACTCATACTCCCCTCTTGCCCACATTATGTGGGCACAGCTTGCATGAAGGTGCAGACCCGAGGAAATCTCAGGGCACACCATGTCCTGACTTACGGTGTAAATGTAACAGCTAATGCGTTCCATGCCACCTGTCTTTGCCACCTTGTATGCTGATGTGCCCAGCATCAGGCAGACTCACCTACTCTGCAGTTGCACCAGAAATCCCAGTGTCAATGCATGACCAGTTGCTCTTGAGACTTGAAATCAACATTAGTTTAACTTGTTTTTAGGCAGGAGCCATGTTTCATTGAGCTACAACTGTTCACCTCATACTAAACTAGCTGTGTGGAGCTGAGTCATAGACTTCTCCAGGGGGTAGACTACTCCTTTTGTACAGTTATAGACAATGTCAAGTAGTAATGCACAGAGAGTCACTGCAATAAAGGCATTTCTCTTAGAAACAGGGAAAAGGCTATGCTCGGACAGAGAAATGACACTTTGACAAATCATATTAGCTCAGATTAGCTGTTGGAAGGACCAAATGTTCCCAAGAATGGAATTTTAATTTATGAATTCAAAATGTAAGAAACTATTCCATCCTCAAGAAAAGCTACAAGTAAATTGCTGGAATTATCCACCAAAAATTAGAACCAAACACTTGCAAACTTACACACCAGTTTTCCTCTTTAGTGAATCTCCAACTGAAGCTTCAACACACACACACACACACACACATATATATACATATATTTATATATATATATATTCAGATGACAGAGCCAGAGAGGGAGACTAAGTAGAATAAGAGAACAATAGGTCAGACGGTTCATGAAGCTACTTTACCCTGACAGTACAACAGCTCTGGCTGGAGGCAGCCTGTCCAGCTTCAAGAGGACTATTGAGTCAGTATTTTAGATCTTCAACTGTTTAAGGCAACTGAGGTAGAAAGGAAATCCATATGGGAACTTCAACTGAAAAATTCAGAAACGGTTGACATTTGTAAAACTGACCCAAAAGTGCAAAACAAAACACATGTAGAGTCTATTAATAATGAAATTACATTCAATAGCAAAAGGTTTCTATGGAAACCAAGCAAGACTCATGCAATAGAAATACTTATTCTGGCTTTATAAGGAGCACTAGTGTATCACATGGAATTCTGTTTTCATATAATGTGTCTGCTGAAGAGATTATTTATACATGATTAAATCCTAACCATAGTTTTGTGATATTTTGGTACGAGGAGCCAGTACAGTAATTATAGTTAATGTACATGAATAAATGTAGAGTTCAAGCAGGCAGGAAAGATATGTAACATCTTTGCATAATTAAAATTATGCATAATTTTCTTTTTGCAATTGAAATGTGATCAAGAAGAGATGATGTACTAACTACAGCTTAGCATACAATGCTAAAAGCAAGAAAACTAACCAAGAACACATTAGAACCGGTGCAGCCCTGTGCCAACACAAAGAAAATAAATCAAGCTTTCTCAGGACACATACTATTCCACCCTTCAGCTATTACATGAAGACGACTTAGGTACATGTAGATATGAGGTAAAACAGCAATTAAGTCTTCACATTACAGCAGCTTTGAAGTAATAGGTTTTGTTTCTTCCAAAAGCATAAAGAAAATAATTTTAAGGCTACCTTCTACAAAATGAAGAGGTTTGAGTGAGGACACCTGGTGATTAATCTCTCTCATGAACACCAGTTTCTTTATAGCAGAGCACTTAAAAGTTTTGCAAGCTGAATTAAAAAACTGTTGCATGTTTAAGTTTCTCATATCTTCTCATAAAAGGAAAGAGGATAATTTCATGTTCAGTATATCTCTCTCCTCTTAAGGATTTTTTTTCCCCTTTCTGTTACTATTTTTTCCCTTCAGCCTTTTCTTCTCTTTATTTCTTCCTTAAATAGATGAAAACAAGAAAAAAAAGTGTCCCGTATTTTTCTAAACAAGTATGATTTTTCTTGTAGTGAGTAGCTTCCAGTTTCAGAGGACTAGAATTCAGGAACTGTGCTTAGCTGAAAATAATTTAGGCCACCCAAAGAGGAGCTGTAAGGAGAACCTCTGACACATCTCCTTCACCTGTTTTCTGAGAAACAAGTGGCAGTAAGTTAATTCATCCCATCTGAGGTCTAGCCATTCTTTTCTGTATTTTGAAAGTAGGAGGATTAGAATCAAGGTTTCTCCTCTCGTTCTCAGTTTCCCCAACTGTTGGTTTGCAGTAGGATGTGTTAGATGAACAGACTTTTTTCTTTTCTCGTTTGAGTGCTGCAGTGTAGCCCTTATTTATCTGAGGATAGCTTTGAAATGTTATTACAGCCTTTTCTCACAGCAAAGATTCTTCATATAAAAGCATGCCAGCATGTCAATAGCTTTCTCTGAAGCATCTCTTACTGAGTATAAGTTCACACTAAGTATTATTATATACTAAGCAAAAGAAAAATTCTAGTCCCTAAAACTAGCTTTAGTTAGAGGTTCAAGAAGCTTCCTGTCTGCCCTTTAATACTACTTAAAAATGCAGAATTTACTTCCTTACCTTTTTTTGCTTTTTTGTTTTCCTCCAGCAAAGAACAAGAAACCAGAACCACCTATCATGTGAACACTGAAACCTTCTATGAAGATCTTTTGAACACTAAAAAGTTCTATGTTAATGCTACTCGATCAATATATACATTCTGATGTCATTAAGCTAATAAATCACATGTTATTTGAAGAAAACAGTCTTTGGTGGAACCTACAAGTATTTTAAATACTAACACTGTATGGTAGCTATTATTAGTGTAATGATCAGCTTCAGCAACCCATTATGCCCACTTTGAATTCTGTGCTGATAGTCTCTTACAGCCCTACTGGAACCTTGATCTATTGACAAACCAATTTCCCCTAAAACTGCATGCCCAGTAGCTGAATGCTCATTCTTGGGACCCAGCCCTCCAAAAGAAGCTATCTCCTTCTAACTGGAGTCAAGCTACCCCACAGGCTGCACAACACACACCTTCTTCTTATATCCAGAAAAAAAACCAACACCATTCATTTATGCTAAAATATTTTAAACAAGACAGATATATTCTCATATGATCTTTCTTTTCATTATTTTTTTAACTAGAAAGTTGAATTTTATTGGTAGTAAGGGCAAGGTTTCATTCACTTTTGATGACACTCAAAAATCAGTCACAGAATCACAGAAATTCCAAGTTGGAAGGGACCCACAAGTATCATCAAGTCCAACCCTTAGTCCTGCACAGAATCATCCCCAAGAGTCACACCATGTGCCTGAGAGTATCATCCAAGTACTTTTGAACTCTGTCAGGCTTGGTGCTGTGACCACTTCCCTGGGGAGCCTGCTCCAGTGCTCAATCACCCTCTGGGGGAAGAACCTTTTTCTAATACCCAACCTAAAACTCCCCTGACACATCTTCCAGACATTCCATCTAGTTCTGTCTGGTCACCACAGAGAAGAGATCAGTGCCTGCCCCTCCTCTTCCCCTCATGCGGAAGTTTTAGACTGCAATGAGGTCTGCCCTCAGTCTCCTCTTCTCCAGGCTGAACAGATCAAGAAATGCAAGCAGTGTAACAGTTGTAACAGTTGCTGGTTCTATTTGAATATTGGAAACATAAGAATTTTAATAGAACATTTGACTTACTCTTTTCAAACTGATTTTTTTTATTTTTCCAACATAAGTTTTTTAAAAAAAGAATGCATTATAATCTGCAATAATTTCAACTATTTTCAGTTCGTGAGGGGAAGAATATTTTGTCAGCTATTATCTTGATGAATAAAATGGTGAATTGTTGATTAGAAACTTTGGGTTTTCCTGTAGAAAAGAGTACTGTATTTGGCATCATCACACAGGTGAGACTATAAAATGCCAATTTAACTTTGTTTCTCTCGTGACAACTCAATTGAAAGCAGTAGAGTTGAAATGGCTAATGGTCAGAACAGATACACTGAAATCAGAACAGACACAGAGAAATACTACTTGAATGAATAGAGAAAACAGGGACACATCTGATGACAGAAACATGGAATTATTCAGGTTTCTAAATCTAGGAAAAGGTACTTAGTGAAAGAACTGTATGGCTGGGTTATATGCTGTAAACATGTGGTTTAATATATATGAGTTAATATGTCCTGTTCAAACCACATGATAAACTCAGAGAAAACTGCATCAACGCTGCAAACACCACACATATGCATACAAATGGATGTCTTAGGCAATTCCCAGACTCCTCAGTCCCCCCATCAACTGGCATGTACTTGTCCTTCCAGCAGTCGGTTCCTCCCCTGATGGAGATACATACCTGTCCTAGTCTTACAACCACTTCAAAACATGGCTACCAAACGACTTTATCTATTTACCAGCTAGTCCACCTCGTATTTGCTAGCAATCACATACTGTTATGTGTATCCTCACTCACAGGTGCTGGTCCCAGAAGCCTAGGCCCTTTGATACCTGTTCCAACTGCAGTTTCTGGCTTCTAGACCTCCACTAACACAGATGCACATGGAATAGAGACCCCCTCACCCAAGAATTTAGAAATGAGATGGCGGTGCAGACAACAGTGATGAGGCACAAGATATGGTGAGACAAGTGTACTGACAAGCCCAGTTTAAACACATCCAGACTCTTTTAACCTCTTATTCTTTTACTTTTCGTATGCCTGATCCTTCCCTAATCACCTTGATCCCTCTCTCTCTTCACCTTTAGTTCTTCCCACTGAACAACTCACAATAAGCTTTGAACAATCTCTAAATGCTCTTCACTGTATCCTGTAGTTACTCAGTCTACACAGTCCTCCTGAGGTTTGCCCTTGACTCATCTTGAAGGGTTTCATAATCAGTGCTGATGTTCTCCTGGAAGGAGCCAGGAGTCGGGTGTCCCTTCCTCTGACTGGGCTGTTCTCCCTGCCACTGCATGTCTATGTTCCTTCATGTTCATGTGGATGAGCCTTTGATGGGCACCGGAAATACACAATATATTGCACTGCTTTTTAGTGTCCTGAGGGCATTACTACCCCACTTTTAGTAATTTAGCTGGCTGAGAAGATATACTGTGAATCATACAATCATAGAATGGTATGACTTGAAAGAAATCTTAAAGATCATCTAGTTCCAATCCTCCTGCCATAGGCACGTCCCTCTAGACCAGGTTGCTCAAAGCCCCATCCAACATGGCCTTGAGCACTTGCAGGGATGGGACATCCACAGCTTCTCTGGGCAACCTGTTCCAGTGCCTCACCACCCTCACAATGAAGAATTTCTTCCAAATATCTAATCTAAATGTCTCTTCTTTTAGTTTAAAAACCTTGCCTCTTGTCCCATCACTATTTGCCCATGTAAAAAGTCACTCTCCCTCTTTTTTATAAGACCTTTCAAGAACTGGAATGCCACAATGAGGTGTGCCCAGAGCCTTTTCTGTCCAGGTTGAACAACTGCAGCTCACTCAGCCTGTCTTCCTAGGAGATGTGCTCCAGCTTGGAGGGTCTCCTCTGGTCTCATTTCAACAGGTCCATCTTTTTACTGTGCTGTGGACGCCAGACTTGGATTCAGGATTCAAACTGGGGTTTGACTAGGGCAGAGTATAGGGAAAAGAGATGGAAGAAATCTTGGCAGAAGATTGACCCTCTTGCACTCAGGTACCACTTTTGTTGTTTGGTCTCTGCTACAGCTTTTGCTCTGTTACAGCCATGCCTGTGCCTGGCCATGGTCATGGCCTGTGATGTCATGTCTGTCCGGGACTTGGGCTGCATGGGGCATCCATGGATGCTGCACAGACTCCCTTGGCCCCACATCAAGGCATCCCCTGGTCCCATATCAAATATTACCATCTCACCCCAGGCTACCTACTTCTCAGGACCAAAGCTTTGAGCATTGTGTGAGGTTGCCTTGGAGACACTGCAGTTTGGCAGGCAGTACTGCAGAAGGACACTGGAGGAAGTGTGCTGCCCACCTTTCAGGGACACTGGTGCTGTACCACTTTCCCTTTTCCTGAAATGCTGCCTGCCATTAGCACCTTTATCTGCTCTGCTCCAGATTCAATTCAAGAGAAAAGTGAATAAAGGAGTACAAAAATCCAGCAGCCTCTCACTTCAGATCATACATAACACACGACAAAACAACTGTTAGAGCTGGAAGAATTAGTATACGTACATACATATTCCACTGCATTTTTGGATTTACATCGGTAAGACTGAAAGCAAAAATAAACTTCCATTCTTTGTCTTGAGGCATCTAGATGCAAAGACAGAACTTGGTTAAGTGACAAATTAATCAGAAAGAAAGTGTAAAGCCATCAGAACAAAACTGAACACCCACTTACACACACATGCCAGCCAACTGAGACACTGATTTTCTCCAAAATAACAGTGTTCTGTTGCTTGATATTCTGACCATAAGCCACTATATCTTAACATTCATCCTACCTTCATTTCAAACTATTATAAAAGTATGGATACACACTGAATATATTACTCTGATGTGTATACTACTTTACACAGAAATAATATTGTGTAGGCACATACTTATAATTGTCACAATTTTACTATCCCAGAATGAACATGGGTAGCATTTACAAAATGTTTAAAAATTGCATTCTTTTTTCTAAATTTAACACATCCATTTCAATTATTCTCCAGATTGTCTGCAAGTCTCCCCTAGTATACCTCTTCTTTGAAAGACAGCTCATCAAGCTTGTCTTTATAAATACACAAAAGACAGTGTATTATGTCTAAAAAAACAGGAAAGGGTTGCTTTCAGAGATAAAAAACCATATTTTTTTACTTGACTGAAAAAACCCAAACATAGTGTCACAAAGCCACTACGTGCCGGAACTTTGTCACATTTTCTACTCTGCATACATGACAATCCTTGAACTACTGTGGTAAGTGATTTTTATTGATCTATTTTTTCCCTAACTGTGTTATCAAATATAAAACCTCTCCTTCTAAATTTAGTACACATACACATAGCTCTATATGAAATTTGTTTTTTTCATCTGTCCAAACATATATCTGCATTTTTATACAGAGATATTGAAGTTCTTCAGTAAATTCCTCAGCAAAAACTGTTTTCCCACAAAAGAGAAGAGAATATGCAATGCACAAATCTGACTCTTGGGATATACTGTACACCAAGCTGAAGTCAGACATTTTATCTGACTGGATCATGGGACTACTTTGTTTTGAGGGAACATCATCACAAATGGGAGAACATGAACTGGAGAAAATTGTAAGGCACGGCACACAGAAATTGAGACTAAAGGGCTTCAGGGTAAGAAGCTACACTGTGAGAAAATTTTCAGAGATGGAATAAGTGCCATTATCATACAACAAGTGGACTTTGGAGGTTCAGAGATTTTACTATAAATAGTTGCAGTATGAATGGTTTAACAATCTGCCCAGAATTAGAGGAAATATTTAGCCGCTCCATATCAGAACAGGGGATGATGCTTGCAAATAAAGAGGAAGAATATGTCCCCAGCTTTCTCCAGAGGAGTTAGCTCCCTTACCACCATTTCCTTATTTTGTGAGAATGTGATGGACTGAACCTTGCCTACTTCAGTTATATTAAATTTCTTTTTCTTTAAACTCATTCGGCCAGTGGATTAGCTATGCCTGTATTTCAACTGGTAGTCATTTATACCTCTTGTTCAGTTTTCAATTATTAATATACTCAGAAAAGTATATTTGGAATTAAAGTCTGCCTTTAAAAAAAAATCCAATATGTAAAAATTAATAAAAATACTACTTCTCAACACTTCTTAATCTCACAGAAAAGCTAAAATGCTTGGCAAAAAAAAAAAAAATTGTATAAATATATCATTACATTTTAAAGAGGAGAGGAAGGGAAGTATCTTAACACAGAATCATGTAGCAAATCAGTTATGATCAGGGAATTGACCAAGCTCATAATTGAAAAGAATGCTTATACTATGTGTATATTAACAGATCTCTTTTTCATCTAATGCATTAGATTGATGAGAACTGTAGGACATTTTAATTCTGTAGTTTAGAAATCACCTCCAAAATAGAAACATCTCATATTTCACAGAATTACATGAGCATTCAATATTTATCAAAATTAGGATACTTATTATAGTACAAAAGTCAAATATATTATGGCCAAAGAGAGACAAATTTATTGAAATATAAGAAAAAAAAAAAGATTAGTAGCAGGAGTTGTCATTTAAACCCTACCATATCAGATAAAACAGCCAATTTTGGAATATACAGCTGTGTGTCTGTCAGCTCTTACTTTTGTTTTCAGGTGAAACTATGGACTGACACTGTGAAATGTTCAAACATTATGGAAAAGAAGAGGATGGATGTGGCAGAAGGGTGAATCCAGGTGTCCTGAGTCTTATCAAAAAGATAAGATTCAGAGTTGCAGTCTGACCTTATTAAGTAGGTGAGTTCTGCATTTCAGTCTATGGAGGGCTTTCTGAATTCTGACAAGTGTAGCACATCTGCCAATCTTTTCAAGTTTCCCTTGAAGCGTCATTTAACAGCTGGTTTCCCTTGACACCACCTTCTGTCCTCCACTCTCACATTCCTCCATCTTTTTTTCTGTGTTTTACTTCTGGTCTTAGATTTTCAGCAAAACCTCCATCTCTTGGCAAAGGCAGCCGAGAAACTGCTGATTTCAGAAAATATTTTTAATCTGAGGGTATATGCTTATTTAAATTAGCTTCTTTAAAAAGATGCTCCAAGAATTGAATATCAGTATCCCTGTGATGAATATGGAATAAAAGATACACATGATACTTTAAACTGAGAGGGAAACGGACTGTCTGCCTTGAGGACTTCACAGCTTGTGTGAATATGAATCTAGCATACAACCCCAGGAATGAAAAGACAGATTCAAAAAGTATTAGAGTTTTAACAGAAAAAGAAAACAATGATATAGATATATATTTATCAATAATTGCTTCCACTGATTTTACTTATTGCATATCCAAGATGCTGTATGATTTTAATACTTCTAAATTGTAGTTATTTTATTTTTTCCTAAAATCTTTCCAGTCATCAGCAATAAAACTCACCAGCAACTCTTACTTTAATTTAATTCTGATTGCAAAAAGAAACAACATGTGTTTGAATTTCTAACATTACATACTTAAGAAAGTATATAAAGAAAGCTTGAAGAAAACAGCTTTCTCAGTGAAGTTAGAACATTATTTCCATATATGCCAAATAAATTCATAGGAATCCATGATCCATAACAACCATAGTTTTCCATGCTGTTGGAAAGCTAAACGGGTTAAGAGGCTAAATGTGTCAGCTAAATTGAATTATTCTCTTACTTCCACATAAATGGAAGCCTACATCTCTTACAAGACAGTCATTTAAGTGAGCCTGGAAAGAGAGGTGGAATGGAAGAACAATGAGAACAACGTGCTGACACAGACTGTATGAACCACGTATCAGCCTTTTTCTTCTTTTTTTTTTTCAAATCACTATCATGTCTATTTTCCTTAATGTGCATATGCCTTCTATGAAAACTCTGAATACACTCCATAGTGAATCATGTGCATCACTAGATATTTTTGTCATTTTCCTCACTAAATACATACTATGTATGACAAATACATAGTAGTTTTCTCAGTTTGAAAAAAGTAGCAAACCCTTCCCATCCTTGTTTCCCTTGTAAGTTTTTGGGGGTTTGATTTTTTTTTGCCTTTGGCCATAGTCATATCCTCTTACTGTCAGGGATAATTTATACAGATTTATTCCAAACATCCATAAATACTGCCAATTGTTCTTCAGAAAAAATAGACAACCAGTATCTCTTATAAATGACAACAAAACCTGCACAATTCCACACTGAAAAGGCCTATGCATCAAAAATAAAATGGACTTCAAGCTGCATAAATATTAAACTAAACTGCATACAAACTCATCTATTACACAACTATATAATTAATTTATTTCCAAATTTCAGTGCCAAAAGAATTATGGACCATCTTTCCTGTAAAATAATTCAAGGGGACACAGTTTATTTTGCTAAAAAACAAGGGTTAGTTCCAGCTCAGCATGAGCCCTACACTAGTCACACTTAACTCGATGATTGAGTCCATTCACTTTAAACAGGGAACAAGAGTCCTCAAATATCTAATTATGCCACACAGATTATGCTGTATCATTAGAGGAAAAATAAGTTTTAGCCTTGTTTGCAAAAGAACTGTTTGCATTTATACTGCTAAATTCTCTGGGAGTAGAGACTGGTGTCAGACATACCCTGAGGCTGTCCTGGATTTCTCCTGTGTTCCATAAGGTGCACCTACAGCACTTAGTGTGTAAGTGTGCTTTTAGTTTGAATTCTCTGATATCATGGCATTTGTACATTACATTCTTTTCTAGAATGGAAGCAATAACTCATTGCATGTCTTAGGGACCTGAATGTAAGAGTAGGCCTTAGTTCTGTAGCCAGCTTCTGTTGGAACCTCCAACAACCACCTCCGTGATTTGGTCCAGGAGATCCATTTAAGCTTGGGTGTAGGTTCCTTACCCTTTTTGATGCTATGTCATAAGTGCACTGTTGTAAATGTCTCTGTTTCCACCTCTGCCTCCTGGAGGTACATTCTGGTTATGTGGTAGATCCATCTCCTGTTGTTCCTACTGGACTTGGATGTATTCATTGCTTTGTCTGGGACCTGTCTCTTCAGATGCTGTGGGATGACACCCTGTTGATGTGCTGCCTGTGCTGTGATCACGTTTGTCTCATCTCCTGCTACAGAGTGACCCTGGTCCTGGTGCTACCTGACAGCATTCTTTAGAAATTAGTGCTCAAGAACACACATCCCATAGGATTGTATGTAAGTACTGTAGAAAAATCCAGGTTGCAATCCTGCCTTTGAGATACTACTGCCTTTGAGAGTAGTCTCAAGAATGTTCTGTACTCCAAACATTGTCTTAGATAGGGTTGTTTGCCACAAGAAAAACCTGTGTCAAGAAGAAAGAAAATGATGAAGCAGTTTAAATGTTGCTCATGCAAGTGCCCATACTTGGTTCCCTAATCCTGCTGTAAACATAGATATACTTCTTGCCTTTGAGTACAGATGGCATAGAGGTAAGGTGGCCTTTTTCTTGGTTACTGCACAAGAAACTCACCAGGAAGTCTCCAATAATAAATATGTGAATGTTCACTGACTGAATTTGAGGGCCAAAACTTTAGATGAGGATTTTATGGAAATATTATGTGGCCAATTGATAAATAAAGGAGAGATGTGATTACAGCTGTTCTGGAGAAGTATTGGATAAAGCAGGCATCATATTACTCTGTGCAGCATGGGCTCTCCTGTCTTTGGACAAAGACAAGGGTGGAGGGGCAGGCTTAAATTAGATGTTAAGAAGAAATTCTTTACCCAGAAGGTGGTGAAACACTGGAATCGGTCACACAGAAAAATTGTGGATGCCCCATCCCGGGAAGTGTTCAAGGTCATGTTGGATAAGGACCTGAGCAAACTTATCTAGTGAATCACAGAATCATTAAAGTTGGAAAAGATATCCTAGATCACTGATCCAACTCTTGACTGAACATGACCTTAGCACTAAATACCACATCCAGTCATTTCCTAAACACCTCCAGGAATGGTAACTCTACCACCTCCCTGGACAGTCCATTCCAATGCCTGAGAATCTTTTCAGTGAAGAAATTCTTCCGGTTACCCAACCTGAGGCTTGAGGCCACTACTTTTTGTCCTCTCTCTAGCTGCCTAGGAGAAGAGGCCAACCTCACCTTGCTATAACCTTCTTTCAGGTAGCAATAAGGCCTCCCCTGAACCTCCTTTTCTCCAGGCTAAACAACTCCAGTTCCCTCAGTTGTTCCTCATACAACGTACTTTCTAGAATCTCCATCACCTCAGTATCTTTCTTGAAGTGAGGGACCCAAAACTAGACATAGTACTCCAGTACTGGAATGGCATCCCTACTCACAGCAGGGGGGTTTGAACCAGCCAAACTTTGGGAGTCCATTCCAACACTAGCCATTCTGTGATTCTATGATTCTCTTCTATTTTGAAAATATCTACTAATTAACTTTCAGAAAACACTGTGAAGTGGGTATGTGTTATCATCTCAAATGTCTTTATTACAGATGAAAACACTTGCAGAAAAACTGCAGTTTGCCTTAGATAATTTTTAAAAACTGGAAAGTTTTTTTATATTGAATCTGAACATATTTGGTATATAAATTATAAAGAGACAGTAAACAGGGAACCTTCTCCCAAACCAGACTGTCTTTAGGAGAAGTCTCACACTTAGTTTAGCTTTCAGTACAATCAATACTGACTTCCCCTCCCCTTACTAATACAGTAACTTTTGTCTTCAAGATATAATAGATAAAAAATTATTGCACAGAACAGAATATTTTTCATGGATATGAGTATGATTTGATATATTAATATACCCTATAAAAATTACACTAACTTAATGGACTTTGCATTTAGATATCTCATAACCACTAGGGAAATGAATTCACTGGGAGACTTCTTCCAACATAAAGCTCTCTGCTGGCAGAGATGTGAACACAATCACAAAAGGCCTATGAAGAGACCAGCAGCAAGACCAAAACACAGACAACAGTGAGGGTTGTGAGTTTGCCTTTATATAAGGCAGTTATAGTTATAGTATTTGGTTGTATTTTTAGTATTTAGTTGTATTTATATTAATTTAGAGCACTCATATGCACAATTTCTCTAAGAACAACTGTGCCGATCAAAATTTATTTTTGAAGACATACAATGACTGTCGTTCAGCTTTCTAAATCAGATGCATGTCTGTGATTTCCTCTCATATTAGTGCTGAGAAATAAAATAATATATGATAGGTATTAATTCAAAGTTTGTTTGTTAATTCAAAACCAGGGCACTGTAACCAATGTTATTGGGTTTTACTGAAATATAAAAAATAGGCAGTTCCTTCCAGAATTTAATTTCTCTCAATTTATTTATAAAAATTTCATTCATTTTTCCCTGGATAAGAAGAATAATACCCTTCAATGCTGTTTTGCATGTTGACTCCAACATATCAATGTCACCCGGTAAAGAATGTTAGGTCAGTCACAGAGAGACAGTGGCTTGTATTCAACAACTTCAGATAAGTTGATAGAGCCAACATGCTTGCTAACTATTCAATATACAGCATTTTGCTATTGATTGAAGCATTCATTGCCTTTCTAGTTTTATTACCAACAAGTCATGGTTATGCTTAATTTGTGTTTCTGTATTTTTGCCTACAGCTGCAGATTCATAAATATAAAAAGAGCCTAACTGTGTTTCTCTTAAATCAAGTAATCCCTGAATTAATCCTCTACATTAACACCTCTACATTTACGATTTGGCTTTGGTTCAAATTGTAGAAAGTCTCATTTAGACCATGTGGCTTGATTGTCATACTTTAATTAAGCAAATAGTTGGGAAGCATTTTATTAGGCTGGTAACTGGCTCTACACCCTTTTGAGAGTTTAGCAGGCCATTACATACAACATGGTAGAAACCAGTGTAGCATAGAGAAAGGAGAGAGACAATAAAAGAAAAGAGAAACCCTGTAAAAGTCCCACCGCACAGAGATGGTCCATACTAGCCCATTCGTTGCCTTTGATCCTACGCACCAGATATCACCTTCTGTCCTCATTGTAAGTTTAAAGACAGTCCATAAGGATGGCAAAGCAAAGAAATCCTTCCTCCCCCAAGTGTAAGAAGTTCAAATTCTCCACTTTCAGAGTTTTACATAAAGATATTGGGTTTTAATCCATTCAATGACATTGCTCAGAAGACTTCAGCCAGAATAAGAACATGGCACAATTAGTTTCTCTCCCCAGCTGCCTTGGTACTCATTCACACAACATCAACTCAGTTTAAAATCACTACACAATCATACATGGGTTTTGGCCTTTAACAGCAAAGTGAAAAATGGACAGAAATTTAAATCCATACAAAGCAATCAGGTTCTGAGTAGTCCTGGTTGCAGAGTAAGACTAAAACAGGGAGCTCTTTGTTGCCTGGTCATTCTTATTTAATCATGCATATTGCTATACAGTTGAACATCTATATGCTGGCTCAGATAGATGGCATAACAGCATTTTAAGAACAAATTAAAAAAAAAATATTAAGCAGCTTCTTTTGTAGAAAAATGTTCAAAAGTGTCTTGCCAAGTGAACAACTATTCTGAAATTGCTTCTGTCACAAGACTTTAACTTCAGTTGGATGTGATACTCCTAATGAAACACTGACCTACCACAAAATCCTTACCTCTGCATTTGACTAGATTTTAACTTTGTCAAATATGTCTACTCCAAATCAGATGTTCATCCTTCATTTTATGTTTACATTACTGTTTATGTCATGTAGCAAGACTTCTTTCTATCAGTAATGTCTGTATTTTATGCTGAGCAACTTTCCAAACCTTCAAGTGGTACCAGCTGTCAATGTATACAATAGTACATGAAGCATTATTGTGACATTGTTTAGCTATTGGATACTATGAGAAAGGACACTGGGAGCAGATTTTGCTATTACTTTTTTGACTCAAGAAGATGAAATCTGTAAGTTCTTGTAATACCATATAACCAGGAACTTCCTATACTAACTGTTGTAAAATCTACAGATGACAGAGATTTTTTTTTTTCAACCCCAAAGAGTTTAAATCTGTATTTCTAATATCAAATTTGTAGTAGATACAAGACAAATCTCAGCATAATAGCTCATGTCATCAGTGCTCTTGGAAGTTATGGTTATCAGATTTCCCAATTTTACTAATAATTTAAAGAAAGTGGTGGGTTTCTGAATATTACAGAAAGTTATTCTTAAGTATGAGAGGCAACATAACAAAAAGTATGAAATTATTAGGAAATTTAATGTACATGTTACTCAGGCTGACATCAGAGTGAGACATGGACTGCAGGTTGCCCCAATGAACACATGAGGATAGTTCATGAAGTCTCCTAATGATGATAATACTTTATATATGTGGAATATGAGCTGATGTGCATAACCAGAAATGAAGAAGCTGAATTAAAAAAATCTCAACACATTCAGGTTGCAATGAACCACTTTACAACAGCAGCAACTTTGAAGTTTGGAGACACTGGTAGTTTTAGTAGGTCTGTCAAAGTCAAACATCCCCTATAGGCCAGATTTATGTTGAGTTTTTTCCATGTCTTTGAAATGCAAGCTTTGTGCTCTCACTATTCAAATAAAAAGCATAGTTGTCCCTTCCTTTATTCAGTTTGGTTATAAAAACTGTGATGAAAATCAGAACTTTTTAATAGCAACATGGAAGTACAAACTTCAGAGAATATACCATGTGACAAAATAAACATGTTCTGTCTACATTATCTCCTCTCTAACTTTCTTGTGTTTCCTGGATTATTTTTACACCTTTCATATTTTTGTTTTTATTCACAGGATCGAACCACTCAGAAGAAGGCTAGAAGTTCTTTAATTCTGCAGAAAAATTGCTTTCATAAGTAACTTATCAGAAATGCAACTACAAATGGTAGCAACTAGTGCTAACTTCTAATTTTTAGAGAGGTGAAAATTCATGAGAATTCCAAAAGCATCCCTCTACTATACTGATAACTGATTTCAGTAACTTCCTAAGTTGTTTACTCATATAGCGTGACAATTTCCCCAAGCCGAAAAGTGAGAGAAAGCAATTCCTTCCATATGTCAGCTTTTTAATAATCAATTAAGTGAATAAGAGCCTCGCCATCTGCACCTGATCCAGTGACAGAATAGCACTCCCAGAGGGGAAGCATCTTCAGCCTGCATTCACCTGAATCACAACTAATTAAGAAGATGAGCAGAGGAATCAAAGAGATTGAAAAAACAAGCAAGGTAAAGTCCCAGATGGAGGGAGGAAGCAGAGGCGGAACTTTTCATGTTCAGCAGGAAAACATTCAATATGAGGTTTTTCACTGTACAGAAATAAAACTTCAAACTTTCAATAGTGGTAAAAGAGTAACTTCAGTCGGAATAAAAGGCCTCATTTACAAAGGCTGGCCATACACCAGCCAGATTCAGTTTTTCAAATGTAATAGTAAGTTTAAGCCTGAAGATAATGTAACCTGTAGAGAATATATGAGAACAAAACGTTAATCCAAAGCTCATGGAATCAGAGGTCAATTTGCATCTCAGCTGTAGGGATTTACCCCACTGTAACTCTCATGGCCTATAATGGTAGATATGGTGTTGCCTGGCTGATCTGTTGTACTCTTCAGAATAAGAAAAGAAAAGTATGCCTGAACCCAGGTATAGAGGAGAGGAGCTACAGATGATGTATCAGAAACCTGTGACTTTACATCATTAGAAAAATGGCTGTGCATCTTAATTTTGCATGGACAATGCAGATGATACAGTTGAGAAGCCACTGTTACATTAAAAATACATAAATTACAGATGACTTCTGTCAAGTGATTTCTGCTGGTGTTAGAGGCAGCAGAATGAGAGAGCAGACAGCAAGAAGAGGAGGTAGATGCTAGATGGCCACAGTGAGGTAGATTTGCCACAGCTGCGCCCCAAGTAGCCGAGGGAGCTGAATACTTTGGAGAGCAGGAGGGAGAATTAGATGCAAGAGTACCTGCACATGGTCTACAGTGCCTGATTGGAACTGACTGCCAGTCAACAGCCTCTGGCCTGAGCCAATTCACACTCTTCCAGATGGTCATGGTTCAGCACATGAGCGGTTTATGAGCAGCCTGTGCATTCTGATGGTTTTGATGGTTTGGTTGTTGATATGGTATATTATCATAAATGTAGGACATTCCCTTTATTCAGTGCTCAGGAACACACCTGGTCATATTGAACTTGCTAGTACAGAATATGTATTAAATGCCCTTCTACTCTCTGCTTCATGAATGTAATGGAATTCTTCGGGAAATAAAACAACCAACCAAACAAAAAAGTCTTTCCATACAAAACCCAAATATAAATTACTTTTAGCAGAAATAAGAAGCACTATTAAAACAGATTTATTTTTTTTCACACTATCAAGTTCTCTCCCCCAAAAGCACAGAAACACATAAGGATAATCTGTGGGGGAACCAAAACCAGGTTTCCCTGGATGGAAGAGCAAGAACACCAGACTCGCCCAGGAACCTGAGAACAAAGAGCAAAAAGAGAAAACTTACCGGGACTGGTCACAGCGACTTTGAAGTGGACCCCATGCTTTCCAGTTCGAAGAGTTTTTGAAGAATTTTTGAAGATGTTCTCATAGTTTAGATAGAAGTTCATTCTCATAGAATAGTAATTATTACCATTTCATTGTACAAATGTTCTGATTGGTTGGTTTATTCCCCATTAGCCAGGGGATGGTGCATTGCACCCTCACCATATAAGGCCAAACCCCTCTCCAGTTCTCCCTTATATGTTGTCATCCCTCCTACCCTTTTCCTTTTATGTCGTGCTCCGCCCCAATCTCCTCCCAAGTTCTGGAACCTTCCACCCCCACCCTTATATAAGTCCCATGCTCCTTGAATAAATTGTCCATTCTCACCTTCCCTTATGGCTGAGTGGATCATTCCTTTCATCCCCAGCGGAACGCGACAATAATCAAAAATCCTTTTTGAAAACTTTCTGAAGAGGACATAATCACCATGGCATCAGGAGTGGCACCTGGGCCTTATGTGGTAACCACCAACCACAGCTCTGTAAGCTTGGTTCTCCTTATGCTTTTTAGTAGGTGCAGAATGATTGAAGGGATTGCTTCAAATCCAGAGGACCTTAGAGCTTTGATGTATGTAAGGTCAAATCAGAGCTAGCACACTTCAGCTAGATTTTGATCCATAATTCATTCACATTTTGTACATGTTCCTTACATTGATGACCACTGACTCTTGGCTGACAAGTAATAGCTATGAGTGCCCTCTTAAAACAAGACAAATGTCCTTCACCTCACCTAATTATGGTCTGTTGCATTATGCCATATGAAAGGAAAAGGACTCTTATTTGTCAGGCTTTTACAAGAATAAGAAGGAAGTTAACTGCAGAAATTACTGAGATATATTGTCCCTAATTTCCAGTGTGACAGAAATAAAATAGATGGTCAAAATTACTTCAAAGTATAGATAACTCTACAAAAAATACAGCCAAATAACATGTGGAGCTTTATTACATTTACTAAAAAGATATGGCTATAAAATACTTAGAGCTTGCTTTTCTCCAGTCAGCTGAGTTAAGGACAGAAAAAGACAGCTTGGGGATGAAAACAAGCATCACCAAACAGTAGGTATTCAGCATATTTTAAATATCTATATTTCTCCCTGTAAAGGCCACATACACTTCCAAATCCTGCTGTAACAAAAACCAAGCACAGACAATGCAGAAAAATGATTCTGATATTTTAAACTCTTTCCAGTGTCAAGGTACTATTTACTAGTTATTATCATATATACCGCTGGCCTTCAAATGAGATTGCTCTAAGATGAGCAAACTGTTCAAGATTTGTGTATTTATTGCATATCATATCAAAGATCCTCAAATTAGGATTAAAATTCTGTTTCAGCCTTAAACCATGCATGAGGGCTTCTAACCTTAATTTTATTTTTATTTCACCTACCATTCAAAGTATAACAGTATGTAATTATACATTTTTTTTTTTAACTGAGAAGTTATGGCCTCAGAGTGAAGAGAATGATCTGAATAGCAGACTTTGGCATTAAAATTAGAATAAAAATAAACAAAGAAAACACCCACAACCCAACAGACTAATTTTCAAGAAAATGGCTGTACTATTTAAACTCAGCTAAATTCTTTCCTATGAGCCTTCAATAGTTCTTCAGGTAAAGTGAGTTCTTTGTTTAGCTTTACAGGCAGAACTCAGCATGTATGAAACATACCCCTGATGGGGAGCATGAATTTTATTTATTGAAGATGAGGCCTAAAAGACTATTTATTTACTTATACATGTTGATAAAATACAAAAGAGAGAATGATTTTCAAGTGTAACCTGTCCCCACATTCATGACATGACTTGGTAGCAATGTATTGCCAAGTGAGTCTTGTCCTAGACTATTTTATCCTCTGGAATACCTTGAGAAATTCCACATTAGCTATGACAAATAGCAATCTGTTTTATTTTCCAGAGACACATACGTTAAATTTGAATTTATTTCTTCAATGGAAGTAATTTACTTGTTCTATTTCAGCCTAGAACTTTTACTGCTGTCAGTTTAATCTACTGTCTACTTCTAACCAAGGACTATTAAAATCATAAATGTATTAAATAAATCATCTTAATTTAGACCTGTTTAGAACTCTGGAGCAGGAAGTTTTAGCATGAGACATGTTGTTTGAAAGGGAACAAAAAAAAAAAAAAAAAAAGAAAACACACACACACAAAAAAAAAGGTGATAAGGTTGTCCCATTATTATAGAGCAGAATGTTTTGAGGGGTAGGCAGGCTGGCCTTTGTAAACAGAGTAGTCTTGATCTCCTTTATTAGCAATTTCAACAATTGGATCAGAACTGCTGAGATCAGGCAACTATGAAATAGAAACTCTTGAGAGGCTCTAAAACTGAAAAACCATCTTACAGTCTTGCAAATCAAAGCTAAGTAGCATCACAGATGCTATTAGAAATAACTTAAACGTGGGCATATCCCATTCTTCCATCCCAAAAGAGAGATAATGAAGATTCTGTTACACCAGGGTGAAAGGTAGCATACAGCTGCTCTGAATAAAACCTGCCAGCTGTGAACGCATAGCCTAGAAGTCTCTCATGTAAGCAGACCTCAGTTTTCTCCTTTATGTTCTGCAAAAATTGCATAGCCTTTTCATCTTTTACCAGAATAATAATACAATATTGGCATGCCATTATTTAATTCAAGGCTGAAGATGTGGAAATTTAGGCAAGAGTGTATTGCCAAGTATTACTGTGGTCATAACCTCCTTATTTTGCCATCCCTCTTTAGCATACTTTGTGGCAGAAAGACAAGAATTTAAGATGCCTTATCTTCCTAGGGGTTTCCATTTTAAATGTTCCTCAAACTGGGGCTGTTCACGGAGATGAAAAGTTGTGGACAACATCGCAGTATCCCAGAGATTCCACAGTGGATTACAATACCTGTCCATTAATCCTAAGGAAGTCAAAGGTTCATCACATGTCCCTGTAGCATAATCTGCTATCACTCTGTCTCAGAAAGACAGGCAACAAATGGGTCACAAAAAAAGCTGAATATCTGACCTCTAGGACATCTGCTGCTAACTCCTTTTACTCAGTAAGTAATGGAAATACGTATGATTTAGTAGAGATTTATTACAGTTACACTTATGAAAATGTTTGAAAGGGCTAAGAGTAAGAATAGAAAATGAGTTCATCATTGGCAAATTGTTTGAGATGTGAAAAACACGTTTCACACTCCAGAAATTCTCTGCCCAGGAAAACTCTTTGCACACCTTTACCAAAGACATTATCAATTTATACAGATAAAATAAGCAGCCATGCAGAAAATATTATAGGAACTATTGTTATTATTCTCCATGTAGTTGGGAATACTGGACATTTAATAATAGTCTGTCTAATTTTTCCACTATTATGATAGAATATGTTGAAGAGTTTTAAAAAATAGAATGCATTTTGTCACTCTTTTTAAAGTCAGTTCATTAGGAGTTAAAGTTATGAAGCATATTTTTTGTAAAAACAGAGATAGACAAGTATGAAACCACATTTCAGCCACAAGACCTAAATTCAGTGTGGAAAGACAGTGATAATTCTGATTATGAACTTAATAATCCTCTAAAATATTTTTTAAATGGCAGACAAATCAAAAGGATGCAATTTTAGCTTATCAGCAACCAACAGCAGTGTGATAGCTAAATTTAGCTATGTGAATGCTAGTCCTGCTGCAAGTTTATAGCACTTAAAGTTAATCATAAGACCTTGCAGCTGTATAATGTGGAAAACCATTCCTCAGAGGAGAGTAACAAAAAACGTTCATTTTAAGCAGTTTGACAAACCTTGTAGGTTATAAAATAAGATTTCACATCAGGGCTTGTCACATGGAACCTGCATGTTTGGCACATAGATTTTTCTGGCCTTTTCTATCATCTCAAAAGATGAGTGCTCACGGTTTCCAAGATCATGGGGTTCTAGGCAGCAAATGCATATATAGTGAACTAATTTCAAGTAACTTTAATTTATAACTAACAAGGCTTGTGATATCCAAATCCCTCAATAAGGTCTTGATCATAGGTTCCTTCAGCTGACAGGAGCTATTCTGAGCTATTACCAAAGGTGGTAACCTTTGCTGTATTTGGTCCAGAATCCAAATCAATAGGAAGAAAGAGACAGGAAAACTCTAAGTCATGCATCTCTAGGGCAATTTTTACATTTTTCTTGTGCAGGAAAAAAATGCCATAACATTTAAGAGTAGTGTTTTATTCAGCAAGGTTTGTAAGGGAAAAATATCAGTCTGACAACTGTGAGTGATCCCGGGTCCTCCCAGTGCAAGTCTGTCAGACATAACAAATCTAACAAATGTCAGGGAAATTCTGTAATGGATTTCCATTCTTACATTGCAAGTAGCATATAATGAAACTTCATACAGCACAGTGTAAGTCCTGATAGCTAGTAATTTTGTTGAAGGCAAGTGGCACGACTAAGGCAGGGAAGACTCAATGTCAGATTTGGACTCAGAATTCAGTCCATGCATTCAACAATCTTTCCACCTATAAAGTGCTCAGCCCAAGCTTCCACTGCAACAGCAACTTGTGCATCATTTTCAACCAATGTCAGGCAACAGACATTTCTGGAAGATTATGTAGCTTATGCACATATGATGGATTGACCTTGACTGGCTGCCAGACAACCACCCAGCTATTTTCTATGTCTTCAAAAAGATGGAGGGAGAAAAATCATGGAAAAAGCCCATGGATCAAGAAGAAGATTGGGAGGTCAACATCACAGGCAAAACAGACTTGGCCTTAAGAAAACTAGTTTATTTTATTGCCCATTAAAATAGATTTGGAAAGTGAGAAACAGACAAAAACTAAATACCTTCCTCACTCCCTCTTTTTCCCAGGATCAATTTGACTCCTTCACTTTTAATTCCAGGTGGCAAATGGGGGTGATGGTCAGTCCATAACAGCTCCTCTTTGCTAATCCTTCCTGCTGACCTCTCCCCTGCCACAGAATGGGTCCTTCCCACAGGCTGCAGTCCTTCATGCTGCATGATCTACATCTCCAGTGTAGATCCTCAAAAGCTACTGATCAGGACTTCACAGTGATGTGAATTATATGAACAGAAACTTCTTCCTAGTCAAATATGTTAGAGAGAAAAGTAAAGGAAAATGAAAAAAAAAAAAAAAAGAAATAGACCTTTCAGAAGGTATTGATGGGAGAGAAAATTCAAGGACAAATATAGCTGAGAGAATGAAAGTATGGGAAATGAACTCAAAATTGTGAGAAGCAGAACACGGAGTAGGAAAGGAGGTAGTGGATGACATTTGAGCCAGCTGAGCACAGTGTTCACCTGAAAAACAGTTATTACTGAAGAGGTCTTCTTGTGAAGAAGGAACTGGCAGCCAGTTGAGGAAGTGTCAGTGACAAATTCATTCCCTTAGAGACAGCATCAAAGCAGTTCAGAGGAGAAGGATTAACTAGATCAGGGTGAAAAACATCGAGAGGCCACTATGCTGAATTTCAGTTTAGTCAAGTGTGCTCACACAAATGGTTGCATGAGGAGTTGCAGCATGTGAGATGAAGTTTAGATTTCTGCAATAGGGAGTTCTCTTGCCTCCGTTCTCTTTTGCCTGTGCATGCCTCCCCTCCTTTTGCTTTCTTTTCTATTTGCTTTAAGAACAAATCAAATGAAACTTAGTTTGTTCCCTTTTCTAAATAGTAAAAAAATATTTTATTAATTTCTTACTTTTCATACCAAAAGAAATTAATGTGATCTCTTCAAACTAGCACTCTTTTGTGGGTTTTTGTCTGGCTTGTCAATTTGCACTACAACTACAATTTCTTGGTTTAGGGTTCATCTCCTACTCTGTTTGGAGTTTCATGCAGAAGAACCTGAGCACTGAGTGGAAAACCAGTATTATGTACATAGTCAGTAATCTTCCTCTAACCCAAAACAGCTGCTGCCTTGGTCTTCCAAAACATTTCTATGTAAACAGTATCTAATCATTGTATTCTCCAAATGACAGTGTAGTCCTTCAGTAGAATGTAGTTAGTGTATATGTTGAATTCCCACTAACTCATACACAGCTTTCAGCGAAGAAGACGAAAAGGACTTCAGGATACCTTTAGATAAGACTAGAAACAAAAGTGTGTCTTATGTGCTTTGAGACATACATCCGTGGCCATGTATGCTGATCACAATGCTACAGAAATTAGTCATTTCAATCAAGTAACCCTAACTTTTCAAACAATGAAATTAACAGGCCCATAGCAAATATTAAAAGCTATTAAAAGTTATGTTATTTGACCGAAAAGATTAAATTTAAGACAGCTTCAAAAAACTGACATTCAGTGCTAGTGTTCAGAAAAATGTACTTGAAACATTTCTTAGTCAAAATTATGAAGAGAAAACCACATTTGCATTTTCATTATGCAATGAATTATGCCTTTTATTACCTCCAAACATTATAAACTGTTATTGCTGTTTATTCAGTGTGATTTCAACCTCTTTTTCATAGGAAAACTTTTTTTAAATATGTTTTATAAGTATTTTGTAATGCCAGGTATTGCCTGAAGTGTCAAAATGTTCAGTAAGTGTAATATGATGCCTGCTCTAAAAATTGTTTTGTAAATATTTTTATATGTTTTTTGTTAACACTCTATGCTCAGAGTGTTATGATGTGTAAAATGAAGATATCTAGCTGTTTAGCATCTATTTTTATTGCTCTTTAGCAATTAAGTGTTTTGGAAAGGCTTTTAGATCTTTCTGCTAAATTTTAAATGTCTGTGCTAACTCTATACTGATTGTTTTCTTGATACTTTTCTGATTTCAGTAATTTTTAAGAACTAAATTTGATGTGTCAGATAATTCCAAACAATTAAATATATGTTCATTTTCATGACCAAAATCAGCACTCTGCAAAGTCTGTCCTGAATATTAAAAATCTTAAGGCATCATAAGATATATTGATATAGTCAAATGGAAGTTGCATAAGGGCAGTGTTAAATGAGAAAGCATATGAGTGATTTTAAATAGCATTCTAGAACTTAATATAGAAAGCTTCTGATTTTTTATCATAACTATTTTTAGCATCCTTGCGTTTACTTCCTGCTTCCTTCAATCTGGGAATGCAATCTTTTCTAAAGAAAGCTCATCACAAGCAACAATTAGTTTATGTGGGATCTTGAACAATTAAGCTATTGCTGGCCTACAGCTACAGTGTTCTATTTCCAGATACACTCACATGATGGTACTATAATTAAAAACAGAGAGGAGAGAGTGTAAAAACAACACGCAGAGACACTATAAAACATGTTTTCAGTAGCTACTGAAGAGGCACACATTTATAAACACAGAAAATTAGTAAGAGTCTAAAAATAGTTGTATTCCTTTCCTGTACATTGCACATTGCACACGACTAATTAATTGTTTTCACACTGTGTTGCAGGTCACTGATAAATTAGCTACAAACATTCTGTCCTCCTGAATAGATTAGTTTATCATTAGCTATATGAATGATTTTCCATATGACTCTTAATCAGGAGTTAAGAAAACTCTACTCAGGAGTTATCACATCTAGTCCAATGTATTCAATCAGTGTTATAAAATCATTATGAAAGAAATCCATTCTGCTGTATATTACTTATATTACTTTAATGAGATTAATTGATCTTTTTCTAAATGTCATTATACAGAAGGGCAAGATAGTGAGTGTTTTATTCTTGTAGATCATAGCCTGAACATAGAGTGTAAACAAAACAAAACCAAACAAAAAAAAAACAAGCAAAAAAAAAGACCTTTTCTAAATTATTCCCCTTGACACAATTGAAAAGTCCCTTAAAATACTAAAGCTAGGACCTATACTAAAATAACAAGCATATAGGGGCGTTTTCCAAAGTGCTTAACAGTTATTAAAAATGGGCTATAAATCCAGATGAAATGTAGAAGGGTGATTGTATGTATGACCGTCTTGTTGCTTCACTCAGGTCCTCAGGAACAACTTCCATGATTAGTTACCCCATGGCTCCTTGTTTTCCACTGAGCAATGAACATTAACCAGGTTGTCACTACTACTGAGTTTTAATCTTCCTGACTGCCCTCATGGACAAGAATTTTTTTCTTCAGAATCTTTAGATGATTCTCAAAAATAATGTAATACTGGTAAACTTTGAAAGAAGTATCACATTTGGTGAAAATTTTGTCTAGCAAGGAACGTAGGTGTTGTCTGAAAGGACATTTCTGGTGTGGACTCTAACAGAATTCTCCTGTCATTTCATGATCCCTGCAGAACAGAAACAAAATGCCTCATTGAACAGAACCATCTGGGAGCATGCCTTTCAAACTTTTCCTCTGGACTCAAGTCTACCTGTCTTGAGGGAAAGGGCTTTTTAAATTTCAAACAGACTAGAAATAATTGAGTTACTAGCTGTTTTCGTCTATGGCCCACAAGCAGACACAGTCCTCTGGGCTGCTCTGCTATCCCTTGATTTCTGGTAGAAAAAGAACAGGACCATTTTTTACTTATAACTATGGTTATAAATTACCATGTTGTAAGATGAATTATCCATATGGGTGACAGAGCTGAGAACTGAGTTGAGATTTAAGATTTTCTGAAAATGAGATTAGAACTTTGTTAGCAAACCAAAACACTCTTCTGATAAGTGTGTCTGTGCAAATCAGGCTCTTCTCATAATTAACAAAATTGTCGTAGTTTTTCTATAAGGAACAAACTAAACATACCAGAATAGCTGCAAACTTTGGATGACATGGAAATACATTCCACTTTAAAATGGAATTTAAGTTTTAGCACACAAACCATAGGACTTATTTTAAGTAAAAGGCACACTGATTAAACTAAAGAGGAAGGGGAACTGAAGATCACCTCTATACATGCAGAAAAACAGGAGGTCCTCCCTTCCTATCTTTCCCATTCGTCTCTTACTTTTTCCTGCTATTTGACTGCTTGATTTTTGGAAAAATAAAGATCCTACTTTTTCATAGAGAAATCTCATTTTATACTTTCTTGTAAGAAGTTATCAAGTAAAAGAAATCAGTTGCAAACCACAGTAAAACACAGATACTTTTTATGGTTATTAAGGTGCCTTTTTGAATCTTTTTTTGTAATTGGCATATCTCAAAATTAAACCATATTAAAATGGTTGAAGAAAAGAGGAGGTGAACAAAAGGAACAGGTAGTTCTGCAGACATCTAAGCCCAGATAAGCGGGTATATTCCAGAAATTAAAGATTTCAGGCCAAAATTACTTGAGCAAGCTGTTCCCAGAGAAGAGCCCAAACTCCTTTTTGCTCTGCAACTGTTTTTTTGCTCATGCAACAGAGAAAATAGAGAAAGTGTTAAAATGAAAAGTTTAATTGTTGTTTCCTTTTCCTATTTCACTGTGTAGTAAAAACAACACAAAAATATTCTTGGTATTGCTGAACAGGAAAAACCAAGTCAAAGTTATATGATTTTAAACCTAGTCAACTGTTTTGGCAGTTAGTGAAAATTGGTTTAAAAGTGGTAACTGAGTATCAAAAATTTCAACAGAGAATTTTTTCACCCTTATTTGACATAAAAAATTTCTTTTTAGCTGGTGAGCTATTTACCTAGTCATTTATCTGGCAAAATGGAGATAAGGTGATAAGAATTGGGGTGTGGGCTTGACACTGGAAACCTCATGATTATAACCAATTTCCTAGTACTTAGTTAACAGAAATATAAACCTGAAGCTGGACAAAATTAGTTTTTTAATTAACAAAGAAAATAAACACATAGTACCTGACATAACTAGGACCATAGTGCCATTCATAGTAAATTCAGGTGTAATGTGCAGCTGCAGAACAGCGAAGAAACAGAAAAAATATGAAAGCCCATCAGTAAACATCTAACATTACTCTAAGTGGACCCTAAAATGAGAAAGAAGAAACTGGTAACAAGAATAACATATTTTTTTCAGGGAAGGAACAGCAACCTTAGGACCAAAGCAGCAGGGGAATCAGGAGCGTAACACCATGATGAGGGGTAGAATCTAAGAATGCACATAACTATAATTGGGTTTTTTTTCCCTTGGATTTTTTTGTAATAATTACAAAGAATTTTTGGCTAATTTAATTAATAGTTTTTTCCTTCATTGGTCTACGAAGATTTCATTTGTACTTATTTTTTGTATTTGCGTCGTTCCATTATATGTAGGTGTGCTTCGTTTTTACCCATAAACAGGATTTTAAGAAAACATTGTACACACAGGCTCCTTTTGAAGCACTATATTTATTCAGATGATGCAAATAAATTCCAGAAAGTATCAGAAAAGCTTCTGTCTCAAGTTTTTTAAGCTGCCACACCACACTTATTGATGTATATATTCTGTCGTATAATAGCAATGTATCAGATTCCACGTCACTGAGAGACACAAAGTAGGCACTTCTGTGGATAAACTGTCAATTCAATCTTTTTTCCAAATGATAGCTCTTTTAAAAAATAACAGTTTGCAAGGAATGAAGTCCTAGGTTATTTGGTGTGAAGATGTATACTTTTGTATAGCATATTTTAGGCTGAAATATTTATCAGTTTACATACAGAGGAAATCACTAGAAAGCACTCAGTTCTATTCCAAATGGCACTGTCTAAAAATATTTTGTTCTTCCTTTTCTTCAATCAAAGAAAAGAAAGTAAGCTTTTATAATAAAGCTCTTTCATTATTTTTGGAAGCATTGTAAAAATGATGAGTAAGGTTTGTTTCTGAATGGTACAAGTCCAGTATTTCAAAATCAAGTCCAAGAGCTCATTGCAATATCTAATGGTCAGTAAACCAGCCTTCAAATGGCTTTAGGTTTATAACAAGAATGAGCATTGCATTACTTGGATATGACTGGAGCAAAGGTTCTAAGCAATCCTTAATGTGCAGTAAGCGACAGGTCAGCTCTTTTTTTGGAAAAAAAAGAACTACCACTTCAACTGTTCCATTGTGCAAGAATGGGAGCAGAGGGTAAGATAATTCCATTTCTGCTCCTCCTGGGGAAATAAAATAAAAAATAAAATAAAATAAAAAAAAAACAAAAACAAAAACAAAACAAAAAAAAAAACACAAAACAAAAAAAAAACACAAAACAAAAAAAAAAAAAAGAAAACAACAAAAAAACCCCCACACAACCAACATTATTTTTAGCATAGTTTCTGTTTCATGCATTGTGTTTAGCTGGATTGAAATGTGCAACTGGAAAGTCTCTAACCCCCACAATGAACTTAATCACACACCAAAATGAAGGTAAAGAATCAGCCTGAAGCTCAAGAAGCCAGACACCCAGCTGGACTCATACTCTCTTTTATTGATAGAAAGCATATTCTGAGTCTACATCAAATCCCTACTGATGTCTTTCACAGAGGGCCCAGAAAAATCAGCATATCTGAGGAAGAGAAACAATCTAGAGGAGAGTTAGCTTTCTGCAAATTTTTAATGGAAATATATTTGCCAAGAGTCTATGATCTGGGTGTTAAAAAGGCAGCAACACATGAAGAGAAATGTCCCTAGAGGCAAAGCAGACCCTCTATTTAAAACATGTAATATCTTTACATTTGATAGACAACAAAATGTCCTTAGTTTGTGTGTGCAGATAAACTACTGCAACTCTTATAGTGCATGCTCAGTACCACTTTTTTTTGAATTAGCATTTTTACATTGAAAATACCTATTCACTCTCAAAAAGAAAAAAAAAAAGAATCCTAGAGACATTCATGAACATTAGTAATGTAACCATTTTTTCTTCTTTAAAGTCCCTCAATGCAATCTCAGTATCAGGCTTCAGTCCTCAAAAACATCATTAAAACATCAGTTAGCCATCAGTCTAGCACAGGCCTACATAACTTGCCTGTGCATGATCTTAAAACCAATGCATTTGTCTCCCCAGCACCTGGGAGGCTCTGAACACTGTTTGATCTGTCTCAACCTATGTCCCAGTCACAAAATCCTCTAAGACAGTATATATTTCTAACTACACCTGGTAAATTCATGACTTCCTGGGACAGTGGCAGTTCCAGCCGCTACGCATTCTGTGGAGGGAGATAAAACAGAATGGGTGCTATTGCATCAGGAAAGAAGAAAGAAGGAGATGTTGAATTTCCTATAAGGAAGGGAGAAAGAGGGTGAAGAATCTGATGAGAAAAAGGGGAGAAGTGCTGCAAAGAAAAGGAGGGGAATAGAATAGGTAAGATATTGTAGGAAGTCAGATACTGCTGCAGAAGGGAAATATGCCAGCTATGCTCGTTGTCTGCTTTCTTCTCCAGAAAGGGAAAGCAATGGCTTTACTTTATTCCTTTTAAGCTTTGCAGAAGATAAAATACATTTTAAGAGGTTTTTCCAAAGGTTTTGGGGCCTCAGGCCTAACTTGCATTATCATCTCTACCCTAAAGAGTCAGGTGTAGAAAACATGCACCTCAAACTGCACTTCAGATCTTTAATCTCCAGTCCTACTTACACTGTGTAGATGAAATACCCTTTATTTCAAAACTTCATAGCTCCTAAGGTTCAGCAAGAAGAAGGCAGCATGTGCATGATAAAAGACAGCTGTCTGGCCTCTTGCAAATAGCAAACAGGAAAATATAGCCTATGCAAAATGTTAGGACAGAGGTCATTAAAGAGCTTGAAAGATTGTCAGTGGCCTTATTGTTCACATTGCTGAATCCACAAGAGCTCTGCCAAGGGCAGCAGAGCACTGGTTCAGCTAAGCCTTCCCTATGATGTGTAATTAGGAGATATAGGCCCTAGGATTTCTCTTTGCTTCTGAGATTTCTATAGCACTATAAGTAATGAGAAAAAGCTAATTAAATGAAAGTACATTTTTGTTGACTTTTAAAAATTACTATTATTTAAATCCGGAACAGATTTGGAGTGAAGTATGCAGGTTAGACTCTGTGTGGAATAAAGTCCATCATTCTACCCCTTAGGAGAAGATAGGAGAAGGGAGTTACCACAAATTATACATCCCTGGAAGTGGAAGTGATGTGGCAAAACTCCTCCTCCTGTTTCTCTACATTCAGGAAGGGCACAGCAGTCTGGCTCTTAAACGTCAGCAGGTTTAGAAGACAGCAGTGTGCTCTTGCTTCCCGACAAAGAATCAGCTTAGCCAGCACAGGGCTTCATATGCAGGCAGCAAGGGCAGCACATATTTTTCTGAGCTGTTTGTTCAAATACCACTGTTTATACGTAAATACCAAGCATGTTTGAAAGTTATCAGTGAAAATTTCTCATGCCATTGATGTTCTCCAGTATAATCTTGCAGCTTCAATGCAAAATTAGTAGTGGCTCAGCTGCCTGCCTGCCACACCGGTCCATTGTTGATAAAATTAATCTGTGAACATCTTGTACATGCACATACTACTCTTGTAATCTAGTCATAAAAAACACTTTCACAACTGATACTCATAATGATTCTGGGCTGCAAGAAAGATGGAGAGGGAATTTTTACAAGGGCATGTAGTGACAGGACAAGAGGGAATGAATTCAAACTAGATTAGGAGGACATTTTTTTCTGTGAGGGTGGAGAGGCACTGGCACAGGTTGCCCAGAGAAGTCCTGGAAGTCCCATCCTTGGAAGTGTTCAAGGCCACACTGTATGGAGCTCTGAACGACCTGCTCTAGTGAAAGGTGTCCCTGCCTATGGCAGCAGGGTTGGAACTAGAGAAACTTTAAGGTCCCTTACAACCCGAACCATCCTATGATTCTATGATTTTCTGATGCCACTGAGAGGGAAAAGCATCTCTTGGTTTGGCATGACTCAGTGTAGGTCATCATAGACGAATAACGCATATGTGCCTGAAATAATATATTTTCCAGCAACAGTGCTGACCATCCTGCCCATAACATCAGAATTTGTTTTCTTGAATATCCAAACAATCCAACATCATAATTCCATTATATGAGCTCTATAAAAAAGCATTTTCTCAGGAAAAACAAAGTTTTATCAAAAGTTCAATTCATCAAGTTTTCAATTAACTGAGGAGGTTATACTTTGGAAATTCAATATAACTTGCAATTTAGTGACACAAAATTTCTCATCTTTTATAGAAATTACCCACACTGGCTCCTCACTGAATATTATAAATAGGAAATAATTTATCAAGTCAGAAGTTATATTCTTCTGTAATTATAGTGGCTTTAGAAAAAAAATCCCATTTTAAAAAATACCTGCTGTATTCTCCAAACTGAGTTGATTGATAGAGAATTCACATAAACTTCAGGACAAAATTTGACACAACAGACTCAAAATGTAACATTTTGTTCAATTTCTCTACTCTGACTTTATATTTCTTTCTGTGTTTCAAGGCAAAAAGAGACATTATTAAAACCCACAGTCTATAAAGAAGCATGTAACAGTCAAACTAAAATTATGTTCTTATACAAATACAGTTTTGCTTTGTAGCATAAATACAAGAGTCAGTGACACAACTTCTCATGACCACCACTAAAACCAGATATTATCATCAACAACCTTCTGATTTGCAAAAGACCTTCAAGGCTTCTGACCCTGAAATTCAAACTGTACAAGTAAATATATCTTTCTTCTCTTCCACAAAGAGAAGTTTTTCAATGCCCACCCTATATTTCCATTTCATAGAAATGCACAAACTAGCAAAAAAAAATTCAAAGCAAGAGTAGGTATGGTCACGAAAATATTCTTCTTACTGGCATTCCAGCAATGAGCCTTTTGAAGATCACTTACTCTAAAAAGTTGCAGTAAGAAAAAAGAAAAGCCTTTTTAAACTCTAAACCAGACATTTGCCCTCTAGTCTCATCTAAGAAGGAATTGGACCCATACATTTCTCTAGGATTAGACATTTTGACTTGTATTGAATTTTCCCAAAGAGCAGATATATGGGAGAAGAAATCTATTAAGGATAATTCTTTTAAGTCTTGAATTCTCTGATTCTTAGATTCCATTAAAAAATGTGCAAAAAACCTTTTCTAATCAGCACTCTTGTCAAAGGTAATTTTAGAAGCATCAAAAGAAGTAATGGAGACCAGCAGAATCACCATCTGTAATTTATCCTGATTAAAAAAACAGCATTTTTGTAGTAGTTTAATTCCCATTAACTATTAACTATTCCCATTAAATATTCATTATTTAATTACATGCACTAAAACAGGTAAGTTTGGGTTAAAGCAGCAATTCTTTCTAACAAGTCATTAATATTCAGGCAAGAGAACAGTATGCAGCAACATTTCCCACTTCCCACAGAAAAATTAAATTATAACCTTTTTTTTTTTGTCACCTCTTAACCTCTATAGATGGGAAGAGTGTAGAGGTCAAAATAAAGAACTGAAATTGGGTTTGGAGTGGTGAAGAGTGACAGCTGCCCAGCCCCCTCCTGCTAGGAGATGGGAATGTGCAAGACAGAAACAAAGACCTATATTCTAAGCAACACTAGGAAGTGATCCCCAGGGACATTAGACTGACAAAGTTATGACCTAATTAAAGAACATCTCCTACACGTTGTCATTGTTCCTGCAAGTCTAGGACAAAATACTTCTTTCCATAATGTCAGTATTGACTGGAGACAAGATACAGTATTATACTAACACCATGTCATGACTCTAGGGTATATGTGTGTAGGACCAAAAAAATGCTTCCCAAGACCACCTTGCATTTTTTTGTTTCAGAAGGATATGCCTGAACTTTGAAAATGGTTATGTTAGTTGTTTTGTATTAGCACCCCAAACTGAAATGAAATAGTGTTAAACTACTTTTCCTGTTAAGCTGTGTGGAAGTGATAGGCTGTAGGTGTTATTTTGTTTAGAAACTCGGGTATTAGAGTTTTCCAGTGAAATGAGGATCTACTGTGAAGCTGTGATACAGTCGCTAGTACTAAGTGACAATCCACTCCTTTTAACACTAGGCAGATGTAAACATGCCAAGCCCATCAAGTGCAGTTAGTGTACCCATATTGCTAATTAAGAAATACTTTTTACAGTGTGAACTCTGCCATGTAGCTCATCATTGCATCTGTAATATTTGTCAGTATCTAATTTGCTTCATTAGCACTGTACAGTCACAGTGAGTAATGCACATTGACAGGGATTTTTCACTTTTCTCTACTGCTCCTTCTTCAGAAAATTTCTATGAATAGTTTTTTGAGCATCAGAACAATAAAAGCAAAGATTCTGAAAGGCTCTTCAGGTTTTTTTCTCCTCAGGAACCATTGGATATTTTGTAAAAATGGACAGAAACCCATGAACTATAACAGTGTTTACAAGATTTTATCAGTAAAAGTGAACTTAAGAATAGTTTTAACTAACCAATAGAACTGAACATTAGATGTCATATATAATTTCTCTGAGAAAAAACAAAAAGGGTGCTAGCCAAATGTGAAGCAATTTTTCAGTACTAACAATTTTTTTCCAACTGTCCAATAAACTAGGATGTCAATAAATGTCAACATGACCTTCTTATATGATTTGCACCATGTCTGCCCATGTCTGGCATGAAATTAAAGTAGAAATTTTCCATACTAAAACTGGTAAAAAAAGAGTCACTTTGTATTCAAAAAAAAATGTGGTGATAAATTCTTTTCTCACTATCAATTAATTATAAAACCTCAGAAAAAAGTTTCATTTAAAAATTTACTATTAAAGGAACTTATGCTTTGAGGATGAAAACAAAATTAAGCATACTTAACAGGAAGAATTCTCTACTACCAAACTATTTACTATCAAACTATAGTAATTCTAGATGAGAAATCCTCACCTACAATTCCAAACTGAGATTAGCTGTACAGTTAGGTAAATGGGTTTCTGATGCCAAGGAAGACCAGACAAAAATTCCTCTGCATGAGGAAAAGGTGGAGTAATTCATAGGTTATCTAGATAAGAGTGGAGTGAGTTTGAGGTGACTGTGGATCAGCAATAGAGGGAAGGACAGAACTGAAGCCCACCAGACAAAATTTGAACAAGTATTTTATTTACCCAATAAGATCCATAAGACTAGGCACAAGGGCATTTTGCTCAAAAAATAATACAGGAGTAGATATAGTTGAATTTACAGACAATTATGAAAAGTAAAAGAAATTTTCTAGAAAACTGAAAACACCAAAAGGTTAGGTTCTCACTCATGTCACAAAGCATATGCAGGCAAACTAATGTTGGAAAGGTTATGAACACCTATCACAGACTATTAAATATGGTACCATAGATACCATCTTGGCTAAAGAAGCCTCTGAGCTTCCAAATATCAAAAGCTGAAAGAGGAACTGCCTTGGTCTTATATTCTCTCCTTAAATATGTACCAGTTGTCACAACCAAAGATAGGTTTCTGACTTAGAAGGACTTCTCACTTCACCAAAGCAAGCATTCTTATGTTTTTACTATATTTTTCCCGTACTGTTTTTGGCAGAAACTCATTTGACCATCAGAAAATTAAATTAATCTTTAAGTCACAGTCGTACATCTTTACTGCCTGATTTATTAAATGGGAATTACAATCAAAGTGGTTATATTAGGAATATCTTGCTATTTTGTCAAGGATCCACGCAGTATTAAAAGGGAAACCAACAGTTACTTATGTAAATACACTGCAGATGCTTCCCTATTGACGAACAACACCTTTCAGAAAATAATGAGTTTGTCTGATGCCAATTAATGTTCAGCACATGCTACTTCCTTTGTCAGCATTTCATGCACTCCAGAGGGAACTGAATGAAAGTTATCTTATGGTAGGTGATCGTTGTATAGGTACAAAAAAACATGTACATTGTATCCATATGGACCACATACAGTGCTTTGTGAAACCTGTGCATGATTCTGGTTACATACACATGAAACTAAGTACAGCATCTGGGCATTGTGGAGAGATCAATAGTCAAATACTTATCTTTATGAAAATCAGAATAATTTGTTAAATTACATCTGTGTAGTTCTGGTTTGTCCACTTTTGCTGCATCTTCCAGTGGAATTAAAAAGCAAGTATATACCCCTATATAAAGAAGATTACATTTAATACCCTGTAAAAAGCCTCACTGAATACTTTAAACTTATTTAGAGGTCATTAATTTTATTATGCTAAACACTGAATCTGAAGTTCTCAGAAGAAACCTATGTATCTAAATTCAACCAAGTAGAGCTGGAAGACACCTGAAAAAAGCACTTTCTCAATTCCCCTATTTAAAGAGATGGTTCTGTCACTTGAAGTACGGACAAGATGTTATGAAGTTTTGCTAAGCCAGGGCAAAAAATATTTGCAAGTTATTTTAAGGTCTTGCCTTTGAATTTTTCCTTTCTCAATTTGTTTTACTGTTAGCCTAAGTTGAAATTACGTTTTAGTTTTAATTGTAAACTTTACAATAACTTTGGCTAGATAATTTTAAACGTGACCCTATTTACCCAAAAATCAGGATAGCACATATGAAACATATCATACATGTCTGAGAAAAATCTATTCATTTACATAATCCTTATCTTGGATAAAATCCATCTGCAAAGTACATTTTTCTTTTGGGGTTCCCCGTAGTATGTGACCCATAAAGTCATTATGTGGGAAGAGGGGAAAAAAAATCAAGTTGCAAATTATAGAAAGTGTGCTTCATTATCTAAAATATTGCTTCTGAGAAATAGTATTAAACAAAGTATTCCAGGTTCTGATACTGAACTATGAACTGCTTCAGGTTCTGCAGCTGGTAACCAAGGCCAGGTTAACCTAACCTAAAAGGTAGCTTTGGACACATCAACAGAAGTGTTTTGGTTCAGGCAAGGAGTGCACTTCTGACAGTCACCTGGACACTGGTCACATATCAGAGCTCTGGGAGCTTGAGCTTGAATCTACTGAATGACATTAAGCTTGCACGTGTGATCCAGGAGCAAACCAAGTGCCCTCTAGTCACCAGGGGCCATTCAGTCCAATGGAGCAGAATACAGTGAGCATGAAGACAGGAAAAAGCATGAAATGTATATTTGTAAAATAGTTCCTCATCACTATTTCGTATTCACATCTGCTCCTACTGGTCTGCACTACTTGTTAATAGAAATGTTAGTTTAAAAATCTCTACTTTTCATAAAGTGCTTTTAAATTCAGGAAATTGAATTATTCTTTCTTAAAAATGCACACTCTCCTCACTTTCTGAGGAAATGGCATTCATAATTTTTTTAAAGTTGACTTTCTCTGGAAAATTCTGAGCTACTGCATAGACTTGCAAGAAAAATCAGCCCAATTTCACTGCAGGCCCCAAGCGCCAGCATTGAGTCTGGCATTTAATTCACTATGGATCACTGGCGGAAAAAAGCAGGCTTTGCATACTAAATTGTAATCTAGGTTATAGAGGACTAGGTGTCTTCCAAGAATGGTGCTGTGTTGTGTTATTTCCTAAGGAGGCAGTCCTTACAGGTTCTGGTGGCAAATTTCCTTCATGTATATTTAACATCTGCCAGCTCAGCTCATAGAAATAATCAGGTAAATAACTAGTCCAAGGACAAAAAAAAAAAAAAAAAAAAAAAAAAAAAAAAAAAAAAAAAAAAAAAAAAAAAAAAAAGAAAAAGCAAACAAAACAAGGAGCAAGCAAATAAAGCACTTTAAATGTCACAAATTGCTTGACTCTTCAGTTTTGTGCAAAATGCCATATTGTTGGACCAGGGAAGGAGGAGAAAATTCTTTCCAAACGGAGTCTTTGAATTTTATCAGGTTTGGGTTGTTTTGTTGTTTTGCGGAGGAGTTTTCATACTGCTAATGTGCCACTCGTAAGCAGTGCAAAATTTTTTTAGACTCACATTCTTCAACTTGTTGTTTACCTCACTTCAAACTATTGCTACCCAACAGCACACCCAGAACTTCATTTAGGCAATTTCTAAAATATGCTATGTGGAGGACACCACCTGCTGCCACTTCTGCTTCTGTTACTCTCCTGCAAACACCACTTTTGGTGCCAGGAAGACTGAACAAGAGATATTAGAACACACAGCATATATAGCACAGATAGGGATGTCTATAACTGAAGTTCTTCCATCTTATTTCTCTCTTCACTGATGATGTCCACATCATCTCTGTTTTGCTCCCATCAGCCCTGATTTTTAGTTTATAAGCTTTTGTGAGCTGCAGCTTCTTTTCTTAAGGCTTATCAGAGTAGAGATACCCAAATATATGTACTTGCTCCCTGTAAATATCAGTTTAAGACCAAAATACAGGCAGAAGACAAGCTGACAGATGATCTGTTGGACAAGGGTAGAAAAAGAGACCTTCAGACTAGATTTGTCACTTTTTTCCATTTATACTTCTGAGGAGCTTCACTATGGTGCCCCTTTCCCTTACCTTGCTGGTTTCTCTAACTGCTTAACAACCAGCTAAATCACTGGAATAAATAAAACAAAGAAGAATATTTCTGTATATATTGTTTCAATTGTTTCTAATTATGTTGTAGTAATTAGATGATGTAAGCATTGATTAATCTTTTGTATGATTCAGAAGGCCAATGGGCACAATTACCCCATTTGGACAAGTGACAGGATGCCCCTGCATGCCAGGAACCAGAACTAGTGTATTTTCAACTGAGGGAACCTCCTTAGAATTCCAGTGTCTTTATTGGCACTTTTTATGAAGCAAATATAAAAAGCCTATAGTTTTGGTTTATTTTATTTTTGCTCTGGTCCTTGCAATGAGAGACTGTTAACTTCTTTGAGTTTTAGGTCTGTGCTAACTAACAGGGTCAAAATTGGAGTGAAATTTGTAACTGTGCTCTCACTGTTATATCTGCATTAATACCACCAAGCATAATGCAGTTTTGTTTTCACTTGGTTTTGCTGACACAAGATTCTCTGATCACTAATTTTTTTCCAAGTCTAAAGTTTCTCTTTGCTCCACCACAAAAATTAATCCTCTTGACTCACTGTGGTGAGACATGCTTTGAGCAGAAAAAAGTTGTATGGAGTGCAGTACATAGAGTCTTTGTCCAGCTGAGGTCTCTGGAGCTCTGCTTAAACTCTCATTATTTAAGCATGTTGGGAGCAGAACCACATAGGTGCCCATTCACATAGACATCTATTTAAATAGCAGCAGAACTGAGCGTAGGCTCTGTGGCTATCTACTGGTAAACAGTCCATAGCTCACAAACCTCCACAGTGGTTAAATATCAGCACAGTCCCTAACACAGATTTGACTTATCCAAACTACTGCTCTTTCCAGTTATGTTTGGACATTGTTTGAATGTGCTGCACACGTCAGAGACTATTCCTAAAGATTTGTGTTTGGGAAGGGGGGGAGTCTGACCAATGTGAGAAAGGACACAACCTCAGAGCTAAAAAACAAGCCTTGTCCTGCTTCATTTAGGAGTTTCAATATGTCAGCTTAAACAAATTCATAACAGGCTGTTGGGTTGTTGATCAGTAAACTAGTCAAGATCCTTATCCCAGGAGGTGAAGTTCCCTATAAAATTTGAGTTTCAACTCTGCAGATGATCCCTCCTAGAGGCTGGAGAGGCAGAATGGATGACCACTCCCAAGATACAAGCTGGTGCTGGAGGCCACAAGGTAATAACTTCTGCTGGTGTACTCAAGAAATCTGTTCAGATGAGGAGTTTGTGTCCTTTGTACAGAGAATTATACTGAACTAGACACACCATGACACAGCATCACAGAAAAGGGAGAGTTTACAGTCTGGCATTTAGGGTTTAGTAGGTGACAGTGGCAATGAGGCTTCAACAGCAATATTTTATGAGAAACAGAAATTGCCTCCAAGAGGTGAAGGTTTATATCAGCAGTTGTTTGCTGGCAATTATCTCAGATGGTACTTTTTTCAGCATAACAAAACCAACTCAATTAATTTCTACATAACTTATATAAGAGATTAGCTGGAAACTTCTTAATTCCTGGCTATTTTTGTTCTAATTCCCAAAAGAGATTTACAATGCCTTGATAGTAAAATGAAGAAAAATTCAGTCAATGCTGCTGTTGTGAACTACGTGTGTCTGTCAGCTGCACATACTTATATGCAGTTGGACCCATTGTCACCTGCAGAGACATTAACATTCTGATTTAAAACTCCATTGATCTATAAGCGTTTAAACTAAGAGTAGATGGGGGTTTTAATCAAAATCAGTACAACATGAAATAGTGTGAACATTTTAATGAAAACGGGTTTAATTGCTTTTCTCTGTTGCACGGGTGGATTTCCAGCTGGGACACTGAAAATATGAAAACACTTTGGGATCTATTGTTGGATCTTGCTTTATTCTCCTGCAGGTTTGGGTATATAGATTGATTATACTGCTTAGCAGCTTGCCTGGTTAAAAACAACACAGTATTTCCCTTAGAGACATCCCCTTAGAAAATCCTCACACAATATATTAATCTTTGGTATTTGTTCAGTTTCTGTTCGTTTGCAATCTATGAACAACAACAAAAAAATCCACTAGAGGTACAATGATCTCAAGCACATGAATCAGGGAGATCAAAATGTAATTTCATGTAGGAGTGAAGTGTCCCTTATTTTTGTTTCTTTTTGTGGATGCAATTCCTGCTGCTTTTGCTTGCTAAATATCTCAGGAAATAGACTATGGAATTCTAATAAGGCAATCAGTATGAGAAACAGAAAAAGTATCTTTACAGCTGCGTATTATTGATTTTTTAACTCATAGTAATCATCCCACCATTTTCCAGCCTTAGAGAACTAAATGATTAGGGATTTATACTGTGTGGTTGTAATAATAAATATGAAGAAAAGCTTTTTTCAGTGTTCAGCAGTTATAATGCATGATACAAAATATATCCTGGTTTTGTGTAAATTTCATCTTGGAGCTTTTCTATAGCAGAGCGACTTGTTTCCACAGAGTATTCTATAATGACAAACATACAGAAAGCTAAGACTGCAAAATTGTATGTAAACATGTATGGATTTTAAGCAGAACATACTGAAAGGCAATGGAGTCATTTTGCTACACTATATAATTTGCAATTCTGGAATATCTAAGACAAAAAAAAAAAAAGAAAAAGGTTTATTTATTGGCAAAGATTCATTTTGTTCAAAAAAAAAAAAAGCCATCAACTCAAATTATGACTTGACTGAAATTATATAATTGTATATATAATATACAATGGACAATATATATATGTATGTAATTGCATAGAGATTTTCTTTAGAAATATGATTTATATGTTCATTTGGGTACAATTTTTAGGTTGACACTTTTCCAAATCTCTCCCAGTCTGCAGCCACTATCCCTCAAGGTACCTAAAAAAATGTGTAGGTGTGCCTCTAAGGGCCATGGTTTAGTGGTCAACTCAGCAGTGTTAGGTTTGCAGTTGGACTCTCTGAACATAAAGGTCTTTTCTACCCTAAATGATTCTCTGATTCTATGAAATGCAGACTCACCCCTTACTCTTCAATTCTGAGATAACCTTAACTGAAGATTCTTGTGCAAGACTGTTGCAGTTCATTGAATAATATTGAATAGTAATGTCTGACAATGGGTTGTAGTTTTATACTTGTACTTTTATAAAGGTCTGCTTCACGAAAGTGTTTTGAGTGGAATCCAGACATGTTAGTGGAAAGATTACTCATGGAAATGAAGTTTCCATAGATAGATGGGTTTCCATGTATAGAAATGTATAAAAATATTTTTTGTCCACTCTCACTGCTTCATAAAGCCAGCAAAACTTTGTGTAGTTAAGGTAGTTGTTTTCAGTCTGCAGTGAAGAACAGTCAGTAAGAAGGCAGAATGAGCAAAGGTAGTCTTGGAAAATAGTAGTCCTCTTCTTAGTCTGACTGTTCAAAACAGCTTTTTGAAAGAAGTGGAATCCACTCCCCTGTTATAGCATGAACAAATCAAGATACCAAACATCCAATTCCTAGTGCTTACTTTGGCCACTTGCCTCTTGAAATCAAGTTCCTTGGTACTCTGCCATCCCTACTGTCTTGAGAAAATGTCACAATTAACAAGAAGATGGAGAAAGTAGGGTCACCACTTCTCAAAGAGGTGAAAAACACAATTGCTATATAAAAAGAGGGCCACACTACTTGACAGTTAGCAGGTGGTGATGCATCACACAATGCCAATCAAACCATAGTATGGGGCTCAAGCTGAGGACAAGTTCCACTGGAGGTGCAGTTAGGTCAGCATTATTGCTTTTGTGGAGCTGAGAGCTCTGCAGTGCTGCATTGCAGACATGGTGTGCTTTGATACAGTGAGAAACAGTGACTTGGCGACTTGGGGCTAAAACCTCTGTAACATTCCAGAGTTATTAGCACTTTAAAAAAATCATCCTCTACACAACCCCCATGCTGGTTATGCATCCAAACCCACATGCTGGTTATGCATCCAAATATCCAAGAGTGTGTGTGTTTGCATGTGTGTGTATGTTTGGGTGGGGTTGTCTTTATGTATTTTTACTTTTATTTTTTTTTTTAAATTACACTTTTTCAGAAGATTCAAAAATTACTTTTTTTCCTGTACAAGTTCAGAAATTTCTATAGCCAAAGACAACCTGCTAACAATATGACAATTTAAACCACGGAAACAAATCTTGTTTCCAAGTAAAACTGATGGTAATTATGGTGTATTAGACCTAGGATCTTTATTTTTATTTCGTCATCAGAAAGCTAGATAATTCAGCTTTCCACAATCATTCTTCTTTTTAATTACACCTTTTGACAGCAACGATGGTTTCAGATCTCAAAGCCAACACTGAAAGATTAAAGCATAGTTAAAAAATAGCTTTCCTTTACAAATGTCCACAAATTTAAGGTCAAATATGAACTTCAGTTGGAGTAGTTTCGGCTGTAACTTAAAAATTTAGCATGAAATCTTAGTACTACTAAAGTGAATATTTTTTTTTAGATGAGCAATTCACATAGAAATTAGCTTTTATGTTGAACTTCCCCTCATCCCTGAACATGCTTAAAAACATGAACAGCATCCACATTTTATTTATTTGCAATTGTGTTATGTCCTTATCTAATGCCATTGTGCTAGGTGTTACACAAATATCTGATGACACCTGGTTCCTAAATAAGCTTTTTAGGACAGGTAGTGCGTGAATAAGCTGGGTCAATGTCAGTGCTGAAATAAACAAAAAAGGAGACATTAAAAATCATTAAATAACTGAGACCAAATTCATGGAAAAATATGGGCCAACTGCTAAGCATGCCTAAGGCAGGCAAGATTTAAAATTCACAGTGTAGCACAGCCATGTTATGTGTTTGAAGCATATATGTTCACCATCTTTTATTGCATTCAAGTCTTTTATCTTCTTCTTTTCTATTTCTCTACTTACTTCTCTGAATCAGGTGTTTTTTGCAGCTTTTATCTCTTGGTCACCCTACCCACTTCTTGAAATGGGTGTGCACCTTACCAGCAATTAGGTTTTACAGGAAAAGTATAAAGTATGGTATTTCTCTACTCATTACTGAAAGGACCACCTAACCACCTTGGAAATAAAAATCCACCAGCCATTTAATATTCCAATGTAGTCCAGAAGCTTGGTGGAGGGAGAGTGATGGCATTAAAAAAATAACACCACTTTGCTTACTAGTTTCTTTCTGCAGAAGATGTAGTTGCAGTAACAAACTAGTTGTTACTAATCTTGTGACAAGTCACTAACAAGGTGTGTGGAGTTTTGAAGAGTTTTGTTCTCTTTAACATACCAACTTCCACAAACAGACTATGTAGACCATTAATGCTGGTCTAGAGGGCAAGATGCCCCTTTGGGATTCTGAAAGCTGAGATGTTGGCAGCATTCAGGTGTAGGTGACAAGACAAACTGTGGCTTCAGAGTTCAGTAAGAGGAGAAGTCAATTAAGCCTCTGAATGCAATGTTTCACATCTAGCTGTTGTAGGGCAGATGTAGAAGAGTATGAATAAGGCAAGGAAATGAAGGGGATGGTCAATTATCTGAAAACTACCACTTCATTCCTCATTAGCATGACTTCCTCAGACTCTTAACATATGTTGTCCAAAATAGAAAAGAAATGTTGTTCATATCAGGTCCTCATCTTTGCAAGCAGAGATGTTGCAGAGGTGCTGTTGTTCTGCCTGTGGAAAGAGCTCAGGATGTTTTTGACTTTTGTAATATTTCAGAAGTTCTCAGACTAAGTTCACAGGTGCAGTTTAAGAGACATGACTTGCAATTGTGACTACTGAATTAAAAATTTAAGTAATGACAGGATTAAAGGTTTTGTAGCATTTACTCAATTCTCAAATCTGTGCAGGGTCATACTATGTGTGTAGACAACATGTGTTCATAGATTTGTTAAATTCAACCTATGTCTTGCTTAATGTGACCATGCAAATGACAAATCAAACTGTGCTGGATGGCAACTAGAGCATATATGTAACATTATAATGACTATACCAGGAGCTGTACTTGTACCTTCCTGAGGTAAAGGGAATACAAGCAAAGTTTTCCAGGTATTTCAATAGAGTGTGTATATTTCCAGATCACCACTGATATATGTCAGGGCAGCAAAACATTTTGTTCCCACCAAGGTGAAAAGAGAGCCAAGCATCAGATTTAGTTTGGGAGCTTGGTCATTTTTATTGGATTGTTTAGAAGGACTTTGAGCTTTATTTCTATAAATTTCTATGTTCAATCACTACAAGTTCAAATTTTGGATTCTTGAAGATTTGGTACATGTTGTACAGTCAGGATATTAACATTTTAGGTATTGACATTTTAACATCTTTTGCATTTTCTAGTCCAAATATTGGCTTCCAATTTGCCTTCCTGTGGTTTTATTTGTCTCAAGCTGATGTACAGTATGTGATAGATCAAATTGCCACAAAAAAATCAGAGAGTCATTTTCTTTTTCAGATAGGTAAGTGAGGTCAGAAGGGATCAAAATGGTCATTCAGCCTAATCTCATTTATTGCTTTCAGGCAATGATTCCTACATCTACCTAGATTGCTGCCCATATTTAAAGCCTTTACCTGCCTGAGACTTATCTCACCCTCTGGCAATTATGTTTAATAGTTGGTTATCCTCACTTGAAAAAAAAAAAAAAAAAAGAAAAAAAAAGTGGGAAATTTTATTTTCAGTTTGAATTTTGACCTGAAATTTTATTCATTTTACACATTTTTTTTCTATTAGGTTATAGACTGTTTCACATAATTTAATGGTCTAATTAAAATGAAAGCAATGAAAAACATTTATTTCTTCCCCTATGCTACAAGCCACCCATACTAAAAGTTTATTTGTGTACATCGATACTATAGTTCTAAGAAATTTACACTGTATACAAAAATAAGCAGAATTCTAGTAGATTTGGAAGCCAAGTGTATTCTAAAATGAACTTAACAATATCAAGTGAGTCAGCTTTTACTATCAATGACAAAGACTGTGTGTCCGCCTAATTTAATTAGTGTGAGAGCATATTTTGTGGGTCATGTTTAATGGACAAGCATGGTTGAAATAATGAGCACAAATAGCAGAGCAACAAACACTGAAGTAAATACAACCATGTAGAAGTTTAACAATTTCTTTCTTCCTCAAAATAAAACACACTGGAACAACAAGTCCTGTCTAAGAAAAGGCAGTTGGAATACAACACCACCTACATATGTGAACTCAATTAGCACAGCACTGTTGTCAATCATAGAGATGTTCTTTGTACCAACAAATAAAATATGGAATGAGACTCTCTGGGTCAGCTTCTTGGACTAAAAATTACATTAAACCTCAAACATGAGCAGTGGTAATATATTATATGTGTATTAAAAAGCCCTGTCATTAGTGGGTATAAGGTGGAAAGGTAAAAATGGCCATTGAATGGTCTTTGTTTAACGCAGGGATAGATATGACTGCTTAGCATTGCAGAAAAAAAAAATGCATAGGCTAGTAATTTCTATATATACATACATATTTATCTTATATATTTATACATTTATATCTTGTATTAATTTTTGTAATTTGCCTTTTATGTCTTTGTCTATTTGTATTTTATATCTCATATGTTGGAGAACACTGTCTCAAAGGCTGCCAAAACAACCAGGGTGAACGGTTTCAAGCAAGTGAACAACACCAGAAACTGACAGCTACCTCAGAACTCAGAAGCTCATGTTTTAAAAGATGTTTTG
>JAWWTY010000037.1:18796130-18809446 GCA_035222235.1 Margarornis squamiger
CCCCGAATAAATCAGTTCCTGCCTTCACCCACCATCGGCTGGGACTGGTCCCTTCCTTCCCTCCGGCACGCGGCACTCATATGCATCATGAAAACAGCTAGGCAGCTGGCAACTTCTGTTGGTATGTGTACTCAGGACAGATTTTGTAGAAAGTAACAGAACTCCACAAATACTAATCTGCAGAGTACACAATTAATTCTGTGTTTTGCAAGAGACAAGTCAAAATAGGTTTTGTCCCTGAAAATATTTTCCATTGGCGTGATAGGAGGACACAAAAATAAGAATCTTACTGTTTAAAATGAAGAAAAATTAGTCAGAAGGGAACAGTATTACTAAACCAGTAGTCAAGTAGAGGGAACGGTTAGTCACTAATAGTATTTGTGCACTTGGGAGAATTAACAAAATAAATCCTTCTGCAAGTTGCATGCAATAGCTTCCAAGTTGCAGAATAAACACTTAACTTTAGTAGAATATTGTCCACGACCGATTAAAAAGTTCATTAGCAAAGCCAAGGTTAAAAACATTCAGATGAGATATCAAGAGAAAATCAGTCAGAATTCAACTATTTGCAAACAGTACACAGCTATAGCAGGACAAAGGATCCCCTATCCTCTGTTTATTTCCTTGAGTCCTTTAGCATATATTATGCACTCCACTGAAACCAAGGTTTCAGTTGAGCAATCTGCTTGTCCCAGCTTCAGGGCTGGTGAATAGAAACAGTTGCCTTGAAGGTGCCACTTACTTCCCCACAGAATTATACCCGGGAACAGCTCTGCTTCTGCTGTCAGGATTTCAGCTTGAATTGGACTATATGGGAGAGGAGTTGTAGGCAGTTTGACTAAAATTCCACCAAGTCAATTTGTAATGAAATGCTAACAGGGCTCAGTAAGAGAGGAGACTTTTTTTGCAAATATTCTCTTTTCTATTTTTGCCTATTTTTGACATGGTGTTCAAGCTAAATGCTTCACTTTCACACAGACCATCTTACAAAATGTAGGTCTGTCACTGTTATCACAGAGCTGTGTAATTTTCTGATTTTTCAAATCTGTTGATCAAGATGGGTGACAGTGTGGCAAAAAGTAACAGATGTCTAGAGTCTCAGTCTGCAGAGATCATCATTAAATCATTAGCGATTATCTACAAATAATTTCTGATGGCCTTATATAGAGGTCTTTGCCTCAACTGAAGCAAACCGATAGCATAAACTGCCAAGATTGAGTCTGTCTTCATAAATTTTCCTGATGCAAAATATTTGCGGATTAGGCTAAGTCCAAATATTTCACTATCAGTTTTAAAAATTAATATTCTATATGATGCATGCACATTTTAGAGACTGCTGTGTGGTTTTCTGTAGCAGAATATATGCTTGACACTTTCCTGTGCTTTAGAAACTCATAAGCAGTTTCTGAAATATATGAATACATTTTCATAAATATTTGATAAATATATGAAATATAAGAGATAAAAAGTATTTTAACCTTCTTCTAATAAATTGAGTTAATATGCCATATGCTTTATGAAGGACTGGACCATCAGATTTATTTTTCAAAAATAGTATTAATTTAAAAAAAAAAAAAAGTGGTGATCAATTTTATTCTGTTATCTTTTCAAAAAGTTCAGAAATGAACCCCTGCTGCTCTGTGATAAAAGAACAATTTGCCTTGGTTTACCCTAATATATACCTCACATAGATGTAGTCTTATTTATACTTTCTTATCAAAACATTAATTACACTAAGCCTCAAGAACAGAGTTTGAATAAAAGTATACTTATGAAGGAAAGCCTAGAATTTAAAATGCTTTATATTTTATTTCCTAAACTTCTGATTTTATTCCACATCTGCCAAATAGCCAGTGATGTTATTCAGTCAAAAGGATAGAGCCAGCCACTCCCAATAAGCAGATCAATATATATTAAAGTCCAATCAGATGTGATTTTAATTATATAAGTTTTAAGAGCAAATATTTTGATCATTCATCAGTTCCCTCTGCATCCATGTGAAAAAATAAGAATTAAGTCTTGTGAAGTGTTCAGTGCCTTCCATTCTCACTTCTGATTCTTGATAATCTTGCCTTTAGGGAAAAGAGATTAATTTAGAGGGGAAAGAAACTGTCCAAAAACCATTGGGTTAGTGTCAAGTTGTTACCTGCTATTTCATATTTACATTTACCACTAGACTGGTAAATAAAAACCATGCACAGCTTGAACAGATGTGGAAGAACTGAGGGGATCTACAGAGGCAATAGGAAATAATTCATGTTAATGCAGTTCCTTCTCATCTCCCCAGCCTGTTTTTTCACCTGTACAGCTATTCAGAGAAACGGAGATTTGGGATCAGAATATACACTGTTTCACAAATCATACACATCAATGACTGGGGTGCAAGCAAGTACCCAGTGTCAAATCATGTCATTTCATCAACTTGATCAGATACTAATGGAAATTGTCAGTTTTTCCAGCCAATAACCTCTATTTTATTTCACATAAAGTCTGAGGAAAGGGAAAAGCTGGCATAAGTACCACTGCCACATTTGTAGGTTTTATAGACCCTGAAATGTCTCTGTGCTGTATTTTCAGAACACTGTAATGAAATTATAGCTCTTGTCTCCAAGGAGAGGGATATCTATAGACATACCTAGAGCCATCAAAATGCCATCTGCTAAAAGGGAAAGTGTTCCTACCACTTTTGTTCACTTATGAAGGGTTTTACTCCTTAAACAGAATGATTTTTTTTGAGCCCAAATTTGTAGGAGTAAAGGAGGCAGAACCTGCCTTGCCATAAACAATTTGTTACCTCTGAAACTACATTTATATTTTCCAGGGTATGATTAAAACCAGAACTTTTTGCCAGAGAAATTTGAAGTTTAAATATGTGTTATTGCAGTTTGCTATTTGTGGAGATTACTGTCGTGTGTAACCTTTAAATGTGGAAAAAAGCCAACATTTTCAAGTTGTTGGGATTGTAAACATTTAGAGATTACATACTCATGTAACAAAACAAAAAAAAAGAGAACTTGTTCTGTTTACATAATCAGGCACTAAATATGCTATAAAGAAACATCTTCAAGCTGATATTGTGCAGTCTTAAAAATGACTGCAGTGTTACACACATTGCGTTGGGTTTTTATAACAGCTGCCTTTAGGCACGGTACTGCGTTAGAAAGGCCAAGTAGCAGCACCTCCACAAGGGAACCCCAGGAGATGAATAAATTACTTTAAAAGTTATTACAATTACTTCTCTGTTCCTCTTATTCCTAAGAGTGTGGGCAGCAGTGGGAATTGGCTGATATCTAAATATTGGTGTCTCCAAATCATCTCTTTTTGTATCACTACAGAGGCCATTTCAGAGATTCCCCCTACCTGAGAACACAAGTACGTTAATCAGAGACACAGAAACATATAAATCATAGAATCATAGCATAGTTTGGATTGGAAAGAACATCTAAAGGTCATCTAGTCAAATCCCCCTGCAAGTGAAGTTTCTCATAGCCCTGTCCATTCTAACCTTCAATGTTTCCAGGGATGGGGTATCTACTACCTCTTTGTTCCAGTGTTTACCATTATAAAAATCACCTCATTATAAAAATCTTGTCCCTTGTATCTAACCTAAATTAACCCTTCTTTAGTTTAAAACCATTCCTCCTTGTCCTATCACAACAGGTCCTAATAAAATGTCTTTCTCCATCTTATTGAAGTCTTCTTGGAACCTTCTCTTTTCCAGACTGAAAGCCCCAGCTCTTATATGTCTGTGGCCCTCATCTAGACATGCTCCAAGAGGTCCATGTCTTTTCTAGGCAATGTGTTTCTCTGAGGAAAAATTATTCAGAATCTTTATATACCTTAGAAAAATTTCCATTGGAAGTTAACTGATGAGAGTCTGGAGAAGATTTAGTAATGCAGGACATAATTTCAGGGGACAATTTAGGTCCTAAATGGTCTTTAATGAATGTAAGATTAACAGTTCCAAAGAAAGTGTGGCTTGCATACTGTAGCATCCTGTTCCTACAAGGAGTTTTATATGTTCAAACAATCAGACATTCTCTTTTAAGTGACCAGGAAAAATTAAAACCTGCTGAGCTGAGTATCAGACAACTTATGAGCATGTAGATTTGCAAAAAAAAGTACTTTTTGTCCCTCATTTTGTTGTAGATGTTCAAATTAGCCATAGAACCCCACTGAACCCCTGTTCAATATAGCAAGCCCAAATCCAACAGACAGGTCACTGCATACCTAAAGGCACTTCTGTATTTCCAAGCATTTATATTAACTAAGTCAAGCTGACAAGAACATTTACTAGATGTATTTTCTTCTCTATATTATGCTTAACCCACAGCCGTGGGGTCAGGGAGTACTCTTCGTTTTGATTTAGGCTTTCCTGGCTCTATGATCTGTTCCTTTTATATGTAGTCCAGCTGGTTTGTTTATGTAAACTTTCAACTAAACCATGAAAATAAGCATTTTTCACCTCTTCTGTTCCAACTGCTGCTTGCCTTGGACATACATCAGGTCACAGAGGGCATCCCTTCCACCAGTCATTCTTGGCTTGCTTGCAAACTTGTTACTATGAATAGTCTTGCAGCTCCTGCCTGCTACTCATGTGTATTGTTGAAGGAGTGTAAGAGGCAATTCACTGGAGCTCAAAAGTAATTTCAGTTTGGAAAATAAGCAATCTTTTCTATATAATTCTCTTCTTTGCCCACATTTATTTTTTCAGTCCATCCAACTTTTTTATTAAAAATGTCCCTTTTATTGTCTGCTTTTTTTATTTACCTGCTGTGTTTTCAAGAGGACCAATTCTCTTGAAGGATAAGAGTATACTGTAATAAGGAACAATGGGAGCAAGGCCAAGGTATTAGACTATCAAATGAAGTCTGTCTTAGGAGATGCTGAGCTTTTGTTTTTGTGAAGGACTGAGCTTTCTTTTTCATTTTGCAAATGGGACTAATCTGCTTAAAATAGTGTATCCTCATTCCAATGCAAAGGACTACATTAGAACGGTCCCTGGAAAAGTAAAAGTGACTGGTCTTTACACATACGTAGAAATTTGCGCAACTCTTAAGAGGAGTTTCTTTCTGAGGGACCTTCACCTATATATGGAGATGAGGGTAGATTAAGAAGTGAAAATGTTTGGAGAAAATAAAGGACTCCATTGCAACACTGTTAACGCCTGACTCTGGTGAGTTGCTGTACCCTGCTCACGGCATAAGCTAAACTTGTACTAAATTATGGGCAGAAAATAAAGGGGAAGGTTGTCTCAGTGCAGGGTGCCAGAGCAACACCTGTGAGTACTTGTGTGTGCACATCTGTCTGTGCTGATATGGCCTCAATATAGTTCTGACTCAAAGGGCAAAGTGCTGATCATTCCTCAATGGTTACATGTCAGGAACTAGTTCTATTATATGAAAGGGAAGAACACTTCAGGCATTCACTTGTTTGAAGATTTGAATGAGCAGCTTTTTCATTTTCATAAGATGAATCAGTATCGTACAAAAAGGAGATGTTGTAACTGTAGACATATGTTATCATATCACACTACTGATTAGATTGTATTTCAGAATATTAATATGAAGTGTAGCAAACACACTGGGTTGTCTCAGTTAGATACACACTGTGAATATGAATGGCACGTGCCCGAGGATTTAGGCAGCACTTGAAGCCAAACAGCAGAAGAGTTAATATATGGCACACAGTAGGACTGCAATGCCTGGAATTCTCCATCAAGAGAAGAATCATTGGAATAATTTAACTTAAGGAAACTGGGCATGCAACACGATCCTGGGGAGCTATGCAATTAATGTTCTGTCTGCCACATTAAAGATTTACCACGGAGAAGGTCCATTTGCATACAACATACCCCCAGTGCCAGGAAAAGCTTCACTTGCTTTCACCACCCAGAACGGCACCAGACAGCAAAAGTGAGATGCTGTTTTGATTCAGTTACTGCTCAGCTGTATATCAAACATGTTATAGAAACAGGCCTTGACTTCAACATGTTTGGTTTGGATCAGTGAATTGAGCACTTGCTGAGCTCTGGAATACAAATGATCAACCTATCTGTCTGAGCACTTTCCCTGTTGGTGCCACACTCTCACTGCCTATTGCTAATGCAGTAATATGTATGCAGTGCACAGCATTCCATGTGACTGCCACTTGACAAAATGTGCCAGATCATCATTGTCTCCAGACGAGACAGATTTATTATAATTCAATATGTTCCTCATGAGCACTTTTTTCTCTCTTATGTTACAGTCTGCATAGCATTCAGAATAATAACTACATGCTCTTATGACATTGCAGCACTGAATTCTTGTAGCTGAAAAAATCTTTTCCTTGGCTCTGACAGAAATTTATCCACAATAATACCTTTCTCTTGCTGAAAATTAATATGGGGTTTCCCTACCCCATTCCAAATAAGCAGTTCATGAAGTAAAGCTCAGCAGAGTGAATTTTATTTTTTTTTTGTAATAAAATATTTTAAATATTCAAAAACTGGAAAGCTATCAGCTTTGCTGCATCGCATTGCAGATAAAAACCCATTGTACAAGGGACTGAAATTATGAGATTCTTGATGCAGTCTTTTGTAATCTCAAAGTCAAATAAGGCATAACAAGAATCAAGGAAATCTGGGCAGGACTAACAGCTGTTCTTGCTAAATTAAAACTACTCTATATGTTGGGACTGTCACCTGATTATAGAAGCAGAAGTGTTTACAAGTGGTCCACACAGACTACTCAAAAATGCACAGGATTCACACTTTCTAAGAAAATGGTGATCTTTTACAGTGGATCAGTCATTTCAGTTGACTTTACATGCCAGGATGACCTTTAAAAAGTGGTATATATAATAACATTGAATATGCAATTCACCAAACATGAGTATCGGCACATTTTGGCTCATGAATATTTACCACAAAGACTGCTGCTGACAGCATCTCAGCAGCCCTAATCTGCAGGCTGGCAGCCAGCCAGGTTTCTCACTTTTGCCAGACATAGGGAGGAATTTCAGTCCTACTGGCCAGGAGGCGGGAAAGGATCCTGGCATCCCAATTTGATTTGCACTCCATCTGTTAGGAAAAAAAAAAATCTCTGGTTAGAGGTAATGATGAAACTAGGTTGTCTAGCATGCACCACATCCAGGATCCTCCTGAAAAGTGTGTTAAAGCTATAGCAAACATTGCAGTATCAGGCAAAAATGCATTTTGCATCCCTCTGAAATTGCCCTAATGTAACATCAACTGTACCTTGAACAGACCACGCAGCTTTTTTGGGGTGTAAGTGACCAAATCCCTTTGTGAATATCAGGCCTAGACATTTCCTTCATATGTGCCTGGCTGTATATGACAGCTGGTGGTCATGCTTCCCTAACTGTTGTTTCCTATGTCCACCACAGTCACCATCCCCTTTTCTGCCTAACCATGGTTTCCAGCCTGGAACCGATGCAAGTGATCCAGGCAGCTTGCAGTTGGATCACATCACCTTAGACATTTGCTCATGGATGATCAGCCCAAATAAAGGGCATGTCATTTCCCTGAGCAGTCTCCTCACTCACAGTTCCTGCTCCTACCCACTTTCTTCTCTCCTTTACCTCTGGCGTTGATAGGTTGGCATGTTACTTTCTTTTTCTACTACAGAGAAAGTGAAGGAGAATGAAGCTGGTGATTAGTTAACCAATTATTCACCTTCATATTCAAAGTCCTTGTCTCCTTCTGAAGATTTTGGTGATTTTTTTGTGGGCTTTTAATCATCCCATTTTCCTTTCCCCTACACTATGTTAACCTTTCTTCACATATCATTTTTCTTCTGTTCTTGTTGCTTTCCTCTATGGAGCCCAAATCTGGAGGTGTCAGCTGAGACTGCACTTCTTTAGTGGCAGAATTATCTCCTGGATGAGGTGTAACTGGATTCTGGATGTCTCACCGAGGCATTCTGGAAGGTATTTGCCTTTTTGAGTAAACACTCCATTAACTTCCGTTCCTGAGTTCAGATCTCAGGGTTCTGTTCTGTTTTTGCAGCACAGGTCATTAGCTTGTTCTGGTCCATTTTGTTTGTCCCACAAATGAGTTATTCTGCATTGTTCTTCACTGAATTTCATCCTATAGATTACAAACCCTTTATCAAATTTATCAAGAACTTTTGAAATCATCTTGTATCAACTTGTCCGCCTCCCTCTGATTAGTGTAACCTTCACTGTATTGGCATTTGAAAGGATAATTTCTATTCATTAAGCAAAATCTCAACAGGATCCATCCAAGTCCTCATTTGGTTTCTCCTCCCATATTTGGCAAAAAGCAAGTATAGCTGCTTTCAAACAGCTGTTTATTTACACTAGTTTCACCCAACAATGTCTTCCTGTTGAACATGTACAGGAGCACATCAGCCTTCCTACTCAAGCCAAAATAAATCTCATCCCTTGTTTTCGTCTACCTGCTGGACTGATTAATCAGCCAGGGAGTAAATGAGACTGCTTGACTGACCAATTTTGGCTTTTTATAACCATACAAATTTTTAGATGTTTACAGAGAGATCACATCTTCTGTTTTGGTACTTTTCTGGTCAGCGGAACATTGCTGTCTTAAGACTAGACTTGTCCTCTCCTTTGGAACAGATTATGTTTTACTCTTCTCTACTCTTAAGCCTTTTGTTGTCTAAAAGTTGTCCAAGGTCGTCACTAATGAAAAAAACACACCACCTAGTTTCAGTGATGCTTAAAGTGAATGCTATTAACTTAGCTACACTTCATATTTAAGTATTCTTTAATTTAGTGATTTTAACTGTATTCTTATAGCTTTTCAAATTTATATTAAACCTCTAGTCACAATTGATAGTTGCAGAGGTTTGAGAAACTGAATATTTTATTTTTTTCTGCCACTTCTCTGTTTTTCTTACCTGTACAGTAGCAGACCTTAAGCATTGAAGTCCTGCAATAACTTATAAATCACATCAAAGGCTGAGTTAACATTTAAAAGCATCACTACTAGGATATCTTCATTTGCTTCAGAATCCTCATAAAATTAAACTTTCTCATGCTCTATGAGCTAGTTTTTTACAAGGCAACCGTGAATTTTAAAAATTAGTCATTTAAAATGTACTTTAAAAAGAGTAGATTTAATGAAAGAAGGATAGAAAGGATTACACATAACAAAGCAGCATGCACCAAATAACACCTGAAGTACAGCTATAATACATTGAAACCATTGGATGCAACCACTGGACTCAAACACTTAGACCAGCTACTTTCTGCAGCAGTATCACATCCACCACAATTAGTAAATCCTGCTGGGTAGCAAGATCTGATTTAAGCTGCCATTGATCTTGCAGTGAGTTTTCTTCAACAGTCGCTCTTATTACTCATGTATTTTCTTTTTTTCAGTCCTTGTGCCAGTAGCTGGGCCTTTTCTTGCCTACCCCGAAAGCCTCTCCTGCTAGCTGTGCCTCTCCGCTTCGCACCACCACCCTGTCCTCCCACCCCCACTATCTGGAACTTGGATTTTAGGCTTGCTTTTTTTGTTGGTTCTCCTTGCAGAACTATCAGTGAGTAAACTGAATATTTGTCATTTTTTCTTTGCAGCTTTTCATAACAAAGGCAAAGAAAAAAACACTGAAATATGATGCTTTTATAAACTGTAAATGGCAATTCCAATTTTAATGGCAATTCCTTATTACCTCCTTCCTAATTCTGACCTATTATAATAATCACTTAAATTGGTGTGTAATGAAAGCACTGATCATAACAGCCTCACATCACCTATGTTTGTCAATTTGCTTTTGTCTTAAGCCACCTACAACACCTCAGAACTCTAAGATTTAAAATGCTATCATCTCTCAGTATACATTATAAAAACCACAAACAACTTTTAGCAGAAATGTCACAAGAAAATAAGTTAGCTTGGCTGTCCAATAGTTTAATAGCGACTCATTTATAGTTTTCCCCTGAAAATCACCAAATTCTGTTGAAAACCAAATGAAGCTCTGAAGTAAACCTCTGAGGTCAGATAATACAACCACTAAAAATTTAAGGGACATGAAATACCATAAAGCTAAATAGCTAACTCACAAATAGAACTCAAGGAGCTTCATCACCAGTTCCTGCTTGAACCACTGGAGCATCACATATTTCCTGCTTTTTTGGAATGTGCTTATGCTAATATATTGCTCCTTCAAGGCTTATCAGTTTTTTACATCTGTCTTGATGCTTAAACAAGACAGAATCCAGGAGGTTTTTCCAGCCATCATACACTTGCACTCAGCAATGCCAGGACCTGCTGCAAGCCCTCTGGGTAGCCCTTCAAAGAGGTGGAGATGCTGTGTCAAGTCCATCACATTTCTCACGGCTCCTTTCCCACTCTGTCCCGCTCCTTTTTTCACATGCACTGTACTCTGTGGTGCATTCAGGTGTCTGCTCTATCAGCAAGACCAGTCAAGATCAGAGCAGGATTGCACCTCAAATATTCAGTAAGAGCACATTATATATTAATGTAAGGATTGTTCTGGCCAACATCCATAAAAAGCATCATTTCTCATGATCATTCTCATAATTTCTTAGTACAAGACTCTGCTCTGAGAAGGGACTTGCTGCACTCCTTTGCTCTAAGTTATTGAATGTGTGTGCTGCTGGCAGCAAGGTCAGCACTTCATCTTGTCCTCTGGTAACTGGTGTGGTTCACACTATGGTCTAGACACTTTTTATTGGAAAATCCACATTTTCCTAACAAAAACACAAATAGTTTATTTCTCTTACCCTCTGTCACAAACCCCACCCTCCTCTTTTTCCTTCAACTCATTTTTCATTAATATGAATTTTTTTTCCCCGATGTTTGTATTGGTGAAGATGAAATGGTATTCTCCTGTTTCCTCTTACAAAGCAGAAAAGATTTCATAATATAGGGAGAGATAGTGGTCCCCGTCTACTAGAACAATGGCCTTAGAAAAGCAAACAGGATTTCCATCCCATTTGAAGTGACAGTATTTCAAGATCATCTGTTAAAACAAATTCAAGGGAGAAAAAAATATTTAAATTTCCAATTCATAGATTTCAAAGCTTGTTTTTAACTTCAACATTAACTTTCAGGGCACTGTTCTGATAAGAAAGAAGAAAACCAACTGAATGGCAATTGACACTCTTAAAGATGTGGAAAAAGAATTACAGAGTGAAAGAAATTTCTCTTGCTCAGCCTTGAATCCTCATTTCAAGAAAGCTGTACAAGCAGCTGGAGAGAGTTCAGAGAAAAGACACTCATTCAGAAAGAGTCAGGCACTGAAAAACAAGGTCTGTGAGGGAAGATTTCAGGATTTATTAGAAAAGAAAAGGTTGAAAGTGACTATTACTCTGTAGAGATATTTTATATTGGAAGAAAAAACCCAAGCCTATGACAATAAGAGGGACTCAGCCTTGCTGAAAAAGGCATAATAAGATAATGAAAGGAAAAAAGTCAGAGCTGGATAAATTCAACCTTAAAAATCTTACCTATAAAGACAATCAGACACTGTATTAGAGAGGCAAAGAAAGGTTTGGAAAACCTGAGCAGAGATGACAGTTTCAATAAGAATACTCTAATCCAGTTTATAATTTGAATTTTTATACTATATTTGCACTACTCTTGATTGTCTCTAATTGTTTGAACTTGATTGATTGCTGTTTTTTCTTTCTGCAGCTCAAGAAAAGAAGAGAAAGACTCATGTGCTACCTTCACTCCAAGGTCTGTTTCTGGCCACTAGGTCTTGCAATAATGAAAGTTGCAAAGCATTAATTCACAGAATCATGTAGTCACAGAATGAGATTACAGAGACCTCTGAAGGTATCTGGTCCAAGCCCCTACTCAAACAGGGCTACCTAGAGCTAGTCGTCCAGAACCACGTCCAGGTAGTTTTTAAATATCTTCAAGAATGGAGATTCCACAAGGTCTACAGGCAACCTGTGCCAGTGTTTGGTCACCCTTACAGTAAACAAGTCTTTCCTGGTGTTCAAATGGACCCACCTGTGTTTCACTTTGTGCCCATAGCCTCTGGTCCTGTCACTGAGCACCAATGCAGAGTCTGGCTCTGTTCTGTTTGCCACCTCCCTTCAGGTATTTGCTCACATTAATAAGGTTCCCTGAGACTTCTTTTCTCCAGGGGTAACAATCCCAGGAACAGTCTCAGTCCATCTCTCAGTCCATCTGCTAGAAGAAATGCACCAGTCCCTTAACCACCATTGCCCTTCACCAAATTCTCTCCAGTGTACCCATGTCTCTATCATACTGGGGAGCCCAGAACTGTATTCTAGATCTGGCCTCCGCAGTGCTGAGTAGAAGGGATCGCCTCCCTCAGCCTGTGGCAGCACTCTATCTAGTGGAGTTCAAGACACTGTTAGTCTTTCTTGCCAGAAAGACATATTGATGGCTCCTGTTTATCTTGGTGCCCTCCAGGACCCCTAGTTCCTTTTCTGACAAGCTGCTTTCTACCTGGGTGGCTCTCAGCATGTATTTGTTGTCCCTCTCCACATGACAACTTTGTACTTCTCCTTGTTGAACTTCATGAGACTCCTCTTGGCCCCTTTGTCCAGCCTGTCAAGGTTTCTCTGTATAGCAACATGACCCTCAGGTGTATCAGCCACTTCTTCCAGTTTGGTGTCATCTGTAGACTTGCTGAGGGTACACTGCCCAATCATCCGGATCACTGATAAAGGTACAAAACAGGGCTGGAGTCAGTGCTGACCTCTGGAGTACACCACTAGTTACTGGTCTCACTGACATTGCAACACTGATCACCATCCTCTGGGCCAGCCATTCAGCCAGTTTTCAGTCCACCTCACTGTTTGCTCATGGGGACCTTGTATCAACATCTTCTCTATGAGGATCCTGTGAGAGACAGTGTCAAAGACCTTACTCTAGTCCAAGTAGGCAATATCCAACTTTAAATAAATAGTGGAAGAAAACATTTTCATATTTCAATGAAAAAGTACTTTCCTGATTGATTCAATATTGACCTGTCCCCAGTTAGTGTTAGGAGCAGTGGTTTTCTCTATCCTCATTATCCCAAGCAGAACATGCACTGGGAGTGCTGAGAGTGCAGCCAAGATGTTGAGGATGTAAAGCATACTAGACACTTGGAAACTGGAATTCTAATTATGAGGAGGTGTTAAAGCAGCCCACATTAACATCAGATCAACTAAGAATCCTTTTATCTGTTTCTGTAATTGCAGTGATCAGAGTAAGGTTGTACCAACCATAAATAAATAGTATCCTTCTTTCTCTTTCTTCCCACAAGTAGACAAAGTACATTTCAGTGAAGTGAAGACAGCTTGGGCGGGGGGGGGGGGGGGGCCGGGCAAAAAAATTT
>JAWWTY010000037.1:18809546-18849646 GCA_035222235.1 Margarornis squamiger
CCCCCCCCCCCCCCCCCCCCCCCCCCCCCCCCCCCCCCCCCCCCCCCCCCCCCCCCCCCCCCCCCCCCCCCCCGCAGGGAAAAACATTTTCTGTTAAATATGGTTCATATATGATGGGATGGGAATACCTAGTTTTCTGCCAAGTTTACCAAGGGGGAGAAGGAGGAATAATACAAATAGGGGAATCTTCTCGTCCATTATATTTTCTTGAGCAGCTACCCAGAAGGTCTGTCACAAAACCAAGGTATGTGGATGTCTCTAAAGTGGGATATAGAACCAGAAGAGTGCATTTTAGTGCAATTCATACAATCAAATGCATTTAACAATCTGGATGAAGGAGTAGAATGCACCCTCAGCAAGTTTGCTGATGATATGAATCTGCGGGGAGTGGCTGATACACCTGAAGGCTGTGCTGTCATTCAGTGTGACCTTGATAGGCTGGAGAGATGGGTAGAGAGAAACTTAATGAGGTGTAACAAAGGCAAATGTAGGATCCTTCACATGGGGAAGAATAACCCCAAGTACCAATGCAGGTTGGGGACTGACCTACTAGAAAGCAGTTCTGCTGAGAAGGACCTGGGAGTATTGATGGATGGCAAGTTCATTATGTGTCAGCAGTGTGACCTTGCACCAGGAGGGCCAATCCTGGGATGCATTGGAAAGAGAGTGGCCAGCGGGTCAAAGGAAGTGATCCTCCCCCTCTACTCAACCTCAGTGAGGCCACAACTGGAGCATTGTGTTCAGTTCTGGTCACCACCGTTCAAGAAAGACAAGAAAGACTGGAGAGAGTCCAGCGGAGGGCACAAAGATGATGAGGGATCTGGAGCACCTCTCTTATGAGAAGAGATTGCAGGAGTTGGGCTTGTTTAGTCTAGAGAAGCGAGGACTAAGAGGGGATCTCATTAATGTATTTAAATATCTTAAAGGTGACTGCCAAGTGACTGGTGCTAGACTCTTTACAGTGGTGCCCCTTCATACTTTAAGTGCTTGTTTCACATCCCTTTGAAGATTTGGGGCCCATTCGCATTCGTCTTCCAAAGTCTCTGTGCTTTTATGTGCTCAGCTATGACCAAGTATTAGCCCAGAATCTGTTTTCTCTGTCTTTTAAGTAATGAGACACAAATGTAAAGTTCCCATTCTATTTCAATGTCTCCAGCTCCTCCAAGAAAACACAATTTGTAAGTGGAATGAGATGAACATGGTAAGGATCATGGTTCAAACTCAGATAAACAGGAAAACTCATGATGATTGGTGTTTTCTTCCTGCATCAGAAATTCAATTTATGATGCAAAAAATCACTGAAGCTCCCCAGTATTTTAGCAGCTTATCAAGTGTGCTCCTGTAACTAAGTAGTCAGTATTCTTCCACAGCACAGGCTCCCAAGATCTTCCCAGAAAGCAAGGACTCTTCAGCTTCTCATATGGTAGGCTCTCAAGCCTTAAAGCAGTGTGCCAAGATGGGACCTGATAAGAGAAAATAAATAAACTTTTCCTCTTCTCTTCACCCTTTCATAAATGGCAATCATTCTCTCTATGGCACCTAAAAGAGAATAAAGAAAAAGAAAGCATATTTCCAATCTTTTGTTCTCAACTAGGATTTTTTTTTTTTTTTAAATTGCAACTATTTCCTAGGAGTTAGAAATTCCAGTTTTCTCTTGATTTAATATAAACACATGCAATGATGTAAGTAATAAGATCCTTGTCTATGTAAACAATTTTTAAAATTATACTATGAATGTTTGACTCCCAGTTTTTAATCAAGTTTGACACAATTGATAAGACTTTCCTCTGTCCTGAAGAGAAACAAACACTACATATGTCTATGAGAAGTCCAAGGTAACTCTGAAAGGAGCGCTGATTATAATATTTGGTTAAAAGACATCATAATTATCTACTAGCTAGAAACTTTGTGGTGGGTGATTGCAGAGCCGACCTTTTGCAAGTGGCCCGGACATCAGCACTTGTTAAGACATGGAGTACCACAATGCAAGTGAACTCAAATGCTCAATACGGCCTGGAACAGCATTTGTCTCCAAACAGATAATGTTAAAGAGGAAAATCACAAATACTTTTGAAAAACAGGAGGAGTCATCTTGAAAAGAAGCATAAAAGTGTCAACATTTGTAATGGGGGAGAGAGATCTTTTGCCAGAAATAACAGTAGTCAAAACTTGGATTGACGCTTGCACAAGCTGCATCCAGCACTCCAACCTATGCCTGGATCAGGCAGAGCTGTTTCACCATTGGACACTATTCACTGGCTAATTACATGCCATTAGTAAATCAACAAACTGCATTGATAACGATCTAATTTAAACTACATGAATCAAGTAAATTTTCCTTGCAACAAGACCTAATAAAAATTACAAAATATTTCTAGTCTTCCTGTTCGTTGAAGACCTCTACAATCTGTTTTCTAGTAGTCCAACACTTAGAAGGATTCCCTTAATTCACTACTTAGCAAGTGCAACAACTGCTGCACTTACTCCATTTTCAGGCTAAAATACAGAAGTTCAGGTGCTAGGCCTCAGAAATGCCCAAAGTCATGTGTAGTAACATCCCCATTTGGGTGACATAAATCAAACAAAATGATGGGTGATTCAGAAAAATTACTCTCCAAACCAAGCAAGGAGACCTATTGGTCAACCTGGCATCTATTCCTCCGTAATACACCCACATTTTTATTCTAGACTGTTTCAGGCTTGTATTTTTCTTTCCAGAATGTGTTTCACTGTATCATTGTCAGACTATTAGAGACCATTTTTATTTCTCAGATCCACTGTACTCTTAATTGAAAGAGCTTCTTTGGACTAAACAAAACAGTACTAGAACTGCAATATATCACACTAGCCAACTTGTTTAACATCAGTAAGTCATGTAGTTTGCTGTGTGCATCTCTGTGGGAATGTGCTGAGATATTGCCTTAACTTTCAATAAATTCCATTCCATGACAACTAAGGGAAGAAACAGTTTAGAGACAGCTTTAAGCCATCGTGACATTTTGTGCATCAGACATCTGCTATTAAGATGTTATCTGATGAGTCAGGATGATCTGACCACCAACTGAGAGGCAGGAGAGAATAAGATTGTAAGAGAGAATGTATCTATTTTTACCCCTTACACATAAGCCTCTGGGCATACAAACCCAAAAGTTCTCTTATTACACTCACAAATCCCTCACAAATTCAATGGGATTTTTTTTTTAACAAGTTGCCACTATGAAATAAATTTCTGTCTAAACTAGTTCTTCTCCTGACTTAAATTGTGTCTCCACATATTTAAGAAAGAAGTCTGTAGCCTTTATAATGTACATTAATCTCCTCCCCTTTTCAACTTCTTAACCAAGCACTTCATACATTTGATGCACAACGCTGACCATTTCTAGGCCCAATGTACAGCTGCTTAACATGCCAGACAAATATACTGGCACACAGGATTTCAGAATAAAAAAAAAAGATGATGTTACCAAGCCCTGCCAGTACCAAGTAGCACACCCTTTTCTCCACTGCACCCTTGAGCAGTATCCCCTCTTTTCTGACCCAGCCAAGAAGAGTGTGTCATAACATAAACCATGGCAGTATACATCTTACAATGTGATGGCCATAAAATATATGTAAAGTTCTCACTCACTTTAGAGCAGTATCTTCCTTATGCTTAGCAGGTCACCTTGCCACAGTAACTACTACATTGGTTTGACAGTTTGTCTTAGAGCGCTTATAAATTTAGAACAGCACTCTCAGTGGGAGAAGAATTACAGGCATTTGTTTTTTGAAGTAAAATACTTAGGTATTCATTTAACTTATTTGTTGTAGGCTACTGATACAGAAATTCTTTTTTTTTTATTCCTTTCCTCAGACACCAACTGAAAAGGGGTGGAGAATATTGTGAGTCTGTTATAGAACTTGAAGCAATGGCAAATCTTTGCTGAACTGGGCAAATGTAAAAGAAAGCTGCAGGAGCTGAATACACAGGAGTGTGACAATGTTAGCAGCCACAGAACTTCTTTCAGTAGCACAGATTTATTTGGCCTGTTATTTAAAAGTATTCAATTTAGAGAGTCTGAAATTCTTTAGACGTAATTTTGAGTGGAAAAAAGTATTATTAGGAGACTTCAGTGTGCATTTTTTATACTACAGGATGATTGACCTTTCATTTAGTACACTGGAATTCTGTTTATACATGTTTTTTATACTGTATGTATGCCATCTAATGGTAAATAAGAATAATTCCTATTGTTTCAAATGGAGCAGTATTCAGCTACTTCTTAACAGGAAATTCTATCATTTTCCTGTCCCTTTTTTCCCCTCACAGTTACAATGTGACTGCAAATTTCAGAGAGGCTTACTCTTTGCAGCTTGTGAGGTTTTGTTCCTACTGCAAAAACCTGCTGCGCAAAAAGGTCGAAGTTAAATAGAAGCAGTAGTGTGCAGTGCTGCAGTGAAACAAGCTGTGACCTGAGGGACTCTAATCGAAGGAATTCTTCTAGTAATTCTGAGTGTCAGATCGGACTAGGAATAAATCAGAATAGGCTGGGAAATTCAGCATTTCAGCACCAACTGAAACCAAAATATTTCTGAGGAACTAGAAGTTCAGAATTACAGTGTTCTCTTATTTGTGTAAATTATAGTTAGATTGCTCCATTTGGCTTCATTTCTAGTCTAAATTAAGCTGCAAAGATAAAACACTGAGTTCAAGTTAGCTGTATTTTCTACCTCAAAAATATTTGTTCTTGTTCTGCTGATGTTATGACCTTAAAACTGGAGATTTCTGCTTTTATTATACCAGTTTATCATGACTTTATAAACTTTTGGAAATTATTTCTGCAAAGGAATCCTTTCAGCAAAGGAATCCATTTCAATATTATATGATATTATAAGGTGATATTAAGAACTCAGTTTTTATTTTTACTTTCCCCAGTATAAATCTACAATTATACCTGTGTGGGATTTATATGAATCCAGCCTCAGAGTTCCAAATGTTTGTCATAATGATAGGGTTATGGATTAAAATATTAAATTAGTAACAAATAGTCAAATACTTACAGTTATTACTTTAATGGTTAGTAAAATTAGAATGTGAATGGTCTTCAGACCATGTCTTATTCTTAATTTAGCCACAGAAGGAATGATTCTCAAATAATGCAACTAAGCCTGAATTAATTTTCTCCCATATAAATCTGTCACTTTACACTTTCTTTAAAAATATTAGTCCTCTTTTACAATGGTGAACAGCATAAATATTCCATCTCTTTGCAGCTGTAAAGGTTTGGGGATTATCTAAATTATACAACTGTCTTAAAACTCTAGATTTTTGCAATTTTAGTGTAGCAGTAGAACCTATAAATACTTCAGATTATTTTCACTGACATTACAGACCACTGTGATTGAAGACATATTTTTAAAATGTTTTATCCTTTTAATATATTAACATATTCATCCTTAGCATACTTAAAATATTTTTATCTTTTAAGAACAGTTTTCCTCTTTGGTAGCTGTTTGTCACTTCATTATATCCTCTTCAGAACAAGCTTACTACAAGACAGAAGGGAGACATGATAACTGCCTTCAGCTGTTAAAGCTGTTGTCCAAACATGAAATGATAGTTTTTAACACACATAGAAGAACAATAAAAGAAATAATTTACTTCATTTGTGATGCAGACATTGTAAAAATTTCAAACATCAAAAGTAATGAAGAACTGGAACAGCCTGAGAAAGTGATGGGAATCTCCAGCATAGCAGGATTGCTGAGACAGTTTAGACAAACACCTGGAAAGAAGTAATGCTAATGGACTTCAAAAGTCTTTGGTAACTCTGTCCTTACCATTATCCTTTCTTTTTTTTTCTCTTTCTCCAGTTTAATTTCTTTCCATATTTTTGTGAATAAGACACTATTTAGTACACTATAAAACAAAAAAGGAAATAAACAATGGATGGATGGATGGATGGATGGATGGATGGATGGATGGATGGATGGATGGAGGGATGGAGGGATGAATTGTATGCATATTGTTGGATTTCAGGCAGTAGACTCTAAACTGGAGATTCTCAGTTAACTCCTGCTTCATGAGATTAGGTAATTTAATTTAACTATGCTTCAAACCTCTCTAAAATGAATTTACAATCATTTATTTTTCCCTTTTCAAGGAAATTATATGTTTATGTTGATATTTGGAATAAAAAATTATGTTGTATCAGCTGATAATATTTATATTGTTTCACTAAAAATGTCATACTATGAGGTGTGACAACTAAATACCATAGTGGCTATGTTTTATTGCAATAATCAGATAATTTACAGTTCTGCAGATATGAAATGAATAGTGAGAAGTACAGAATGATTTTCCCCATAAATATAAAATGTTTGTGCAGAATATTTCAGGATCAACTTCTGGTAAGGATAAACTTGTTACTCAAACATTGAAGATAATCTGTAGGTCTAATTTTTAGACAAGTTAATTTGTAGTTTTTCCATCATTTATGAAAAGCGAGAAAAGACCTCTTACCCGAAGGCAGACAAATCTGAAAGTAACAAACATATTTTCTGCCTTTCGAAAACATAAATATCATTACTGTCAATGAAACTACAGCTGCAGTGAGCGTCTGCCAGAGATTTCCTCTAAGCTGAAAAAAACCTGTTCAGATTGTGAGCTTACAGGCTTTGCCTTTCCTGCCAGGGAGACTTGGGCTGTTGACACTATGACTGAGTGCTTACTCTCAGCTCTGACTCCTTTAATCTGTTGGATTCTGCAGAAATGAATTTCTGAAAGATTTGGGAAAAAATAATTCTTTCAATGAACTCTTTCTCTCAACCAGTATGAAATCCACAATGGGAAATTGGCATGTGGGAGAGAGGGAAGAGTAATAGACTCTTAGTTAATGGTGGAAACATAAAGTACATTTTCCACAGGTAAGCTATTTCTTAAAGAAAAGACACATAATTTTCAAACAGTAATCTTTTCTTTCCAGTTAAAATTGGTCAACTAACTTAACTATTCACAAAATTTCATTCAAAATGCATTGAAATAGATGGCATGGTAAGAGTCAGTCAATTTATTATATTTCAGGATTTTACTACTTTCTATTTTCCTGATAATTTATTTTTTTTTTCTCTCCTCAAAAGCTCTATTGCCCCTTCTGCAGCTGCTTCTGGAACAAAACCTCCCTTTAATTCAGTTGCTCTTGTAACAAGTTAGAACCAGATTCACTTCTCTGACAGCTGCAAATATAGACAAAATGGATTGGTTTCAGAAGAATAACTTACATTTTACAGAAGTAGAAGAATAAAAGTTCATGAACTTTGAAAAGCAATATTCATGTCATGTCCATCTACGTAGTTTGAACTCCTAAAGATGAAAGAATTGAAGATATTGAAGTTTTCCATATAACATAAGTTAGGTAATGTCAGCGTTTTACCATAAGCCTTACTTGAGTGCATCTGCATTTTAACAATGGGTATTAATCCACACTGCTTGCTATTCTTGAGTTTTACTGTATTTTACATTGCATTTCTGAGCCCTTCCTACATTTGTGTCTGCTACACCTGAGTTAGGGCTCTATCTTGAAAAAAAACAAACAGTAACAAAATAAATTGGATCAATAGAAGGAGGAAACACATTTGTGCTAAACTGGTCTGTGTTCCAGGAAAGATCAACCAAAAGGAGGCAAAACAATAAAGAAACCTGTTCTATTTAAGACATTTTATTCTTGATGGGAGTACAGTTAAGAATGATTTCTCCGTTTGATTACATAAAGACAGCAGATATTCCAAGGTTTTCAAAGCCCATCATGGCCCTTAATAAGACTTAGGTAAAATCAAAACAAACACTAACAAGTCTGTATCCTTACCCATCATCTGTCATTAGGGAAACAAATTTCCAAAATGGAAATATAACAAATAATCTTTTACACTCAAAGTACATTAAAGTGGAAGTGAAGAGCAATTCTATTTTTGTGCCCATGTACCCTACCAACAGCAAAACCATTGTTGACTGCACCAGCCAATTCTGAATGCCAGTCATATGCATATTCACCATGCAAAATATAATAAAACAGATGCAAATGCATATTTAATGGTATGGATTGGTGATAAAGAATTACAGTGTTAGGTTTCCTGCCCCTATACATTACTCTAGAGCAGTTCTACATTTAAGAAAGAATGGAAAACCTGAATATACCCTGACCAAATGAATGAGCCCAGGCTCCATTTAGCCCATATTTGAGGATTAATTTACTTTTGAAATCTGTCATCATAAGCATCTACATAAGATTATATAAAAACAGCCATACCATAACAAGTCAAGCACCCAGTTAGGTCCCTATCTCATGTTCAAAAATAATCAGTAATGGATACCAAAAGAGAATATAAGAACCAGACAGGCATTCAGTGATGTATTTCAGACTAAAGTCACTTAGCTCACTCCAATCTGCAGTTTAGGAAGTTCCTGCACCCAGTGTTTAATACTCTTCTTTTCAACTACCTCCGATGGATTACGTTCTCCCCTCATTTATCATACTGTTTTTTTAATTCATCGAAACTTTTGGCATCTTTAGAGTCACAAGGATATTTACCATTTAACCAGGTGCTATATCTATGTTATAGCTCACAGATTCCATAGTTGGGCGTAAAGCCCCCACAGTCCATATAATGCATTTATGAAATGATTTTATGAGGATCCTCAGCTGCAACAGCAATCTGGAGAGATAGAATTAATGTAGAATAAATTAATAGAATAAAAGGAAAAAGGAAGAAATTAAATTATTGGGGGGGGGGGGGGGCGGAAAAAACCAAACAAAAACAACCAACTAAACAAAAAAACACAGGAAAAAAAACCACAAAAACAAACAAAACAAAACAACCCAAAGGAAAACCAAATTAAAAACAGAAATAAAATAAAGCCTGATATGGTGCAATTGCAAGGAAGAAAAGATGAGTGTAGCACATGCAGAATACTCGAACATGTTTATAGTTCTAGGGGAATTAATACAATCGTGATGTCTGATTCTTACTGTATAGAGAGAATAATGTATAACATGTTTTGGTGTACACAAGTAAGATGTTTCTTCTGCTCTCTGAATTAAGAACAAATGTAAATTTTCACACAAAAAGTCATTAATTACAAAAAAATCAATAATATATGTCAAATGGCTTTCAGACAAAACCGATTCTGAAGAGAAATGTGAGTTTTTTGACTTTACCTCAGTTCTCTTACAACCTATTACATTATTTTTTAACTGCTATTGCATAGACTTCACGGAGTGCACATAGTTAGCACCAGTATATTTGTTGGTGCACTTTTTAATGGACCCTGCATTGAAATGTAGTCTCCTGCCAGGGAGTTACAAAAATGAACAGTAGTTGGACAAGACAGTAGAAAAATATGAAAGATCAGAAAAAGAATGAAAGCAAATATCAAGATGTTAGAGCTATGATTTCCACATGAGGAACTTTTACTGGTACCAATTGTCCCTTGACACAGTTGCTAACATTGCAATTTTGTTAGAGTACACTTGGCTGCCTTTGTGTCTTTGTCAAGCCAGCATATTTCACGCATATAAATATGTGGGCACCCCAGCATAACTCAGCATTGTTGCCTTTCTTTCTTGTGTATTTCCATCTCCACTGCAATGTCAGACTAAATGGCTTTTTTTGGCAGGTGTTCAATGGCCAGGTTTGCTCAGGAAAACCCAGGATATCTTTCACTGCCTTTGGGGGCTAGAGAGTGGAACATAAAGTTACCTGGATTTTTCCACTGAGCCACATTTGTATCATCACAGGAATTGAGTTGCTAGAAGTATTGGAAACAGATTTGATGGCCAGTCACTAACATACCAATGCAGTAATTCCAACTCTAGAGTTGGATTCTATTGGTATAGCATAACTGGTACTTTGTCATGAGGAAAAACAGTTTAACTCACACAGTTTAAACAAATCAGGATGGAAGCATCTTATGGATTTATTAACTATATAATTTACCAGCAATCAGAGAATTATACATTCAGGATAAGAATCAGCAATAGAAAAGGCACTGCCTGACCCACACGGAGCGGGCCATGCCTGCCCACCTCGCCTGCCCCACTTCCCCTCTGGGGTCTCTTCCCTCTCAGAGATCTTTGCAATTCTCCTATACTGCTTCACAAGCTGACTCTTTTCCTCAATTTTATTGCTAGTCCCTTAGTTACTGTTTAATCCTAATCTTAAGAAAATCTGAAATTTGTTCATTCTATTTTGGCATCATCAGTTTTGGGACAAAGCTCTTCTCAGAACAAGCCCTTTGGAGTGTTCCTCACATACACGTATTTTTTGCACTCACTCTTCCTACCTAGGCCATGTTACTTTTCTAAAATATATCATTAGATCAGCTCAGATAGATTGATTAGTACAGAATTGCTCTTCCATTGTCCAAGCTTAAAACAAAATAGTGTAAAACCCTGTTTCCAGCATTCTACCATGACATGGACATTTTCAAATAAATGCTTTCAGAAAGCAAACATTTCCAGAAAAACTGCGTTGTACACCAGCTCAAGCAAAATCATGCCATATATTCTTTTATAGTCCCCTGGTAAAAGTGGATAAAGCTTAACATTTTTTGCACCATCTTTGGCAGTGCAGCTTGAATTTCTATTAGGCCACTGAACAGATGCAAAGCTTTGGCTTGTGGTTGGGCATCAACATGGGACTCAACATTTTGAATATTGCATGGTTATCTCCCTTGTACAGCATCTGGCAAGTCAAATTGTCTGCACTGCTAAGTAAAGAATGGAAGTAAAGTCATGAATTTAGAGTCCTTCAGATAGATTTCAATTCAGTGAAACAATGACAGCATATATCAGTAGAAGATTAGTTCCACAGTTTTTACTACTTTTTTTTAAACTATATCTATGAAAAATTGGCAAGATTTCAACAAGCACAACCTGAGTGGTGTAAACCTATTTGTGAATTGAAAACAAAGAAATAATTCTATTGACCCTATAAAATTAAATTAGTCATCTGCTAGAGGAGTAACAGTTTAGGTATCAGAGGGTGTGAGGGCAAGAAAAGAAAAAAGTGAACTGCTGCTACACTGCCAAATGAAATAAGGCAGGAAAATTTTGGGGGAAAGGTAAACTTCATGAATTTGTAATTGAAAAACTTGGACTGTTGTACTGTTTTGCTTACTATACCATTAAGGAAAATTTTCTCTGGGAAAATAAGAGAAGCAAGTTCATTCTGATTAAGAAATTCTTCACGTGTACCTTGAACTGTCATTTCCATACTTGATACATTAGCACAAGGCATGTATAGCCACATTGCAAATCTCAGTTTTGAAAACCGCCTCATGCCTCTCAGCTCCTGATACCTCCATGCACCTAATAATTTAGAAGCTATACATTATCTTAGGCACAAAATTGTACAGATTAAGCAGTACTTGGAGGAGCAACTGGGATTGTGTCAAGCAATCTCAAAAAATGGGAAAGGTTAAAGGAAGATATATTATTAGAAAAATGCAGAAGGAAGTGAACACGTGAAGCCAAATAAGGATCTAGAAGACATTTAAAGATTCAGACTAGATAGGGTCAGGATGGCCAGCAGAGAAGGAAGATCACAAAAGAAACATAATATTTTTTATGAGTTTTAGAAGACATATAGAAGAAGAAAAGGAGGAAAGACATAGAAAAGTGCTTGAAAAGCGAAAAAGAGGTACTAGAATAGGTGACATAACATTTCCACACACTGGATCATGAGAGAAGGTCAAAGAAAGAAAAAATCTTGCAGGAGAAGATGGCTGCAGCTTCAGACAAAATGTTCCAGGTCACCCTTATTGACAGTTGTGAGCATTGGTGGACATGTGGATGTGTCAGATTTTTACAAAATTTCAAATATCTAATGGATAACAGAAACACAGAAGTAAGAAAAGGTTACCCTACATTTGGGGTAACTTTCAGTTAGATATTGAGGCACTGGAACAGTGACCTGAGAAGCTCCGGATGTCATTTCCCTGGAACTCTTCAAGGCCAGGTTGGATGGGACTTTGAGTAACCTGGTGTAGTGGGTGGCATCCCTGCCCATGGCAGTGGGATTGGAACTAGATGATCTTTTGGGTCACTTCCAACCTGGTATCCAGTCTCAATGGGGTTCCACAGGGCTCCATCTTCAGCCCAGTTCCCGTCAATGTCTTCATTAATGACTTGGACAAAGGACTCGAAGGAATACTAAATTTGTTGACAACACTAAATTGGGAAGAGCTGTTGACTCCCTCAAGGGCAGAGAGGCCCTGCAGAGAGACCTTGACAAATTAGAGATGGACTAGAGATGGACAATCATTGATTGTATGAAGTTTAACAAGGGCAAATGCCAGATTCTGCACCTGGAACAGGGCAACTCTGATTGTGTATATAGACTAGGGAATGATAGGCTGGAAAGCAATGCTGTGGAAAGGGACCTGGGGGTCCTGGTCAATGGTAAGTTGAATATGAGTCAGAGTGCCCTGGCAGCCAGGAGGCCCAACTATGTCCTGGAGTCCATTCGCCAGCCAGTCAAAGGAGATGATTGTCCTGGTCTGCACTGAACTGGTGCAGGCTCACCTTGAATGTTGTGTGCAGTTTTGGGTACCACAATATAAAAACGACATTGAGCTATTAGAGAGCATCTAGAGGAGGGCCATGAGGATGGTGAAGGGTCTAAAGAGGAAGCCATATGAGGAGCAGCTGAGGTCACTTGGTCTGTTCAGCCTGGAGAAGAGGAAATGAGGGTAGGTCTCCTTGCAATCTTCAGCATCCTCATAAGGGAAAGCGGAGGGGCAAGTACCAATCTCCTCACTCTCATGACCACTGACAGGACTTGAGGAAATGTCATGCAGCTGAGTTGATGAAGGTTTAGTTTTGATATCAGGAAATTTTTTTCACCCAGACGGTGGTTGAGCACTGGAATAGGCTCCCCAGAGAAGTGGTCACAGCACCAACCCTGTCTGAGTTCAAGAGGCTTTTGGACAACACTCTCAGGCAAATGGTGTGATTCTTGGGGTGTTCTGCACAGGACCAGGAGCTTGACTTGATGATCCTTGTGCGTCCCTTCCAACTCAACAAGTTCTATGATTCTATGATTCTATTATTTATTTAAATATCACCAGGAATGAACACAGATGTACTGTGTGAGAAATATGAGTATCTACTATAGATTTAAACAAAAAGGGTCGAGGATATGCTGGGGGTTAAGCACTGCAGCATTTAATGGGCCATGCTTAAGTACCTTTGTGGATATAAACATCATATCCCCTGTCACTTTGACTATAGACTTTCCTATTGATCAGATCAGCACCATCATCGAGAAAAATACACAGCTGAGTTCACCACAAATGGTAACAAACCACTTGCCTGACACAAACCTAATTGTTGTCATCAGTGCCCAGTGAAACAAAATGAACTAATACCCATAGGAATATTACTGGTCTGTCTCAGTGAATAAAAGCAGCCTGTTCTTAAAATATGACCATTTCTAAAATTGAAGTATTCTGTCAGAAAGTATTGTGTGAGGTGCTGATTTCTCACAGACAAGGTGAGAAGTACTTTTTCTCTCTTCTTCCAGATTCCTACAATTTAGCAGTCTGTCATAACAATGATCTGCCTGGAAAATCAGCTTCCTAACTGAATAGCTCTCACCAGAAGTGTCTTGCAGGTGAGACCAGAAGCTCGTGCTCAGAGAGATTCCAGTTTCTGTGATTTGTGTACAGCCTTACACAGCAGCATGGCTGAGGGTGTTGAGGTGTCTGACTACTTTCACTAATGAAAGGATCACTGAATACAGAGAATGAAAGGGAGAAAGCACAGCAGCAGCTGCTGTGGTAGGGAGATATGACCCCTCTAAAGTGATGTTCAGTCCCTTGAGTCGGACTGACAGCCCAACCATGCAAAAGTAACAAAGTTCCATAGGGAAAGCAATGGTACTACCACACAGGGACACCATCATCGCTTCACTTGCCACATGGGAAAACCAGAAAAAAGTTTCCTCAACTGCTTTAGCCGAGTGCATTCAAGTGTGATTTCATCTGTGAGTTGCATGTGTGCGTGTGTGTGTGCAAAAGACAACAGGAAGAAGCACTTAGTCTGATTGCACTTTAGCCATTTGCTGATAATGTGGTTGAAAGCAATTGTGTGTGATAATTTATGTTTTTAAAAGCCAGATTTGCAATAAGTGCTTTAAAAACACTGAACAATTTAAAAAGAAAAAGGTGAGGATTGGAAAATTAAATCTGTAAATGGAAGTTAGAATTGGTAACCTAGGGCATGAAATTGCACACAAATTGTTTTGTATGCTAAAACTTAATGTAAAAACAAAGATTTTGTTTTTCATTACACAGTTACCTAATAGTCTCAAAAGCTGGCTTTTCACGGGGGGGGGGAAGGGGGAGAAAGTAGCTTGGATGTTTGCTTGTCAAGGTGTCTGAATATAATGAAACTATTGAAGAAATTCTTTACTGTAAGGATCTTGAGATTCTGGAACAGGTTGTCCAGAGAAGTTGTGGATGCCTCACCCCTCTACTCCTGGCCAGGCTGAACAGGGCTTTGAGGAATATGGTCTAGGAAACGTGTCCCTGCACACAGCAGGGGAGCTGGAACTAGATGAGTTTTAAGGTCCTTTCAACCCAAGTCGTTTTATGATTTCATCATTCTGTGATATTCTCCTTGACTGTACTGTACCAAAGTCACAGTTCAGACAGTCCATAGCAATGGGATAGATAACAGCTTTCTTAGGAAAAAATCAAGTTAGTATATCAGCTCTCACGGTACAAGACCAAAAGGAAAAGCTTCATGAGAAAGGACAAACACAGTGAAAAAAACCTCCCATGAATAAGAATGAGCAATGGGACTTGGCTTTCTCACAACCTGCAACCTTAGGCATACATAGTTCTCCTAGAAACTCCATCTTCTCACCTGCTGTCAGAACAGATTTTCCAATAAATATATGCAGAGCCAATTCTGTTGTCCTGCCCACTTTTTTACAAGTTTGAGGTCACGGATGGCAGTCAGCAGAATGGTTTTATCTGTGCAAGACTGCACATTCCTCACCTCAAAAAAGAAGCTTCTAGATGGAAACAGTCTGCACGTACACTGATCCCAGGACTACAGATTTCTGCTTAGGATTTGAGCTTCAAATGGGTACTCAGTGCACATTCATTTTCCTGAAAAAAGAGAATCCATTTTTAAAACCAATGTCTTTTATTCAGCCTATTCTCTGTATTCAGAAAAGCTACTATATTTAAGATATCTCTAATAATACAGTTCATATTTTAAAAGCTCAAAATATACAAAACCTTATGTTTGCAAATAAGTACAGTTCAAATACCTTTCAAATCTTAAAAAACTTTACTGTTGGAATTAGTAGGCTACAATCTTGAAAAGTTTCAATGCATAAGTTGTATTTAGTTACAGAAAAAAATGTTTAATTATGAAGGAAATAATATAGGGAATGGAAAATTAAAAAAAAAAGTCATTCAAGTCTTGTGGATATTTTAATGAATGGCTTCTTTAATTTAAAAAAAAAAAAAACAACAAACAAACAAACAAAAAAAAACAGTAAAAATTTAATTCTAAAAGAACCATGTAGTTATAGGACACTTACACAGTGTCATAGATCTACATTTTGTACTTGAGTAATTTAAAATGTGTTTTTAAATTTTGAAATGAAAGCACTGAGAAACTCACAAAACAAAAAGACCACATGTTGCCATAATCAGCACCTCAGGAACACAACTCAAATTACAAAAGAGCTTCAAAGAGCAGTTTCTTTAAGCACTTTGAAACACCTTCAAAAGCAAGCTCTTGAGCTAGGGCTTTCCCTGGGACAAGAAGCCTGAGAAGCAACTGTGTATTGCACAAGTGCTTCAGCCTCAGATGTTGCAGGCAGGACCTTTTCCTAACCTATATGACATGCAATTCTCCAAGTCCCTTGTTATTGCCTTTTTTGTTTTGTGCAGCTCCCAAACTCAGTTTAATAGTCCATGTTTGGATTATCAAGTTCAGAAAATTTCATCTTACATTCAGGCTCCTTATTATTGTACTTCAGATAAAGCTCTACAACTTAATTCTTTTTAATTATATCACTGATCTAATATCTGGACATTTACAAAAATTAGCTGCCTTGTTTAATTTTGTCAACTATATGATTTAACCACAAGCTGTTCCAATTTAACATAAAATCCAGTTCAGGGGCTGGCCAGGCACAGAGGTGAAGCTGGCAGGAAGAGGAGGAAGCAAAAAAAATGAATACCATTCTATCCTTATTTCATAAGTAATGGATGAAAATAAAATTGCAACACCTCTACACTTCACACAGGTGTAATATCTTTGCAGGATCTTTTAGCTTCAGAGATTAAATGATCGGACAGAAATATATAGACCAGTGAGAGTGAGGTCTGGGCTATGTTGTCAATGTACATAACCTAAATCTATACCCTAAGTTCCCTGTTTACTGGGAGAATGCCCAAGTTCCAAATTATATTGAGTGCCTAGGAACAGCATACATATAAGACAAATACTTGCTCCAGTATTATGACTACAGATTTCTTTATCCTCTTTCAGCAGATGGTTTACAGTGACAGCTATTTATCATTCTGACCAACACTGCCTTTTAACTGCCTTTTGTTTCATCATTGGCATGTCATCTCCACCTGTTTCCCCCTTTCATGTGCTTGGGATTTGTCAGGAGCGTTCTTGTGCTGTACAAAGCAAGTGTTAGCATTATGAGCTCAGTGTAAATCTGAATTCTGTAGTAAGGGCAACTTCACCTGTGTTTAGGAAAATCAAGGTAGATTATTCCCTTAATGCATGAGTTTCTTTAAAAAACAGTGATGCCCTTAGGAGAAGGTAATAGAGAACAGTTACAACTTATCAGGTTTGGCCTCTCTGTAACAGGTATTTTCTCTACATGTAGACAAAGCAACAAAGAGGACACTTCTCAATGGTATGTTTGCTTCAGTGAGGACAGCTGCAGGGAAAGGTCTGCTTCATAACTGGAATCCTTCATTCATTCAAAGATATATTTGCTATGGATAATTTATAAAGGACAAAGTTTATTGGTGTCAAAAGACAGCACAGGTCCAACATCACTAGTCATTTTTTACCCTGGAGAAGTACTGGATATTCTTACATACTACATAAAGCTTTAGTTTAACCTTTTCATCACTCAAAGAGTAAATATATTTGTGTATCTATAGATAGCAGTCAGACCATTGACCATATTAATGACATTTCATCAGTCTTCACAGAGTGTTGAGAGAAAATGTATCTCTTGCAAGTCATTACTAATACCATGGCAATGAAAAGTATGTAATCACTTTTTGCTGTCAATAGTGTAATAGCAGAGGTGTTCATCCTGTAGACGATCTATTATATTTTTATGGGTCTGTCTGGGAGGTTTTATAGGACTGAATATAATTCAGGTGCTAAATCATGTGAAGCTGGTCTGAGTGAACAATTTTGTGTTTTAAAAGATTCAAAGAAAAGATGTTATTTACAAACATATTATATTAACTTTGATTAGTAAAGACATCAAATACAAATTGCCTGAGTAATCTTTTTTTTTTTTTAAAATTAAAGAATCCCTACATTTTAAATATAAATAAATATTATATTTCCATTTTACAACTAGGAAGCTGAAATATTCATGACCATTTTGCATGTGAAAATATTTTAAACATATGGAAGAATGTATAAATATAATACTGAAAATATTTATCTTACTAAAAACTAGTGTATGGACTTTTTCCACATAGACTGTGAAGTTTTCTCAGCTGGACACATATGTGCATGCTGTACACATTAATCACTGTACAGTATGTTTTCAAGTTATGTATTATCCAAATTTTTTTTGTTAAAAAAGTTTTTTAATGTGCAAACAGGATTTCTGCTAATGCAATACCAAAAAAAAAAAAAAAAAAAAAAAAAAGGAGGGGGGGGGCAGGGCAGGGGCGGGGGAAAGGGGAAGGGGAACGGGGAAGGGGAAAGGCAATATATCCCAAGGAAAATCAGTCCTATCATAGATTGTGTCACCTGTAGGAAAACTTTTTATTCTAATATTTTAAGGCATAAGTTTTTCTCAATTTTGAATGTCCTTTATTCGATTTAGTGTAAGTTGAATTGAGTCCCATGCCCTTTCAAAGCAAAAAAAAAAACCCCACCTAATTTGTATAAATGAATTTATCCAATTTCAAAGGGAAAAAAACCAGGACATAGTCAGGCTCTTATCTAAAATGCAGGCTAATGGACAAGCTTATTATGCTATAGAATGAAAAAAAAAAGCAGACCTGGCATGACACAGATCATAACTGAGTATAACAGAGACATCTAACTAAGCTTTCCTAAAGCTCCTTGTTTTGTTTTTCTGCTCCATAGTAGTGTTGTCTGTAGTAGAGACACTGTAAATGTCAGTGCATCAGAGGCAGTCCCATGAAGCTTGTTCCCAGAATATATATCAGTATGTTCTGCTTTTCAAACAAAAGAAAAATGCAGGCACTCTACAATCAGATTACAGGTTTAATATTATCTTCTTTTTTTATCCTGCTCAAGAGAAGAGTAGCTTCAATGCATCCTAATCAAAACTTCAGATGGCTTTCAGATGAATGGAGCCTTATAAAAGATAATTATAGTAAGATGAGAAGCAGTTGTCAGCCAAAAACTGCAAGGGAAAGAAGATATTGGGGCCCATTTGTATAACAGAGAAATCCAGAAGGAAGACTGAACTTGATAACTTTTCAATGGAGTTACCAGGAGGTAGGACAGAACTTCCATGTATTGCAATCAACATACACTTGCATCTGAGAGTTGGACCTCCTAGAAAAATGGGACAGCACAGTCAGAGCAGTCAGTCAAAATGTCCTCCCAGACCCACAGGAATAATGTTCATTGTTCATGTGCATACGAATTTTACCCAAGGAGTCCAAGGTCTCAGATATGCTGAGTACAGAACAGGTGGTCTGTGCATGCACAGGAAGTCCAGTATGCCAAATATCTCTGGAATTTACTACAAATGAGCCAAATGTTTCCTGTGAATGTCTCTCCAGAAAATACCAGAAATAAATTAGGTAGTCTAAACTGAAGTGACAATAATATGCTGCCTGTTTTTCCGGAGTTGCCTTTTATTGAAAGACAGTATCTTCATTGGAGGAAGACACCCTCACTCACATGCATTGCAGGAAAAGTTAAGGAAAAAAAGAAGAAATAATAGTATGGAGGAGGGGAGAGAATGGTGAACAGGGATGTAGATTAGTGTCACAGATTAGTCCCTGCTAAACATATGGCTCATATTGCCTTTATCATCTACAGAAGGCCGAAAGTGCAGAGTCTTGTGGGTTTCAGAAATAGAAAGACAGTAGAAATCTGTCCTAATTCCAGAAGTCCAGAATCTGAGTATCCATTTATGGGGTATTTTATACCTTAGTGTAAAGTTAATTAAATCAGTACATACTTATATATTTTAAGGACTATTTGCTGATGATACAGCTCAACATTTTCAGTATTCAGATAATTGTGCTAAAGGATGGCTGGTCCAATGGCACAGCAAGCATATTCTAAGCTTTTCTAAAATAGTTTAACCAAAATTTCCAAAATACTTAGTAAGTCAACCTCTCAGCAGTTATAAAGCAGCATGGTAGTTTTCAGTTCTATGAACTTGCATTGATTTATGCCAATGAAAGTGTAGGCAATGTTGTAAATTGAATGTTCCTTTGAATTCTATGAACTTACATTCTTTATGCAAACCAGTTAACACATTATGCAGAGCTGGTTGTTTACAACCAGTCTGTGTTGCAAGTATCAATCAACTTAATGTATTTCCAAGCTATATTTCCAGTCTAAGCTAATCATCTAGGCCCCCAGATAGTGAACACCCAGAAACAGGGTTTGTTGGGGGTTTTTTTGTGCTAGGGCATCTTTCTTGTCTTCTAATGTCGATTCATCTGATCTGTTTTAGATGCCTACTTTGAGAGAGATGAATCTTACCCTAAAACTGCCTATCTCTGTGGAGATTTACAGCCATCTGAAGAGATTAATTCCACATCTAGTCTTAAAATAAGGTGACTCACTTTTTGGAGGGGTCTGTAGTTTTTACTGTCAGGGTATCCTAGGTTATGAATCAGATGAGTAATTTTTAGACAACCAAATTTGGGACAGAAGAAACCTTGTCACAATTCCAGGAGTTTTCAAAAAATCAAGGGCAGCCAAGATCTCATCTGCTCATCAAATAATTGTTTCTGCTTTCAAACCTATATGTCACCCAAGTGTATACCAGAGTCCTTAATAATATGGAAAAAGTGCTAAAAGCATTGCCTTTAGATAGTATTAAAAGGTGAAAATGCAATGGCCAGAAGTTCAAATATACAAAAATATATGGAACCAATTGAATGTCCTGAGGGAGAAGTACCATTTCCAATTTCTCTGCCACACTCACCATCAATCTAAAACAGATTAAAAACCTTCAGTACCTCTTCATAGTTACAAATGGCAGATATCCTGATCCAATCACTTTAGCCACTCTATGCTCATTACCTTCTGCAAGAGTGAACATATCAAAAATTAGTATGGACAGTGATTGAACAAACTGACATGAAAACTAAGCCTACAAGATTTAATTTATTCCTACAATGTCCCTTGATTAAAAAAATAAAAACAAACCCCACAATTCATTATATAAAAATAAAGTAATAAATTTATAGCCCTGTAAATGATAAGCAATATTATAACATATATATGAATACTTTTAGGATAATATGTTTGAAAGTTAAAAAAAAATCAAAACACAGTCAACAAAAACCACCAACCTCAGTGTAATAGAAATTTCTAATATTTGAACACATATACCTCCCACATTCATACCACAAAAAACAATGTGTTAGGATTAACACCATCCCATTGCTAGTAATCAACATCAATAGGAATGTAGTACTGAGTACTATCAATTGCTGACTTCTGTAAAAGGTTCCAATAGTTTTCTATTAAAGAAATATTTTTATGTTTCCCCTAATTATTTATGGGATTCTCTCCAGGTGCTGAATTAGAAGAAAAAGAGATTTAAATTATTTATGTCAGAACAAAGAATGAGTATTTTATGAGTTTACTGCTCAGCTTATTACTCTGCACCGGTATTTGCCTTACCACCTTGACAGTTTGAAGTAATTTAGTGGACTGTATGCCGTCACTACTTTAATTACAATGCTTCACTGAGCAGTCACTTGTGCACTTGCTAAGAATTTTCTGCTAAGAAATTGTTCTGTCCACTGCCATCAAGCCATAACTTGAGGACTTAATAACAGAGGTACACGTAGCCAAAAACTACTCATGTGGAGAGAATAACAACCAGCACCACAAAAAAAATCCACTGCAGTCAGATGCAAAAGTTAAATCTCAGGCATCAAGCCAATCCACCATCCTTCTGCTAAATGACTCTGTTAGATCTCAGTGCTACAAAGATCCAGCTAGCCTCTTTGTCCAGTTCAGGTTTATTGAGGTGCTTATCAGAATTGATTTGCTTAATTTCAGATCCTCCTATTTTCTCCATGAAGATATTAACTTGTCTATCACACTCTAGAATCCTCCATTTCCTAGGTATAAAAAGAAAATTTGGTATGAGAAACAAAAAGAGTAACTAAGAGAACTCCAGTATCATTTCACATCAATAAAATCTGCCTTATGAGAACTCTAAGTAGCTCTATAAACACTAATGAATAGTTTATTATTAGCCATAAAAGGGGGTTTATTTGTCCCAGTTTCACAGAGAGGAAGAGATTCTATCCACTCTGCTTCAGATTTCTACAAAAAGCATCATCACTTCCTTGCATCAGTGGTAGTGATAGGAAGAACAGGAACTTCTGACATTCTGGTCTGGTCCTTTATGCTTAGAAACGAAATCCCGCTTCCTCACAAAAACCAAAGGTTTCCATTTTTCAGCATAAAGATATGTAGCCATAAAATTTCCTGAGACTATTTGGATGGCAGTCCAGCTCAGTCTGTAAACAGTTCAGGGAATTTGGCAGCACATTAAAAAGAAAATCTCTAAAATATCATAACTGTTGGGGGAAAAAAACATCCTTTTCTCATAAAAGTTGCGTCTACGTAATTAAGTTTAGTGGGGATGTTGTCTTCTGGTTCTTTTAACTGAGTTATCAGCAGGAAGAGGAAGCTTAAAACTTATGAAGTAGGACAGATTCCTCCTTTACCGTGGAATATACACTGAAAAAACACACATCACTCTCAGTTTAATAAAATTATATTTATCTAAATAAACTAATTTATATTGGGGTATAGGGCAGGTATATCTGCCAAGAACACCTTGAAACAAATATACAAGCAATCCCACCAGAAAAGTTTCCATCCAGAGAGCTGAAGCTTCCTTTGATGGCACAAGGACAGCACAGTGCATAGCAGCTCCTGTTTCAGGGTAATTGGAAACTCAACTGAAACAACTTGAGGATTTTATGAATTTGTGTATCAAACCCTGTAACTTAAGGGTAGCAGTTACATAATTTTCCACTCCAGACCAATTTGGTTTGCTTCTATCTATTTCAATACAATTTTCAGTTAACATTTTTTTACTGCACATAAACATAAGTGCATTTTAATTGTCTTTTCTCAGCCTCTTCTAAACAGATCCTAAACCCTCAGCTGGTTTATTTTTTTTCTCAACACACATTACTGTAACAACAATATTAATTTTCTCCTACTAAGAACAAGAGAGTTTATTAAAGAAACGAGGTATCAAGTGAAACCAGAGATGAAAAAACCTGCATAAAGACATAGGAATTATCACTATATGCATCAAAGTTTTCTATACATTTTTTTCTTTACAGCTGGTATCAATTTTTTAGCTACTCAAATGATCTATAATAAGTACTTTAAAGATTTTCCTTACTAGTTAAGGATCCAAATTATCAAATATTTATGCCTAGATAAACAGACACTAAATGTTTATATCAACATTCACTTTTTCCCACATAATATTCAATGAAAAGTTTACAAAATTGCATATCAGAAAAAGAAGTCATACTTGCAAGAGTGAATTCATCAAATATAATGAAAAACTAGTATCTTTAAAGTTCAAGGAGCAATAGTTATACCAAAATCCTCCTATATTAATAGGTTCTGCCTTGTTTTCAGCAGGACTCTATGTTTTTTGTCCATGAAAGTACACTTATGAATATACTTCTGGTGACACCAAAGTTATAAGCCACTTTGTTCTGCCTCATTGCCCTCTCAGGTGTCCTGGGTAAATTGTTTCTGGTTCCAGAATATTAAAAAAAAATTGACTCATAGAATCAGCTAAGTTGGAAGAGACTTCCAAATTCATCAAGTCCAACCCTTGATCCAACACCACTGTGATTACTAGATCTTGGCACTAAGTGAACCCTTGGACAAAAATAGCTTTGTAACTAAAAAACAAAGTTTTAGCCTCATCCAGTTCCTTGTCCGTTTCATTGCAAAGTGCCATAACAGTTATACCAATGCAAATGGTGCTGATGAACATCTGAGAAAGGGAAGGTCTATATGCTGGCACTGTTGCCAAGAGGTTGGTAAGTGCAGCAATACTAAGAGAGGGATTTCAGTGTCATCAGTGCTGGTTCAGCAAGGCTGCTCCTGCACACTCCTAAGGAATCTGCCAACACACTGAGAGGTAAGTTAGGGCTACAGCCAAATGATGAAAGGTAAATCCTACCACCTGAACTAAGACAACTGTCTTTGGTTTCCATAGATGAAGCCAGAAAAATAAGCATGTATCAATTAGTACCCTTCTGTACCTTTAAAGTGTCTTTTATCTTAATTTAAATATAATTAACAATTAACAAAGAAAAAACAGGAGGAGACAGGACTGTTTTAAAATGTTTTACTATATCAAACTTATGACTAAAAAGCACTAATGCAGAAATTCAAGTCAGTATTTTGTCCAATTTTAGTTAGCTTGAAAAATCAAACTTGAAATTTTATATATATAATGTTAACATTTTTAAAATTAACCTATTTAGATAAAGTTCCTTGTTTATTTTAATGAATGGTTACAACTAAATTTTCTCATTGTTAATGTAATCATTTTATGAAAGCAATAACATGCAAATAAGAGAAATATTTTGATACTTACTTGTACATTTTGATCTCCAAATTAGATACACAAATCATATGAATGTAAAAATAACGCAAAGCATTATTAAAGATTCCTGTGGCAATATCAGAACAAACACATTTAATGTCTGGACCAATTCCAGCAGTGCACTGAAGCATAAGACAATATTGCATAGCTTTTAAAATTAAAACAATGGGTCATTAACACAAAGTTCCTTCAGATTCTGTCTTACATAGGCAATGCTAATATCACAGAAAGCCTGTAATTGTTATCTTGCTTTTCAGTGTTTTCTAAAAAAAAAATCAGATATATTAAGTAAGGCCATACACTTCATGTAGTCAATTCTCAGTGGTATTTCAGGAAAGATTTATTGAACCAGTAGATTGTTTCCTCTCAGATACCACTGAGACGTGTTCACGGAATTCTAAGATGTTTACAGTAAATTAGAAACTAATTAGTTGAACTGAAATGCCAGCACCTGCTCCTACATTATTTAAAAGAAGAAAGGGGGGGGTGGGGAAAGACCAAAAAAAAAAAAAAAAGCATTTAGGGTTTCACAAATGGAGATAATACTTCAGGGTCTGGATTTCTCCAAGCGTATTTAATCATTTGAAAAGGTTGTCAGAATTATTGGGTTATGAAGCTGAATCAGTGCATCTTAGATATTTTTCTTTCCTGCAGTTTTATAGTCATTATTGTATTAAGAGTCTGGCAAACAAGGCCAACAATATTTATGGTTCCTGCCATAAACATTAAAAATGCATATCCCATTCACATTTTATGAATCTTGAATTGCAGCAGGAAATGAGCAGTTTAGATGATAATTGACTTGTAAGGATTAGAACAGTTCAGGTTTCCCCCTGTGCAAAGAGAAGGTTCATCTGAGGTCTTATAGATAGATGATAATTCCTTTGAAACATCACATCTGTCTCTACTAAAAGGTGCTTTTGTTCTGCTCACTCTATATTATGACAATAACAGTTATTAGTAATCAGATAGAGCAGGCACAGCTAGCCAAATTGTGATGGGAAAATGAGGGTGAAATCCAAATCAAATATGAGATACATGCGGTATTTTATATAATGCATAACAAAATAACCTGCCAATCCTAATGAGTTTGTAATGTAATCAGGAAAGTATAGTGCCCAAGCAATTCTGGATGGGAATGTGCACTGTCAATGAGTGAACCAAAGTAATAAAAATGCTCTGAGAAGGAGCTGTGTTTCACAGGAAGAACAGAAGGAGAAAATTTCATAATATGGGAATTAAGAAGCTTTTCACATCAAAGAAGATCCTCCAAAAGAAGGTGTTGTGGCAACAGGTGTGAGGAACCAAAAAAAGGAGAGTCAGAATATTGTTGAGTAATAACAGCTGTAATTTAATAGAGTAAATTAATGAAAAACTGTATGCAGCAGGTCTAAAGTGACTGGGAAAGATCTACACGAAAGGATGTGGGAAGGAGGGTGGCAGAAGAAGGGGAAGGGTAAAATAAGAACAGTCAACATGTTCTCTTTTATAACAACCAGAGTTCCATTTCTGGATAGAAGTTCCACTTCTTAATATTATATTTTCCTGAAGAAAGTCTGAGTTCTCATAAAGCATGTGTTCATGGAACTATAAACTCACCATAAATTAGAAGGTGATTAATTGAACTGAAATGATTTTTGTGTGTTTCAGCCTTACAAGCACATAAACACACACACACATTCCTGGAACTATTTAGAAAAACCCACCCTGAAATCAGTCTGTGAGGGGGTGTGTCAGCCCGGTATGAGGTATGTGCTCATTGCACTCCTAGGCTTTACAAAGGGCGGGGATTAGTTCTTGAGAATGTGCTGATTTCACGAGCAGGGCCCCAGTTCAGAGACTGAAAGACAAAGATTTATTCAAAAAGGGTGGAGAAAGCATTGCCCTCTCCCTTCCCTTTGGCAATCTTTGGGGACACAAAGTGAATACAAAATGCATGAGGAGGACCCTGCTGGGGAGGTCCACATTGCATGACTCCTTGACTTTTACTTACTACTTTGCTTACTACTCATTGCACTCAAATTATTTTTTGGGGGGGGACACAAAAACAAACAAGAAAACAAAACCAAAACAAAAACAAAAACAAACAAAACCAAAACAAACACAGAGATATACCAAAACTCTTTCAAAACCACTAGCACAGAGAACACCCATGGCTCAGAGAGTAAATCTCCTATTGTAAAGCTCCCCACCCTTGGGGGAGGTACTGGACATTCCCACCTGAATTTGAGCATATATAATCTTCGGCTTTGAGGACTTGGGGTGCCACTTGTCGGATCCAGAGGAGGACCAGAACCTCAACAGGACTGTGATTGCCACTCTTGACAAGACTGCGACCATCATCCTCACCAACAGGTTTTCCTTTTCTTTGACTTTGTGCTCAGGGAGACCACGTGGCACTCAACACTAGGGCTGATGAACACCATTCTGTTCATGCCCCAGGGTGCTGGGTTATACATCTGGGTTTTGTGGGTTAAAACTAACTTTTTCTCTGTATCATTTTATTTATTGTAATCTTTTTATTAAATTTTAACTCTGACTTGTAATCTCTCAAGTCTGCTTCATTTCTCCCATGAGTTTACCTCTAAACCAGCACAGCCTGTTAATAAATCAAATAGTTGTGGTGGTTTAGTTTTCTTGGTTTTGGTTTAGGCCTTCCTTGGTAACCAGCTTATAACTAAGGAAGTATTCCACACCATTTCCTTCACGTAATCTGGGGTATATAAAATGGGGAGTTTCCTCCCCCTCTCTCTCTCCCTTTCATGTGCTTGGAGGACATCAGGTCTCTCTGTGTCAGCCCAGCTCTTCTCTCTTGAGCCGAGGACTATTGGAGAAGCTGCTGTCCCAGTCGTACGGAGGGGAAGGACCTGCTTTCTCTTAAGGGGAGTGTTGGTGAGAATTGATTGTATTAGTCACTTATTGAGCTTTTCCCTGAGTTTATGAGTGTATCTGTTTTGTTTGGTTTTACCCATTTTTGTCTCACTTCCATTTCCCTTTCCCCCTTTTCCCTTTTGGGGTTGTTTTGGGATTTGTTCTGTAGATTTACAGTGTTTGATTGTATATAATTGTAATATATGTGAATATATATATATATATATTTATATCTTTAATACAATTGTCTTTTTGGTACTTATTTTTTCTCTTCTCTCTTGGTGGGGGGGAATCCGTGTGGCCGGCAGTTGGGTTTGGCAGGGAGCCAACTCAAACCTCCACAAATAGTTTTCTAGCATAGTTCTCTGATCTTTTTTCTACACTTTTCTATACTTTTCCCTGACCTTACCACATGTCCTCTCAAATTTTTTAACTACTCTAATTGTTTAACCTGACCTTCAACCAACTCACCAGATTTAATCTGTCGTGGTGGGATGCTTAGAAGTCCTCCAAAAAGCAAGAAAATTGTCTTTGTATGCCTTACTGGCTATAAATTCTGCTCTGACTTTGCTTCAGAATTCGGCTTTTAAATCAGACATAAGAATATTACCTTTTTCATGGTAATTATTCATTTCATGAAAATTAATTTGCAAAGTTCTTAAGAAAAACTGCATTATTGCAATATTCTGTTGGAACATGTATAAAAACATGTTCATCATTTTAATTGAACGGAACCATTTCACTTCAATGTGATATTAAACTGGTTATGGTAACATGACATGTCTCAATATTCACACAAATTAGGTCCCCACTTTCTCCCATCAGTGAGCCTAATGGAAACACACATCACTCAGTGTTATAGTGTTCATCCTGCACACACTCTGTTTTTTCATGGAAGCACCACAGGGGATGGAGACTGTAGATCCAGCTCACAGGAGGCCTGAGCTATTCCCGTATCACTACAGTGTAACATCAAACAGAATGATTTCATGAAAAAGTATAAACATTTCCACATGGTAGGGGTGGGAGTGGGTGGTGGAGGTACAATTTTTCTCTTTGTCAAAGGGCAGAAACTTCAGATTTCAGTCATAACATATCCCGTGAGTCTCATATACAAAGTCTAATATATGGGCATTTGTGACACCTCTTTAGAGTATGCAGCTTTCTCTATGTATATATAAGACAAATTTGAGATATTTACATATTATTACATATTATGTATTCAATATCCTAAGCTAAATTTGTCATGGCTGCAAATAAAAACTTTCAACTGAGGTGTTTTTTGCTTCTCAGGGGAAGAAAAAAAAAAAAAAAGAGACATGAGAGAAGGTTTTCCACTGTTTCCACTGGCTTTGGTTTTTTAATGTGCTGGCAGCTTTGGAATAATTTTTCTTGAAAAATAAATAATTGTAAATAAATAAATTCTCTGCAAAGAAGCATGAGGCACGGGTTAAAAACACAGACCTCTAAGAAAAAAGTTTAAAGAGAAATACATGCTCTCATAGAATTTTAACAAATGTGACTTGAAACTATGAGAAGAGACAGAGGCTTTTGTTTTTTCTTTAAAAATGAAATTTGCATAAAATTTCTAGAAAAACAAAATAAGGGTATGAAGCAAACTCAGGCTTATCATATCATTCAAACACATTTTAGCTCAAACTGGAACTGGACAGAGTTCCAAGCATTACATTGAGGACTTTTTTGAACACTGCCATCCTCTCAGAATATTCTGGCTTGCCGTTCAGACGAACATATTGACCAGGTGCTGACATCTTTGCAGAGGGATCTCCAGCTCTGAGACTGTCTGCATTGCTTGGGAGCTCCTTGCCCTAATCCCTATCTCTCACTACATTGATGGACAAAATCTCCAAGAAAAGCCAGCACCTTTTCACTATTTTTACTGTTCATTACAGTTCTGGAAATGCTAGCAAAGAAGTCAGTTATTTGGAGGTATTTCAAGTGAGTTTTTGCAGCTTCTAACAAGTAGGATCTTTGTTTCCTAGTCTCCTACAGTGGACACCCATGTCTAGCTGCTGACACATACCCAAGGCCTGTTCTTACCTGGTAGCCATGTGCAATCTCACTGCCTGAGCATTAATGCATTAATGTCTCTGTGCATGTGTATATTCAGGGGTGAGTCCAGTGGAGGAGACAGGCAAAAAGGTCTAAGAAGTTTTTAATCCTGTTTCGCAGAGCTGTGGAGTGATTCTTATTCCCAGTGTAACATTATACTATGCCTTCCTTCAGCTACACAAGACTATATGCCAACCTCAGGGTGCTTCAAAGAGGCTGTGATTCCTCATTTGTGAGTAACATTTCCCACTTCCCAGTGGGGATGAAGAAACAGTCCTGGCTGAAGCCTGAGAAGCATGCCTGACCATACCACATGACCCTTTTGAAATCAAAATATTTTAATTTTAATATATATTTTTTAATACTTAATTTCTTTTATGAAACCACTTCTGGACTCATGGACTGGTTGGAAAAGTAACATTATTGGCTTGAATCCTAATGAAAATAGCATCAGTTTCAAAGGCACTTGAACCAGACAGAAGAAATAAGTTTTGTTTCTATTTCCTGAACCAGTAGTTCAATTATTAATTTATCTCCCTAACTGCAGCAATCACAAATAATCCAGGGGTTTTGCTATTCACTTGACAAGTAAGTCAGAAAACCTCATCATGCCTCATCAGCAGATGATAAATAATATAAGAATACAAGTTTCTCTATCTAGACATGTCTAAGGAATTTGGAGAATTTGGAATTTGGAGAGGAAACTTTTTAAAACAGTACTTTTGACACTTGAGCAAGTCATTATTATGATGTTTTATTTATTACTGCTTAAAACACAATTAAGTTATTTTTTGTTTCACATTAAGTGATATGTACAAAATTTGCATATCAGTTTCAAGACACTCCCTTTCAAAATCACATTGCTACATTTTTAATGGACGGATTAACTGTTCCTTCTCTTAAGTATTTCTCTTTCCAGCTGAAGGCAATGCATTAGTCAAGCTATCACCACCATAAACAAATGTAATCTATTTTATCCATTGATTAAACCAGTAGAGCCTGAAGCAAGTTTCACCATCCAGGAAACCAAATGGGTATTTATAACTTCCATTCATGCTCTTTTTGCATATAGATTGTGAAATCATAGAAGAGGCATTTTGGTTTCTGAGCTAATGTATTCAAACAGAGGGATCATTCAATTTTGCAAAAGAAGCTTATCACAAAATTTAAATAAATGTTGTAAAGTCTAACACCAAATTACCTGTAAGGCATTGTATATTTTAACATAAACATGGAACTAGTTTCATCCTGAAACTTGGAATACACCTGCTTTAAAGAACATTTTGCTTCACCTCCTGGGCCTCACTACTGTCCCTGCTCCTTGTATGTGTGGTCCTGTGAAAAGCAGAAAACAATTCACTCTGAGGTGAGGGACTGAAAAGAGGAAATATTAAACTGAGTAAAATTCAACCCTTAGTGGATTTTAAGGGAGGTAATGCAAATATACATATTTCCAGTGCCTGTTTATTAAAACTGAATTCTCTTGTACCTACTTATGGGCTGTTAGCAAAATCAAGATCATTATGCAGCAACACTTGAGAGAAAATGGGAAATGAAAAATCTGGACAAATCACAGGATCAGAGAAAGTCTGAAGCTGTCAAAAAGACCTCCATAATTTGCCAAGGCCAGTCTCCTGCTCACAGCAGAATCAGACACAGCTGTTTGCCTAGGACAATGTCCAAATGATCCATCTGCAAGGATGGATACTCCACAACCTCTCTGGTTCTGTCAGTGGACAACACTGAAAAGCCTGTCTTAACTACGCATTATCAGGTGCACATTGATAAGCCTTGTTTTCTCCGGACTGAACAATCCCAGTTGTCTCAGCCCCTCCTCCTGTGCTAGAGACTCCAGCCTAATCAACTTTGTGACCCTCCACTGGACTCTCCAATATGCCCATGTGTTTTCTGTATGTCTTCTTGGCATATCCTGTTCACAGTTGTGTTCTCCATTTGGTACATGAGGATTTTTGGACACTGAAAAAAGTGAAAAAATCACTAAAAGAAAAAAAAAGCGATAAACCTACAGTAAAAAAAAAAAAAAAAAGAAGGGTTAAATATTCCTAACAAGGCTACTCACAATTCTGCATAATTGCAGTATCTAGTTATGTTTACTTATTTGAACTGAAAACATTGTCATCTCAACAAACTGTATTAGCATTTTCCTTTTGTGCAGACTGTGTTCATTATAATTTAGGTACTATAGTATGCCATCAAACTTTTATGAAATACGTTTGTCCTTTGCCTTTTAGTCTTCTAAAGCAAAGCAAATGTGCATCCATGATATAAGAACACAGTCTTATATTTTTTATAAAAAAAAAAAAAATTGCCTCTTTTTCTATGTCTTTTAGAAGTGAAATATAGTATGGGAACTATTTTGTTACAAAAAATGTGACAAGTAAAGACTGCATTGAATTTATTTGCACCATATCAGGCAGCTACAGCTTTAGATACATAGATAAGAAACTAACAGCCCATAAACCGTACTATCTACAATTATATTTTGTCCAGTACCAAATCCTATCTGACATTTTTAAATTTAGGGGTGGAAATTTTCAAAGGAAAGAATTTTTTTGTAATTGTGAACTATTTCAAGACAATCTGGAAATGCAAATTTTCACATCAGATTTTCAGAAGATGTATCACAAACGCTTAGAGCAAGTGTATTCTTCAATAAATCACACATGGACATCCAGTAGGTCTCCTCACACAATTAAGCACCTAATTGTGTGGGGGAAAAAAAAAACCAAACAAATGAATGCCTAAATAAATAACTGTAATATTTTTGTCCATCCATTTCATGCCTTCATTTAATTTTTAATAGCATATTCTTGCCTGTACTAGCTACAAAAATATTAAGCATGTGCTGGTGCATCAGGCACACAATTAATATTTCAGTTTAGATCAGCAAGTATGGCTTCAGTGTGAGCAACATATACAGTATTTTTCTGAGTTCAGACATGAAATGATTTGCCAGAGTATTTGACCAGTCAAATCTGGTTCATTCTGCTGACTGGTATTGATTCTGACCAAAGCAGATAGCATTGCATTTTTCAAAACCTAGACTCAATAAATCCACAACTACACTATTGAACTGACAAACCAGAAGCCATACAATACATTTACATTCACAGCTGGCATGCCTTCTCTGATCTTTTTCCCCCAGACATGAGGCTGTAATATGATTTATTCTACTCTATTATTGCTTTCTATGTCCCAATCCATGTTTGTGCTTAGGGACACATGATGAATCAACTGCCAGGGGCCAGCACATTGCAAAAGTGGGAATATGAAGATCTGATAAGGTGAAAATGTGATTACAGTTTCAAACTGGCCCCCAAAGAAAGTCCTTGTCACCACAGCTTACACACCACAATTCAGAGGAGTAATATGAATCAAGAGCAAAAAGTCAACCAGAAATTTTAAGCAGACTATTGAATTAAAATTACAGAGTATATGCCAAAAATTAATCAAAATGAGAGAAAAAAAGGAAAAATCCCTGTGTCTTATTATGTAAACTGATAAAAAATAGCCTGTAATTCACTTAATTTATCAAACATTTTCATCAGCTTGGACAGAACTGTTATCACAACGTTTGCTTTTCCACAGATTGCCTACTACAGCAGCTGAGAAACAAAAATTTAGAAACACAGTTATGATAATTGTACTTCTCCTTAGCACTGTCGGCTCAGTGGAGTTCTTGCTGCCTGCCCCGCTGGTGACAGCCAGACACCCCTGAAGCTGCAGCCACGCTTGGCAACATCACTCCACAGCTTCCCCTTGCCACACATGGGTCAGCCAAGGTGAAATGGCTGGATGCTGTTGATAGCACATGAGTGGTGGACACTAAAGTCATGGCAGCCACCTGCAGCAGGCTGTCATCATTACCACCTTTGTTAAGAAAAAAGAGAACCTTTCACAGCAATTTGGAAATAGTTCCTGCAGCCTAAGGCATTGCTGGAAGGCGTCACACCCCAGTACTGCTCTGCCTTTACAGTGCCGGACCTCTGAACCTCATTGGGATTTCAGTGATAATCATTTTGGCTGAAGGCAGGACAAGACTAAAGAGGGCAAAAGCTCACAAGCTGCAAATTGTGTCAGCCCTTGTCATGAAGAAGGACAGCTCAGGAAGCTCCTTTCTGTTAACTGGTTGAGTCCACTGTTGTTCCCACTTACTGTCAATAAAGTATAGTGCATTCCATGGACAAAAGCCAAGGATGCGCCAGCTGTTCCAGCTGAAGGACAGAAATCACTTTCAGGCAACTTAGATGACCAAAAGTAGAATTTTTAGAGATAATTTAGTTCCCCAGACTCTCATTTAAAAGAAAAAAGAAAAAAAAAAAAAAAAATAAGAAGAAAGTTGTCTTCATTTATTTTAGATATGTGACTTAAGCTAAGATGAATCACAGAATCACAGAATCTCCTGAGCTGGAAAAGACCCACAGGGGTCATCAAAATCCAACTCCTGGCCCTGCACAGGACAGTGAATCACACCATGTGCCTTGTCACTGCGTGTAAAAATTGGGTGAGTTGTTCTCTTCTACCTATAAAGATCAGCTGCTGACAGCATGTCAAATTTTGGAAGACAAGGACAGAGGAATCCCAACCACAATACATGTGAGCAGAGCAGCATCTCTACTGGACAAACCACCTGGAAGTACAGGCTGTACTTGGTGCATCTGATCCTTCAGCTTTATCTGAAGAGCTGAAGGGCTTGTGGGTGTGAAAGAGCAGACACCAGAATACCGAACACACATTCCCCACGTGTGTCCTCGAGACAGGAGACACTGCCTGCTGTGTGGAATACAAAAAGAACCAGATCAGGACCAAGATCATTTCTGCATCTGACCGTGATGATACTGAAAGCAAGCAGCATTTAGACAAGTCAATCAAAAGCTACATATTTTGCACTAGAATATCATGAGGACATGCAGCAGCCCCATGTTTCTCACATTTAAAGGCACATAAAGGGATTAGAGAAAGACCTGCTGTGCAATTTTTTCCCCAAAACTTCTTTACTGACCATTTAAGCATCCCTTCTCTCCCTCCCAGGCATCATCAATTTTTAATCTCACTTTTTCTTCATAGCTGATGGGAGTGCTGCACGGATCTGCATCTGTATAGGGCACTTCCAGGAAAATGTTTCCTCAGCACCACAAGGCTACTAGTGCAGGTGTAATGGCTGCACTTTTTCCGTTTGGCAGAATTAAGTGATATCTCATTATCTCAGCATTCTATTTCTCCAAAAGCAGTGCTAACTTCCTATTTATTTTTTTTTTCCTAAAGTTGTCCTAAAAGTTCCAATGAAACTTTTCCAGAAAAATAGACCATTTCATCTGCAAAATTCCTTTGGCAAAATTCCGAAGTTCTGGAAAAGACTGAATAAAAAAATCTAAGGAATTCATAAAACTCTAAACTTTCAACAAACTAAAAGGCTGTTTTCTGGTCAGCCCTGTTCAGTCCTCCTTATGCCAGATTTCATGAAAAATAAAGTTATTTTTCAATAAACCAATTATTTCAAGTCAGTAACAATTCTCCAACAACTGAAACAAGAAATACTTAAAAAACTAGAAATCATCTTAAGTATTTATATGGTGCTTCACATTAGAATGTTTTATATCAATGTGTCTAGCAAAAGAGGGAGAAAGCAGAATTGATGGGAGACAAAGAATTGACAGAATAAGGTATGTTATGGCCCACCCTGGGACTTGTATTGTAGTTTGTGAGTAAAGCAGTGTGACTTTTCCATGGCTTGTGACCTCCAGAGCTGGAGATCAACAGCAATATTACACATTAAGAAAAGAACTTAACATATATAAACTCATATTTACTAAAATCAAGGCAACATTCCTGCAACTGACACACATATGGAAAAAGCCTCAGCTAGACTCCAATATGGTCCAGTTGATTTTCTTCAGTTAATCAAATTACATCACTCCCACCAGCACAGAAACTGTCCCGTGGTGACACAAGTGTGTATCTGTGCCTATTTATAATGTATGAGATATTATGTTCATACCATGACTTCTAGTATATTTGAAGAGTATTTTCAGCCCAAATGCCAGTTGCTGTTGATTTGGGAGATGATTTTACGCCTTGGAGCCTATAGATAATTTAAAAAAAAAAAAAAAAAAAATTGGTTCAAAGATCTTTTGAGGCAAGCAACTGTAGTATCTGACTGCAATTGAAAGGTATATTTTGAACCAAAGATTTAAGATATTTGTCCAGTTCAACATACCTCCATCTGAAAAGTTGTGCCTTGGCAAAAACAGCTCCCTCCTTTCCTGTGTTCTGTCTTCTTCCTTTTCCAAGGAGGAGTGGGTGACCCTGAAAAGCCAGTGAAATGTGCTTATCATATTTCTTTTATAATGCAAATACAGTCTATGCATAATTTCTGCTGAGTTCAAGCATTTTGTTATTAATTTTTATCTAATGTGTCTAGTTTTATTATTTCAACCATTAAAACTTATAGGAAAGCACTTGCACTCTAAATTCATCTATTTAATAACTTACAACTATGGCAGAGGCTTGCCTTGGTTTTAATCACTTTTGGAACGCACCGGCACAAAGATTTTACAGATGTAAACCCAAAGGTCTCTTGTTCAGTTGCAGAGTAAATCCACTAAAGTTTGAATGGGTGGTAAATATTTAATGAAACAATAAGCTCCGTGAATATTTTTATTGTAATATTTCTTTTCATCTGTTGTGCCTTAAGAATTTCATACATCAAAATACAGGAAGTAACTTATAGCAATTTTCAAGTGTCACATTGATTTAAAATATTTCCTCTCAAAAGATTCAATTCTTCATGGTTAAGCAATAATTAGAAGATTCTCTTCACTTCCCTAATTTTGCCTTTTAACACTAAGATATGTGATGATCTGTATGCAAAAGATTTAAATCCTTTTGTAGTATATGCTTTTGTGAAATTAATCAGTGATAACAAATATTCATAATGAAATTTCTGATTTAGGAGAGGTTAAAATTACTAATGGAAAAATAGGATAGAAGGGTGTCTTGAAACCTCTACCCTCTATATATAATTGTAAGTCAATTGGCATTTCTGTCTTCCTTATTGTTCAAATAATATTATTAAATGGTGATACAGCAAGGGCTCACAGTAACAGAGAATGAGCCATAGTAAGGGCATTAAGGAAAAGAAGTGGAACAAAGCTTATTTAAATTTTTGGTGGATATGGTTTCCCCCATGGGTTTAAATGTGCAGTTCTTCAATGTAAAGGTGTTTTAACAACTGTTGGATAAAATCCTAACCTTATATGTTAAAACTATCTATGTTTATTGTAAAATCCACAAAGTTTAGGGAAATTTGTTGAATCCACTTTGCCTCTCCCATGTGTCACTTCAGTGACAATCATTTGTGTCAGGCTTAATCAAGAACTCTAGATTTAGGACACATGTAAGGGATTATCTGGCCTCTTTATTTTTTCAAATACTATGAAGGATTTCACAGAACACAAACAAAAGCTAATATATGTCTAAATATGAACTTTTTGGCCTATCCTTATAAATAATCAGTCTCAGTCAGCCAGGGCTCAAAAATACTTCTACGCTCATGAGTAAGGAGCTAAAGTAAAACTATTGAGAGCAACCTCCAATAAGACACCTTAGGAACATAGGATTATATGGATTGCTTATATAGTATGGTTTCTGCATCCTGCATAAGCATCCTGGAGCACTGGCAAACTTCACTGATGTCTTCTTCAACCCATTCTTACACCCCTAACCAAAATGATAAAAACAAGATAGTCCAAAAATCACAAGACAGAAAAATACATTCTTGTATGCTTCTGAAAGCTCTCTGTGACTGCAACAGATGAAGAAGTCATGAAGCCAGCATTTCTGATCAGAACAGCATTATCTGATTGAAAGAATCATTAGAATGTGTAATATAACTTGTATGACTCCAACATTACTTTCTCCATCTTGCCATAAAGACAGATATAACAAAGAGAAAAAACAGGCATATCCAAGGTATCAAAATATCAACATAATTCTAACAGGACCAAGTTAGAATGTAGTAATCTGCTACTTTATGCCATAGACCAAAGCGTAATAATTTCAGTTTTGAACCAATGCTCCTCTTTTCTCCACACTCCCCTGAACTACAACAAACCCAGCTCAGACATCATTCTAAGACTGACTGGAATATGCTCATGAAAACACAGACTAGGAAAGAAAAATCTGAAGTCAAAAGTGTAAGTGCTATCACTGCCATATTCTTCAAAAAAGCTGATACGTCTGCTGGCAGTGCCAGTCTTACCCCAGTGATTTAAAATGCAGACTTACATCTTTGCAAACACAGACCCACTGTCAGTGAAGGAAGAGTTGGTGTGTGAACTATTGCAGAACCCCTACAAACTGATGGGTTCTGACATTAAAGATGTTGAGAGAGCTGACTGATGTCATTGCAAGGGCTTTCCATAATTTTTTAGATGTTTTGGAGATCAGAGGATACAGCAGAAAACTGGAAGAAGGTAATGTCACCCCAATCTATAAGAAGGATCCAGGAAATTATACGCCCACATGCCCATCAGTCTTATTTCAGCCCCTGTGAAAGTTATGGAATGAATATCCTCCTGGGGGATATCACAAGTCAGGTGAAGCACATGTTTGGTAAAAGCTAGTGCAGATTCATCAAGGGCAAATCACACTTGGAAAACCTCACCATCTCCTATGACAAAGTAATCTGCTCAGTTGATGTGCAGCGAGTGGTGGCTGCCATCTACCTGGATTTCTCCAAGGTTTTCCATATCCTTTCCCACAATCTCCTCCTGGAGAAACTGATGTGTTACATCTGTCTGTCTCAGTCTGTACAAGAGAGTTGTGTTGTGGGTGAGGAACTGGCTGACAGGCCTCACTAAGGGCCTGCTGTACACACCCTGACAGAGGACTTTGAATTTTGTAATAATGTGTGGCTGGGTTGATCTGAGTGCTTTTCGGTTTTCTTCTCTGATATTGCATGAAATATAACTAACTTTAAAAAAAATATGTTTAGATTTCATACCCAGTCCATCTCACACATTTTATTTGCATCCTCTTCTGTGAATACTCAGGCTACCCAACTGGGGTGGTCATTATCTCACAGCAATCTCAATATCTCAGTTTCCAAGAGGATTTGTCTGGTCTTCATTAGCCAAGGTCAAATAGGACTAATGCTTGGAAGATTTGTACCTCATTAGCATTATCTTTATTGCCATTATTTCACAAGCTAACAAAACAAAAAGGAATTATTCCCCAGTTACTCCCAAACATTCCTACCCTTCTCATTAGTATTGGCATAACCCTTTTCTCTAGGGCAGTTCAGAGCTCAGTTCTTGAAGGAAAGGCTGACAGCAGCAAAATTATGGTACCAAGAGGGACAGGCAGAAAACACTCTCCTGATTTATAATCAGATTCTCTTATTGTAACAAGCACTTTCTCATTGCTGAGCTACTTAGATCAGCTCATGTAATTTGTCACGTACTAGAAACTACTCTTCCTAGCTGACAATGAAGGGCATGTTTTCTCCCTATACTTAGTTCAGAATTTTAACCACCAAATGCTGTGCAAGATTTTTGGAGTGGTATTTTAATTCAGTTAGTAATTTTTTAAAAAATACTATTCTGAATATCACTGACCTCTGCAGGAATTATCTATTTTACACCTCTGGGTGACAGGCAAGGGTAAAGAATAGTTTAAGGATGAGATGTGACAGGGAGTCTCACATGCTTTGAACTCTCAGTGTGCTTTCCATATAAACCTTTGTGATCTTTGCAATTGATTCATATCTAAATGTATTCAAGAGAAAAATCTGAGGTATGGACAGCTTTGGGGTAAACAGACCTAAAAATAAGGCACCTGAAGAGAGTAGGATTTTCTAAAGAATTTGAAATAGACATAACCTCTGAGCAATAGTGGTCCTTTTGTGGAGCATCAGAGGATTTGGTTGCTGTTTCCCTTGATTTCTCATTAAACTACTTGTCTACTTCAACCTGGCACATATACAAACACAAGTACAAGTACAAAATTACTGTGACGCCTGGGGAGAGCTCACATAATGGAGGTATCAGACACTTAGCTACAATTACTTGAAGCAAAACAGGGGGCTTTAGGTAAAGTCAGACTCAAAAGCAGGACTTGTCTCACTGCATTAATCAGTGAAACAGTCACCTCCAGAGGGTGATTCATCTGACTTAATTTAGGATAAGATATTGTAGCATAAGATAGATCACTCTCTTTAGGTGTTTATTTCATCAGCTGTGAAAGAAGCTTAATGACTTCCCTCCACATTTTTACATGTCACTGACAGAAGAGAGAAATCCCCACCTTGGGCACCAGTAAGGGCTTTCATATCACCAGATTTCAGATGCTAATGCAGAACACCAATTTTAAATTATGGCTTTGCATACTTTCTTTGTTGATTCTTTCTTGATTCTTATTTCTAAGTGTAAATTAAAATAGTCTTAGAACGGCATTTTCTGTGCAAACATTTATGTGAGACAGCCTAATGTAGGTATTTAATACAGCTTCTTTTTTAGGAAAAACTCTTCAGTGCAGTCAATACTCCAGTTCCTCAGTGTTCATATATATGGTATCTCAGAAAACCATGTGCTAAACTCACTGTTCTTCTGGCAAGCCTTCAGGACATCTTTTAGTCTCACCAATGAGAAAGATGTACAGGAGCTTACAGACACCATTTACACAGAACCAGGCTTGCAACACCTGTACTTAGAGTGAGAGGTGATCTACTACTTCTACGTCCTGTTTCAGCGAGCAAGATAGCTGAGGATAAAACCATATCCTACCAGCTAATCCCCTGATGCCAACGACCTAGAAGGCTCTTAAGTACGACAGCTGAGGGGACACACTCCCCCTTTCGCCCCCTCCCCAGCTCAGGGCCCCCGAGATGCCCCAGAGAGACACAAACGGAGACCACAGGAGGGGAAGCAGGGAGAGTTTATTAACCTAACTGGGGTGTATATATAGGTTTTAGGAGAATCCAAATTACTACCAATAGAAATCAAGGGATAAATGACCAATGGGAAAGGGTT
>JAWWTY010000037.1:18849746-18869125 GCA_035222235.1 Margarornis squamiger
AAAGAATCCATTTTACAACACAGTAAAAGCTTCAGTTTTTAAAGCATTCTGGCTAGTTTCTTCTTTTTCTTCAGAAATCCATCACTGACATGATTTTTCCCGTTTCTGATACTGCAGGTTCTCTGCCACACTTAAGTGCAGGGGTTTCACTGAACTAGGGACAAATGGGCCCTACTGAGTAACGACCACAGATCTGAGTGAAACAGCCCCATGACAACCTTCCTCTTCTAATGCCAGCTCATCTGGGCCATCAGGAGCCTTTAGACTCCACAGAGCACACAAGGCTTCAGGGGTTTGGCATGCCATTGTGTAACTCTCTTGCAGTGACACATTAAAGAAATGCACAAAAGTTATAAATAAAGGTCAGCTGGGATGCAAGCTGTATCAGTCTAGCTAGAGTTTTATAAAAGCCTCCTATTTATGTTGCAGGATTCTTTTTTATCTGTGAGAAGGTTTGACAACTTCTGAGTAGGTTCAGTCATAGCATGGGGGAAATGATTCTGTCCTTTTATCATTCTCATCACTTGGAAGAATCCAACTTACCAAAGGGAGAAGATAGGAAAGATATCTTTATTACTTAATACATGATCTTCACATTTCATAGCATAATAGGCAGCCTTTAGGGAAAGGAGACTACAGCTGATGCAAGTGAGTGGCACAGCTCACACATGGATGTCATAAGTAGCAAACAGAAACTGCACTTAAAAACCTGACTACCAGAAGTAAAACGAGGGCATTACAAAATTCAGAGTAAATGGAGTTTCATGCTTAGATTTGCTTTTTTGTTTATTTGCTTTTGGTTTTTTCTATCTTGACTGACTTAAGGTCACCTAACTGACTCATAATTTGGCTACAGGGCTGATTGAAATAACTTTTATTTGACCCTTCTTGCAACCCCTTCAAGAACCACTCAGAAATGGCAGTCCTTCCTTGCAGCTACAAATATTGTATTAATCCACCCAAGAGAAATGGTTTATCCAGCACTGACAGTCTGTCATGTCCTTATCTGACCTCATCAACTGCTGTTGTAGGGGGTTGCCAGAGGAATCAGTCAGTGCCTTTCTGATTGATTACAACATTGATTTTTTTGCTTCTTCTACTTAAAAAAAAGTAAAACCCCCAAAACGACTGATCCATCTAACCAAGTACAAAACCATTTCAAAAGTTTGTAAAGAAAAGGCTGTGGTCCCTTGACAAAAATATGCAGCTCCAGAGTACCAAGGACTGAGCAGGTATTTGGAGTCTGTTCCTCACACTAGGTTTTGGCCTCCTTTAGTTTTATACAGCCTACTCCACAGCACTGAAAATACACAACAGTCACCCTTCCAGCACGGTATATCAGACACCATTTTAAATTGGTATTTCATTATATACTGGAAATAAGTAAAGTGGATTGTAAACCTGCAAAAAGCATGACGTTTCTCATGTGTCTGTATAGGGATCTTAAAACCATTCTTGAATGTGAAGTAACAATTAAAACCAGTTTATTTTCTATTCCAGAAGTAAGACTGGAATTTTATTAATATTAGAGGATCTTTCTAAAGCTTGGTAACCATTTTCCTCTATCAAAGGTTCTGCAGCTCTTATATACACCCTATTTATATGTCATGTAATTAGAACCATGAAAGACATTGGAGGCCATTAATATAAGCTTAAAAGATGCCTGCATAGACTCCCTGCTAGTAGCAATCCATCATTTAGGATTTTCATTTGAAAGCTTTTCTAACTAGATTGTTTTTATTTAGAAACTATACTGCTTGGTGGAGCTCCACTGACACTGGGAAGACTAAGAAGTGCAAAATAGCATGGTAAGTGGCACTTGCAGTGTTATGATGGGATTTAAAAACAATAGTTCAGGATATTCTATTAACTAAACAAAAAACCTGCAGGTTCAACAAAATGTGTGAAGGACAAAAGCTCATCTTAATTCAGAGTGCCTTAGCTGTAATGGAACAAAAGGTATGATTTTACCTGGAAAAAATTGCTAAATGTCTTTTTATTAAAAAATGTTTAAATGTTGATCGGGACTCAAAGAAGGAGGATGCAGATGTGCATTAAGGAATTTGTCTCTCTTAGATCAGTGACCTTATTAAAATTCAGTAAACATTAATATGTTACTCCAGGTATTTTGATTTGCTATTTAGCACTATGAGCCACACACTCCATACCTATTAAAGTATATTCTACCTTTGTATTAAGTATGAGATTGAAAAGTGATTATTTTAAATTATTATATCACTTTACATATAGGTAACTATGTAGGACTTTCTGATAAATAAAAAGAAATATTTCATTTAAATTTAGAGGCATCAGAACAGTGAATTTCATAGTAGTTTGGAAAGATATACATTAATTAGCGATAAAAAAGATTGTTTTGCATTCCTAATCTCCACTATAAAAAAGTGATAAATTAAAAAGACATAAACATTTGTTGATTTTGTAATCTGTATTCCAAGTCCTAAAAAATAATCCCAAACATCCACAAAATCTCCCCTTCCCCAGAAGAGCTAAAAAAAAAATGCTGGCTGTAGATAGCATCAATTTCAGAAATAACAGATTTTAGAAGTATGCAAAAATAATTTCTGAAATTTGCATGCTTTGATATGTTGCAGTTCTATCACTTTCATGCAGCTACAAGATTTGTTTGCTAATGTAGCTTAAATTCATTTTTCAATAGAATTCAAACAACAACAACAATAACAAAAGAAAGCCTTAATGGTGTCCAAACCATGGAATATGACAACTTAAGTGTTCCTCTCTAAAATATGAACATTAATCAATTCAAGACACGATTTTTAAAAATAACTCATTGGTATTAATGATGCTTTCTCATTAAATAGGCAGTTGTGTCAAATATGGTAGAGTAGACTCTCACAAAATGGATGCTTCTAGTTTTCAGTGGGGGATTAATACTGATTTTACCTTTGAAGTCTTAAAAGCTTGTCATAAACAATCCATGTCATTCAGAAAAATAAAAGGAATCATCTCCAAAATACTCATTTTTGTTGACATATATTCTAACAGTTTTTATTACTACACAGTTAATTTTCCCATAAGACACATGAAACTGCAAAATACAGGAAAACCATAGCAGTCACACATAACATTTGTAAAAACAATACACACAAAGACAATGAAAATGCTCCTGTCATTTTCAATTATGCTGAAATATAAAATATTAGTTGCATAAACTAATCTAAGATGATGCAAGGCACTGTCATTACATCTGATATTTCTCTGGATGGACCTAGATCGAGGTTCCAAATAGCAGAGTTGGTCTGAAGATTTTGGGGTGATCTGGGAAGTCACTTTTTTCTACCAGGTTTTCTGCAATGGCTTCTTGAACCTGGCCCACAAAATTGGCATAAAGGCAGTGGAAGAGTGACGTCTGGTTAATACAACCTCCCAAGTTAATTAACATATAGGTAACGGGGTGACATATAACCTCATTCCCAAAGGAAGACATTTTAATACATATATAGAGGACACTGGCCAGGCTTTGGAGGTAAAAATTAATGTTTCCTTTGTTCAGCTTCCAGACATCATCTGTCTCTAATTCATATTTGCAAGACCACATTTGTAAGGGAAAGAGCTAAAAATAAGTTATTTGGCTAAAAATGGAAACCCAGCCTATATTTCTTTGGTGTTTAAATTAATCTTATGGACAGCAAGCTGAGCGTGAGCCAGCAGTGCCTTGGCAGCAGTGAGGGCCACCAGCCTCCGGGCTGCATTAGCAGGAGCAGAGCCAGTACACTGAAGGAAGAGCTTATTCCCCTCTATTCAACATTCCTTGGATCACTGCTAAACACCTGCGCTTAGTTTTGGTTGCCCAATACAAGACAGTAGGTCGATAGACTGATTCAGGTTCAGCATGGAGCTGCCACCATAGCAGGGAGATGGGCCCATTCAGCATGAAGCAAATGGCTGTGGGTGCAGCAAAGAGCAGTCCCACAGCACCCACAAGGAGGCTGTAGGAAGACAGGCCAGGATCTTCATGGTGAGATATAGTGGGCAGATGAGACAGTGTGCCTAAAATGAATCAAGAGAGGTTCAGACCAGATAAATATTTTTCCCTCATGAGGCTGACTAAGCCTTGGAAGAAATTGTTCACAGAGTGCAGTCTCTCTCCACCCTTGGAAATTTTCAAGACCTGTATGGATAAGATGCTGAACCACATGAGTCTAAACTCAAGCTGATTCCTCCTGAGGTCCCATCCAACCTGAACTACCCCACAATCCTACCATTCCTTTGATCAAGACGGGCAGCAACAATTTTTCAGACCTGAGTCCAGAACAATGCCACCAGTGGGTGCTACACTTCTGAACCTATGCTCTGTCACTGGTCAAATCTCACCTGTCTACCTCAAAATATATATGCCTGCCTTCTTCTTCACATCCTCCCATCATTGGGCATATGGTTTACTCATCCCTGCAGTGCCATGTTTTGTGCTGGGGTCTCAATCCCAATGCGCAGCCCCAGCGGATGGGATCGTGCCATCATCAGAAAGCCCAGTGCAGGATGCCAGGGCTGGAGCATTGCTATGGCTCTGGGTGGAATAGGGAAACCCTATGGTTTCAAATTTAGGTGCTTAAAAGGGACCTATTGTCCCTATGTTCTTACCCTGAACATTTTACTGATAGGCTTTCTAGCAATGGAGTGCATAGCATTGAGAATGAGCAAAACTAACCCGCAATATACCCTGAATATACTTTGCTTCCCTGATAGCCATTACATAGTCACTAATCCACTGTGTCATCCTGGATATCTTCAAGGTAGCATAATAGAAATGCCTGAAAAAAAATCAGATGAAAGTGAAAGGACTTGTAAGTTATACTCAAAAACTCATACACCCTGAGAGCTGCCCTCTGGTACCATTCTTAATTATATAAAGAACTATTTTTGTCTGCAGAAACAAGTTACTAACAATGGCACAAAATAAATTAAAATGCATGGAACAAAATTCTGGCTTACATGTAAAAAAAGTATATAAATATTACTCAGTGTTAATTGCAAGAGGGTCATGTTTCTACAGCACTTTTTATATTGCTTAAAATCTAGCAAAAAAATCTCACACTGAGAACCATGTGGGCTGTATCCTGACTATAAAAATATTCCTGGCTTCATTAAGATTTATTGCAAATACAGAGTTCCATTTGCATGAATCACCACTGAGGACAGGAGTTTTGCTTATCTACTTCCTGTGGCTTATTATTTTGATTTTAGAATAAATAGCCCCTCCATATTCTGATCATGAAAAGCTTTGCATAACTATAGCTATTCAAATCAGAAAGACATAGCAAGTAAAATGTATCTACAATAAAGATACCACCTCTGCAATAAAAGAGGATTGCGATAGACAATAACAGATGATGGTTTTACTTGAAGAACATTCATAAAACTATAATTGTCTTAACTACTGTGTTTCAAAAACATTAAGAAACCCTTGCCTACCGAATTTTCAGATAAGTCATACAAGCATAGAATGTCCTGATGTCCTAGTTTTCATCCAAGGAAGGGAGTCTGGAGTTGTGTGGGCATGTCCGGGTTGTTATTCTGTATCACACACATCATCACTGGGGTCAGAATTAAGGGGTTCTCCCCATAAAGAAAGGGAATGTGGCTTCAGGTGAAAGAAAAAGCAGACGCATGGACCCCACGGATGCCATTTTGTTCTTTTGTTCCAGGGGAGCAAGCAGCTATTGGAGTAGTGAGGTGGCTTTGGTCCTACCTTGGGGTTTGTCCATCACTGTTTTTCATTGTCTCCGGCTTGGGGGAAAGACACAGGCATGGCCACCTCCATCTACCATTTTCTTCTTTGTCTTGGGAGCCATGTGGCTCAGGCTGTGGTGTGGTTGCATTGAGTTAGACTTGGTGAACATTTTTGCATGTGATCACCCTCTTTTATACACTGTTGTTATTAGTATTGTTACTGTTACTGTTTGTTTTCCTTGCTCATTGCTGGGTTGTTTTTTTTTTTGTTGGTTTTTTTCATCTCAACCAATAATATCTGCTTTTGAACCTCCCTCACCATAGTGCATGGGGACAAAGGGGAGTGACTGTTTGGAGTTTAACTTCCAGCTTATTTTAAACCACAACACCTGAGTTGGAAGGGATCCACAAGGATCATCAAAGTCCAGCTCCTGTCCAAACAATCACACCATGTGCCTGAGAGCATTGCCCAAATGCTTCTTGAACTCTGGCAGGCTTGGTGCTGTGACCACTTCTCTTAGGAGCCTGTTCCAGTGCCCAGCCATCCCCTGGGTGAAGATCCTTTCCCTATACTCAAACTAATCCTCTTCTGACCCAGCTTCATGCCATTCCCTCAAGTCACTGGTCACTACACAGAAGGGATCAGCGTCTGCCCCTGCTCTTCCCGCCTTGAGGAAGCTGCAGTCTGCAATGAGGTCCCCCTTCAGTCTCTTCTTCTCCAGGCTGAACAAGTCAAGTGACCCCAGCAGCTCTCAGTATGGCTCCCCCTCCAGGCCCTGCACCATCTCCATAGCACTCCTTTGGATACTTAGCTTAATATCTTCCTTATATCGTGGCATCCAAAATTGCCCACACTATTTGAGGGGAGGCTGCATCACTTTACCATTTAAAGTGAAATGGTAATGTGGTTAGTAAATCTAAAACTATACAAAAATTTTGGGAGGAAAATATCAAACTACAGAAGCAAGGTTTTCTTGACTTTTTGTATGGATACACCATAGTCACCTAAAGAAACCCTATTTAATTTTTTTTTTTTTAATTCTGTAATTTACAGATCAAAATTATGAATATGAAAGTATTTTTCCCATCTTGTTCCCTTTTCCTGTTTTCCTGTCTCAGAGAGGCCTGATTTATATGCTGCATTTTCATCCCCAAAAAGGTAAGCAGTATAAAGAAGGTGTCTTTGGCTGAATTTCTGTAACACATCAAAGTACTATTAAAAGAAAAAATTCCTCAGCTGCCAGCTGTTTTTCACATGAACAGACCTTTATCATGCTGCCCCTGCCCCACACTGCCCCACTGTGCAGTAATGTCTAGATAGATATATTGACAATCAGGAAGAAACTGCTTCACATGATAACAGAAATAAACATTACTGTAAGAAAAACCAGAAGTCTGACACCTTTTCTCCATCGGGCACCAAAAGCAATTGCTTCTGATTCAAATTTCTAATTTGGCTTTATAAGATAAAATAAAAGTTTTTCCATGCCGTCTAAAAAGAACAAAAAAAAAAAACCAGTCTATTTAAGTAAAGCACAGAAAGTATTTTTTTTTGTTTGTTTGTTTTTAATAAGGGTAAGTGCATTCCATAGTCTGTAGGATTTTGTTCCTTGGAGCAAACAGAGTTCTGTAATGCACTGTAATTGTTACTACTCTCTGTATGTCCTAAAGTTGGTCTGACAACTCTCGAATAGGAACATAACCTACTGCTGGAAAGCATTAAAAGATGCCCCAAACATTACTAATTATGAAATACAAAGTTAGTGGAACTAATTACCTAACTTTAATTTTTCAGGGTATTCAAGAGAAGTCACAGGACCTAAACTGAATTTAGAGACTAAAGCAAAAATTTCTAGGAATTTTTAAATGTTGAGACTTTTAAAAGCAAGAGATGAGCTAGATTCTGCTCTTACTTCTACCAACCATGAATATTAATGCTCTCACGTCAAAATTACCGTCACTGCTGCAGAAGCTGAATAAGATTTCAAAGGGAAAGTTCTTCCACTTTGGCACTATCATCATAACTCATCTACAGCTCTCATCAGCTTGATTCACATTGCTGTGACTCCCATTTGCTGTCTATGACGTAGCAAAAATTCATGGGGTTTTGCTTACTTATTAAAAAAATGTAAAAAAAAGTATTACAATTAAGGAGCTTGTGGGTTTAACTTTCTTGAAACCATAACCCAAGTCTTAAAGTTGTTTATTAAGTTTTTCTGAAAGCTAGGAATGGAAAATTTGAACTATTTGCCTATTTTTGGCTTATGACTATTACGCGTATGAAATACAGAGAGTTACTGTACCTACATTTTTAAATGTGGAAATCTGTTCTTGAAGTTGATTTGAAACTTATAATTTATAGGGAGAAAGTGCTGCAAACACATCTTCCACCTTCATAGTGCAGAATGTGCCTTGTGTCAGTGCTGCAGACATAATATGATTCTGCTTACACTACAGCTGATTGTTTCTCTTCAGAACTTTATTTTCCATGTTTATCTCCTGCTGTTACCTTCTCTTCAGAAATTTCAAGGAAGTTTAAAACATACTTCCAACACAGATGTGTATGTATGAATCCTGGAAGCAAATCAGATGCTTCGCTACGTAGAATTAACTTCTTAATACAAGAGTCATCACAAAACCTGTGACCATGAACCAAATACCTAAACTAAGAGAATGAGTTCTCTAGGTTTTTCTCAATGGTGCAATGTAGGCTTGCTCAGAGAAAAAAAAAAAAATTAAAATTAAACTACATAGGAACAAAACAACTAAAGCAAAATCACAAAACCAAATACCTTCAAAAAACAAGCCTGGTGCCTAATTTATTTACAACTTGCTCTAAAGATACCAGTGTCTCTTCACTATGTCACACCCTATCCAGCAAAATGTAGTCCAATCTAAATTATGGACATGTTCCCTTGCATTTCTGTGATGTAGTCCCGGCATCTGGGGAAAACTAAGGTTTGGATCAATCAAAATATTGTCTAGGCATCACAAAGATTAGAGGTGTACAGGACTCATCTTACCTCACCTGTGGTTGATGAAAAGAATATGTACTTTGAATGAACTGTCCACTGTATCTGCAAGTAGACATCTAAAGGTAGACTAATTATACCCCAAAAGTGTTGTGAGTTATTTTCCAGAGTCTAAAGATGCTAGATATTGTAGCAATCAAGGTTTGGTCAGCTGAATCCTCTGTATCTTGTGCCCTAAGTACCTTATTTGCAATATTCTACCAGGTGCCTGGGAACAAGGAGGCCCCAGTGCCCCACCCCTGAAAGAGATGTGTCAGGTGAAAGGTCTTAAATAGCCAGTGGGATTTGGCAAAAAAAATTACCAATTCTCAGCAAAGTTTGACAACAATTAAATGAATGTTTTTGTCCTAGGGGCTATGGAAATGCATACAAAGAATTGCACTCCATATTCTACTGAAATCATCTATCCCTTGGAACTGTTAAACAGTATTAAATAATACCAAAAGAAAGAAAGCAATCCTGTAAAATAATCACCATCTTTAAGATTATGCTAAATTCTATACTTAATCTCTCTGAGGCAAGTCACAGTCAGGGATTCCAAGGTCATGAAAGCAGTTTCCTGCAGTTTGGTGCCTATTATGTTAATTCAGAGATGTTTGTTTTGTTTTGTTTCCTCCCATTATCAGCACAGGGGATGTGTTCCATTCAAAACTGTTACTATAGGAACCCTATGGTAACATCTAAAATTTTCTTTTCTTTTGGATGAAAATATCAGAAAATTGATGGATAAGTTGTTTAGGTAGAACAATAGGGCATTTGATATTTAATCTGCAAGCACTTAATAAGAAGTATTCCAAGTAATGGCACAGTGCTATTATCATATCACTTAGTAAAATGGCAGCAAATTATTGTATTATTCACATCTCGTTGGGTCCATGCTATTATCACAGAGATGCCTTTAAAGATGACATTTAACATACTCCTTTTACACAGTAAAGTGGTTAAAAGCACATTCAAATTTTAAAATGTTTCTGATCTCTTGACAGCTCACCGAAGCATTCTGTGGGCCCCCCTGCCTCTCCAGTGGTTAACTGCAGCTCTAAAACTTCTTGTAATTATGAACGTTGCAGTCACACTAAATTAGACTGACAGTTGAAGTACTGATTACTAAGGACTTATTAAGGACTACTTTGCAACCAATTATGCTGACATTTGACTTGATTTGACAGTTGAATTGACTGGAAGATTCCTCCAAAACAGTAGAGAAGAATTTAATTTATATCCTCATCATTTTTAAGATAATTGTTCAGGACAGATTCATTAATATACCACTACAAAATTTATTTTTATTCCAGGTTGGAGCACCTATGATTGAAAAGATAGACAAATAGTAAAAGCATGCAGTCCATATCATGCATGTAGTCACTTATATTTTCAGTTTTGGTGACTGTTGCCATGGGCTCTCTGAGAAAAAAAAAAAAAGCAAACTACAACAATAACAACACCTACAACTTAATGCCAGCTTCCAGGAATATTCATTGACCATCAACTCAAGGAAATCAAAAGTATGTTTTCAAGTTGTGAAACATTTTTCCTGCAAAATGATCAAAATTGTTAAATGAGATTATACCCATTTCCACTGCTGTACCATTACATGCAAATTCACTGTCATTGTATTGTTTCCCCATAATTTCTCAAATATTCCTGGAATTTAGTGAATTTCACCTGAAAGTTCTCTGAAACATATACTCCATCTTTTTTTTAATGTGCAAATAAAAACTAACAGCAGACAAAAATATTCCCCTTTGTTTTAAGCTCAACTGGTATAATTTCAAAGCAGGACATATAGCACAAACTTTGGTTTAGTCGAAAGTTGACAAACATTACTTCCCAAAAAATCATCTTCCCTAAAGAGGTGACTATACGCATAAGGGAAATTATTTCCTCAGTCAAATCTGTGATGCCTTTTGGACACAAAAAAATTAATGAAATATTTTCACTATATTTTAAAAGCTATTCTAGGATATAAGAAATGTCATCAACCTGTTACAAATTAATAAATGATGGGCAAATACTTTAGGTACAGTTTGCTCATTTTTATTTTGAATTTCTGCCTTGTAGAATCCAATACAAAATTCCATGGAGAAAAACGGTTAAGTAGGATTCAAAAAAAAAAATAAGCAACCAAAAAACATTCTGCTTCTTGTAAGCTATTGACTCTTGTATATTTCCAGGACAAAAACAACTTAAGAGGTGAAGTGAATGTTGAGGTTATTGTAGAAATGGAGAAAAAACAGTGTAGCTGACACAATAAACAGAAAAAAAAAAAACATCACCAGAATTTGGAATAGATAGCTAATAGTTTTCAGTTTTCATTAAACCCTGTTTTATAAGGGTTGTTATTATTTCCTAAAGTTAGATAAGACACAGATACCAAGCATTAGGGTTTTCTCACAAGACTGCATTTCAATTCTTTCATTTCTTGTCTCAGGAAAAACCCAATAAACACAAATAAGTCTGTTGTTCTTCGATACTAAAAATTACTAGATTTTTTTTTTTTTCCCCAATACTCAAGGGTGTTATAATCAGTTAAGCTTTTTCACAGCTTCAGAACATAAGCAAAAAACAGGATAGCCAAAGATGCTGAGCACACTCTAAATTATGAAAATTATGTCTTAACCTGGGAATAGAATCCCTTATGTCCATTAAGATAATAGCAGAAATCAAAAAAGTTTCAAATCCTTGTCAAAAACATCTATTCATAAACAAAGAAATAGATAAATAAGAATAGATCTTTTCATTTTCCCATTTATAAAAAATTATTCACACCTCTTCCCTATCTGAACTATAAAAATAGCTTAGATTTTTACACTTGGCTCCACAAAATAGGTGCTTTGTGATTTACAGAGATGCTGCGACTGTTGATTAGAACCCAGAGAAAGCTCTCGTATAATCCCTCGAAAAAGAGATTCCAGACATGTTATAGTGTTTCCATCATTATTACCTGAACTTCATACTTGACAGGCTAACTAGAGTCTCTGTGAGTTAGCCTGTTTGCATGTATATCAAGGAAATATTTTTCTTATTTACTCATGTATGATTTATAGGATGAGATAACTTATATGTCAGTTTTAAAAAATAAATAGTTAACTGCAAAATGAAGTTGAACTTAATTATAAAATGAACTTTTAAGCTTTTGGGATGTAATCTCTTGATGTTAATGTCCAAACTCTTGTGTACATAGCTGGTTTCAAAGATTCATCACCCTGGAATAGTTCTTTAAATGTAGGTTCACATGGGACGTGGTATGACAATTCCTTCCTATTGTTAGTGTGGAAAGATAGACTTCAAAACTTGGAGTAGATAGCAGATTGAAGTAGCCATTGTTTTCTTGGTCCTGGATATCTATTGCAAGCACAACAGCTAAAATTAGGTCACAACTGATGGTGGACCCTCTGGTTATGCATTAAGCTCATTGGCTACCCTGGGGTTGAGAAAGTGGAACCTGACTGAATTTTGTTTACCTAGTAACAATTTTTCATTAACTTTGATTACACGTGATTTGGTCAAAAGATTGCCAAAGGTCTTATGGCAGCTTAACACATTTTTTGTATTATTAGTGTCTCTTGATGGACTGCTGCTCAATGGGGTTATGTCTTTACACCTCAAAGAATTATTTTTAAATGTTTTTGTAGGGAACTTACACAAACTTTACTTATTCCCATACAATGATCAGCAAGTCTTATGCTTTTATTTTCTTATCTCACTCTACTTGAATATGAGCTTTGTTAGGGACAAAGGTGGTAATAATTGGACTGGAAGGAAAGGCAGCTTGTGAACAGAGAAGAAAATTCAAAATTACATCTAAAAGCTTCTTTGAAGATTGTTTGACACATAAACATAATTTCTGTTCCCAAACTCACTAATGCTGTTTGAAAAAATTACCCCAAACAAAATAATTTGGCTTGTGAACATAAAAAATCAGCCAGGCATTTCAGGAGTGCTTCCAACTTGCTTGGATGGTTTGGCAACTGGGAAAGTCTATGGTTAGAGGTGAAAATCAGAGAAAATAAGCAATAATTAAAAGTGGAAATGTTGTTTGGTCTTCACAAATGCTGGAAGGGAAATTTCAAATTAAAATAGATTTTGGAAGTGTGTGATGTAAAGAAGAAATACAGCTCTTTCAAAGACATAGAAAGAACAAACACCTAGTAATTTAGGGATGCAAAGATGATTAAGGCATTAGATTATCTGACATATGAGAAGATGCTGAGAGAGTTGGAATTTTTCAGCCTACAGTAAACAAGGCTCGGGGTTATTTTATTCATGTGCATGTAAACCTCATGGGAGACAGCAGAGAGAATGGAGTCAGACTCTTAGTGGTAACCAGTCAAAGTACAAGAGGCAATGGATGCAAGCTGATATATAGAAAATTCTCCTTAAACATCAGAAAAATATTTTTTTTAACTGTCAAGGTGGTCAAAAACTGGAACAGATTACAGGGATAGATTGTAGACTCTCCATCCTTGGAAATATTCAAAAGCTAGCTAGACAAGTCTGTAAGCAACCCACTCCAGGTTGACACTGCTTTGAGAATTCTGAAAAGCTCAGCTGCCCACTGCCTTCACCTCACTTGCTGGTAACAGGAATGACTGTTTATCGGAGCTGAAAAAATGTCCATGTGCTGATAGAACCATGTCCTAGTTCCAGCCAGGTAAGGGTTTATTTTTGCAGTAGCCGGGAGGGGGCATGGCCAGGACCTGGAGGTTATTCTATACCACTTCACATCATTGCCAGGATAAGGGGAAGGGACTCTCTTCAAGAGAGAAGGAGTCCCTTCTGGGTCATCAAAATGTAGCAGAGGGAGCAGCTGGGTATTGTTGTTTCTGTGTGAATCATTCACCTCTTTCTTGTACCCTCTGTCACTAGCATTGTTGCTGTTATTTGTTTTCTTATCTCACTGCTGTTTCAAGTAAATTGTTCTTATCTCAACCCACGATCCTTTGTGCCACCAGTTCTCTTCTCCATCCTGCTGTGGGTGAGGCTGAGTGAGTGAGCAGCACATGGTTTCAGAGGGAGCACTGAATTGGAGAATACCATTCCTAAACCACAACAAACCAAAACAAAAATTTTGTCAAGTATATTTTTCAGATAGAAATAACTAGATACCCACAGTTTGTGAGTGCTTCAAATTAGGCATTTAAAGTAGATACTAAAATTTGGTCACCTGAGTAACTCTCTGTACCTCTCTAAGGGTCCCTGGCCCCCAGCTAGGAACTTGGTCCAGCTGGCTGAACAAAATCATCTAACATGTTTGAGGTTCCCTGGGATTTTAAAACACTGGCAATGTGTCACTTCCTACAAAAGTCCTGAGTCCCTCTAGATTGTCATCTGGAGTCTATTTGGGATACTGTGGATCATCTCAAGTGGTACTTCATACCCATATTCAGGCAGCTGAGGCATACAGCTAATTATGAGTACAGCAAGGGGGAGACACCTAGCACATAAACAGAGATATATGCAGGCATATTAATTCAGGTGTATTAATTTTTGAGCTAAATCTGACACATATGGGTTCTAATAGTAAGTAAGCATCTAAACATTTTGTAAATCTGTGCTTAAGCTCCCTAATGAGAGAAACATTTCCTGAATCTTTAGTGTCTCTCCCAGTAAGTCTCTGACTTTATTAAGACTTTTGTTTCTACTACTGTAAAAATGTTATGCAATTGAGAGAGACCAAGAACTTCAGCTATAATTTCATATGAAGTAAACAAAATCATCCTGCAGTTTAGTACAACTAAACTCAAGACTATTCTCAGTATCTTTAAATAATAATCTTTTTATTCCACAGGAAAACAAAAATGCTGAGACCAGTGCAAGGGATAGAACTCATAAGCAGGAGGAAATTTGTCATTGAAATAGGTGGAGAATGTACAGTATCAGTACATCAGTACTGTACATCAGTACAGTATATGTGCAAATGTCTATTTGTCTTGTGGAAGGAGGTTTGGAAGTGAAAGGGGATAATTATGAAGAATGATCACATTCTACCTGGAAAAAAAAAAAAAAAGCTTAATTATGTTCCATCAGGTTCTAGATCACAAATAATCTATAGCTTAGGGTGCAGTAGTTGCATATCAGTCTATTTCAAGAATGCATAAAAAAAAGTAAAAGCATGAAATTTTTGTTTTCTAAAATGACTACAAGTGAGTAGTAAATATAAAATTAAAATTTCTCATCATTTTGCCTTGTGAACATTTTTCCTGTCAAATGTTTTGTAGTCTTCATTGCTATCACATCTGGAAACTTTTAAATATTTTGTCCTTTTTTATTTTGCTTTCTTCAGGTCTCATCCTAAAATTCTGCAGTTAAATGAAAAGAGAAGGATTAGGCAATTTTCCTCTGTTGAAGTCCACTATCTCTGCTGAATCAGGTAAATCATTTCCCCAGAGGTGTACAACCCTTACAAGTAACTTCACATAGCAGGGAGCTTTTTCTAGGTGATTAGTTGAGCTTTGAAAAATGCAGAAATTTCCTCCACTGAGAAAGATATCCTTTGGAACTAGGAGGTACTCAGCAATTGTACGTAATGAAGGCTGCACATTAATCAATATAGCAAATTAACTTCTTTCACAATCAAATTGAAACGTTTTTGCCAAGGTCAAACTGCTATAAAGCAGTTTGTCAGGTGTCTTGCCGTTCCTGTTGATTGCAGATGCAAAAATCACAATTTTCATTTACTCGGGAAAATCATTATTTGATGTTAAAAGCTGTGCAACTTCTGACACATGGAATTTATCACAGGCCAGCAGAAAAGCGAGAATTTCATGGAAGCCTTTTGTTAAAGCACTGCAGAGCAAAGCACTCGATGAAGAGAGCTGCGTATCTTGCATTTCCTTAGCAGAGTCCACAACACAGCACAGGCTGAGGAACAGGGAGGTATCTTTTCAGCCTCATCTACGGTTGCCATTTTAGTCAGATGTAGAACCCACACTGAAAACTGTCAAATGCAATATATTTGAAACATGTGAACTCCATGTAACAAGAGAAACTCTCTCACTTAAGGGTTGCTTTTTGGCAATGGACATTGTCATACCCCTACACACACCGTGGCTGAATACTGTATAACTAACACATCCAGTTCATGCTTGCTGACTACATTGCAGCAGCCAGCAATTTAAATGGGAACCATGAGGTTAAATAGACATTTCTAAGACAACATTAAAGAAATCTTTTCAACACCTTCAATATTTACCTTTCCAAATCCCATGCCTTTGTAGTACCTAGAAGAACTTCTAAATGCAAAAGACATGGCTGTGGTTTTGGCTCATTTTGTGCAAATGAATTTATACTAACTGGTTTGTTTTTGCAGGAAAACACATAAAATCAGGAAATCCAAGCTAGAGAGAGCATACTGTTGCATTATTCTTGGAAAAGATTACAAGAGGAACTCTAATTCTAGATGTGGGAAGAAGAAAAAAACAAAACACTTCTTGTCTTTCAGGTCTGGGTACTTCATACTGGGCACACTAAACTGAAGTAGGAATGGGCAGTTCATGCAGTCATGAACACACTGCTATAGTGACATTTGTTCCTCTTGCTTTCCACATATCAACACAAGAAGGGAGAACACCAGCTATACGGACATGACTTGGGATTAATGAACATGCAGTCTGGTGTATTCTCTGTGAAAGGGCAAGCAAAGAATACAGCCTTGCCACAAATATATGTAAAATTTACCTAACAGGTGTACAAAGAAAGGCACTATGGACTCTGGGTATAGGATCTGAAATAAGATGATATACTTCAGGGTGGACAGAAAGCCACCTCTGTAATATTTATTTATTTATTTTTTAAATTCGATAAGTTAAAGCAGTGAAACATTTTAATATTAAGATAATTTTATTTAATGTTATCAATAAACCACTATTTTATAAAAGTGCAAGGCTTTTTTTCTTAAGACCATGTAACTTAAGAGACATTTAACTATGCTAAAAGCTATATTTCATGACTATTGTAACAACATCCATGTATTTAGTATCTAAGCATGCAAACATGCTTAGGAGCGTGCATGAACACAACTGTGAAAGTGCACATGCCCTTTTACAAAACACTTGGCCCCCTATTAAAAAAATACAGCAATCATCTAATGGAAAAACAGAAGAACCCCCAACTTCAGAGAGACAGACTGCTGTCACTCTTCTGTAACAGTACACTCTCCCTTTCTTTATCTTGGTTCAACTACTGATTTGTTACAGTTATTGCACAGAAACTGTTCAGTGTTCAAGAGGAGAACTGAACATGCCCCTCTTTGCATAAGAGTAAATGGGATGTGTCTGAGAGCCCTTCAGCAGGGTATTTGTCTAGAGCTTATTTTAGATTTAAGTTCCAGGAAAACATCTAAGTAAAGATAGCAGGAGTGATCATTTTGTGGTAGGGTTTTTAATGCTTTCTGAAATATATACCTATATATTCTTTTCACTTAAGATTCTAATTTTATTAAACTATTTCCAAAAGCTGTACATATAAAATCATTACTTATTTGCTCAGATGCATTACTGCTTACTAAGTGCTGAGCAATTTGATCAGTGTGTCATATATCAACAGATGTCTTCAATTCATCTTTAGCAAATTACTTGGCTGTTTTGCTTGATGGTTCATGCTACCTGAACAAAATGTTAAAACAAAAATTGGCATTAGTCTTTCAAGTTCTTGAAGTCTTAAAATATTACCATTATAGATCTCAGAAGATACCAATAATGAAGAAAATTAATAGCAGGTCTTTCCTCTTATGAACAAGACACTGAAGATTAGCAACCAAATGTACTGTTTGATGTTAAAACTGGAATTTGGGAAAACCAGAAATGTTTGATTCCATTGCAGATTTCATCTGGTAAGTTTAGTTTAAAAATAAAGCTCATTGTGTTACCAATAGGAATACCAACTTTTCCATAAGAAAGTATAAATGCTTCATTATAGAAAACTATGTAATACACTTCTATGGGGAAAATTTCTTCCAAGTTTGAAATGTCATTTCTCATTAATTTAATCTGTAAATTAGAGTAGTACCAAACCTGGCTCCTGAAGTGTACTGCCAGACAAAAACATTATCAGATGCCTTTATTATGGTGAATTTATGAACAGCTTTAATTTGCCATGGGCTGGAAGAGACAGTAAGAGAGGACAATCAGAACTGCCAAAAATGTGAACTAGGTGTCATTGTGACAGGATTATGGGCTGTTTTGTTCCCAGTTACTGCCTGGCGCATTGTCAGTGCTCCTGTGATTTACCATGTTTTTCCCTCTGTGCATCAGAATGAGAAATCATGCACCATTTCCACTCATGATCAGTGCCACTCATACTATAAATGCATGAGATTCAATAGACTCTGGTCTTCTATAGATGTGACTTAAATAGTGCATTAAAGAGACCACGGTAGTTCCCATTAAACCCTGGTAACTTTAAGTCACTTGACAGGCTCCATTATAAAACTGTATCTTAAATTACTTACAGTTTTACCAGTTTTTAACCACTGCATTGGAAACTTTTCCCACTGAGTGTCTGTTCCTGTTAAAAAAAAAAAAAAAAAACACACAAAAAAAAAACCCACACAAAAAAAAAACACACCACAAAAAACCTCATAAGTATAATGAGTATATTAGATATTTCTTCAAGGACAAAAATATATCATTTTTGCTTATGCTAAAACTTCTGCTAAACTGTCTTTGAGTAGCTGAGGGTGATCCATGTTTGTAATTTGGTGAGGCAAGTCACAGATTCTTTCTTCTTCACTTCCCAAGAAAATTTGTTTTTGTCCCAAATTTCAACACTGAGACCACCCTAGAAGACATTAGAGATAAAATAAAGTAGATTAGGATCAGAAGGAGAAGTTCAGAATGTGGAACATGGAAATAAACCCAAAAAACTAGGAAGTAGGATAGCAAAAAAGATAAACAAGGTAATGAAAAACCTTGACACAAGAGAAGGAAATGGAAATTGATGGACCATTTCATTGCTGAGATAGGCTGTCAGGGAAGGGGAAGAAGACACTTGATTCATTATCTGAGAGGGGGGCAAAAGCTAGCTGGACAAGGGAACTCTGAGGAGAAATTAAGAAATGGAGTAGGAATGAGAAGGACAGTGTAGACGCATGTTCCAAGCATGCATTACAACATTTTCTTTCCTGGTCCTTTCAGTGTCACTTGGGTTTCCTAGTTTTCCCTCACAACCGCACTTGTACTTCAAGAGTTGGGAGTGCATCATGTGGTGGATACAGCTCAGGGCTCTGCCCTGAAAGAAACCTGTTCCATTGCCTCTCATCCTATCACTACGCACATATGAGAAGAGTTTGATTTTATACTCTGCGTACAGAGACAATGTTGTAAAAGTACTTAACACTATACTTTTTTAATTTTCTTTAAAAGAATAATACTTATGTCTCACAGACCTTTTAAGTCAATTATTCCTGACTAGATCCATTGCCTTTATTCAAGTCTTGATGCCTCAAGCCTTGTCTTGCTACTATCTACCTTGTTTTCTGTCAAGAATATTTTTAAGGTTAATATTTCTGATTAATTCAAAAGTAACCTAATTTCCATTACTGTCATGGTCCATCCGAGGGTAAAAGGAAACGGTCCACTCGCGTGGGGTAAGAACAGGAGTGAACCACTTTATTGGGGTGCATGGGACTCTTATAGG